>JAPDOI010001806.1:0-138626 GCA_029168955.1 Aplectana chamaeleonis
TTTGGAGTGGTTGAAATCACTTGAAACCCAAATTGGACGGTGCAGCCTTCGGTTGCACCGTCAGGAAAGGAGGTAATCCCCGGGTGGGGCTGATTTTAGTGTTGGCTGCAATTTGGGTGGTTGAAATCACTTGAAACCCAAATTGGACAGTGCAGCCTTCGGTTGCACCGTCAGGAAAGGAGGTAATCACCGGGTGGGGGCTGATTTTAGTGTTGGCTGCAATTTGGAGTGGTTGAAATCACTTGAAACCCACTCAAATTGGACGGTGCAGCCTTCGGTTGCACCGTCAGGAAAGGAAGGTAATCCCCGGGTGGGGGCTGATTTTAGTGTTGGCTGCAATTTGGAGTGGTTGGAAATCACTTGAAACCCAAATTGACGGTGCAGCCTTCGGTTGCACCGTCAGGAAAGGAGGTAATCCCCGGGTGGGGGCTGATTTAGTGTTGGCTGCAATTTGGAGTGGTTGAAATCACTTGAAACTCCAAATTGGACAGTGCAGCCTTCGGTTGCACCGTCAGGAAAGGAGGTAATCCCCGGGTGGGGGCTGATTTTAGTGTTGGCTGCAATTTGGAGTGGTTGAAATCACTTGAAACCCAAATTGACGGTGCAGCCTTCGGTTGCACCGTCAGGAAAGGGAGGTAATCCCCGGGTGGGGGCTGATTTTAGTGTTGGCTGCAATTTGGAGTGGTTTGAAATCACTTGAAACCCAAATTGACGGTGCAGCCTTCTGATTGCACCGTCAGGAAAGGAGGTAATCCCCGGGTGGGGGCTGATTTTAGTGTTGGCTGCAATTTGGAGTGGTTGAAATCACTTGAAACCCAAATTGGACGGTGCAGCCTTCGGTTGCACCGTCAGGAAAGGAGGTAATCCCGGGTGGGGGCTGATTTTAGTGTTGGCTGCAATTTGGAGTGGTTGAAATCACTTGAAACCCAAATTGGACGGTGCAGCCTTCGGTTGCACCGTCAGGAAAGGGAGGTAATCCCCGGGTGGGGGCTGATTTTAGTGTTGGCTGCAATTTGGAGTGGTTGAAATCACTTGAAACCCAAATTGGACGGTGCAGCCTTCGGTTGCACCGTCAGGAAAGGGAGGTAATCCCCGGGTGGGGGCTGATTTTAGTGTTGGCTGCAATTTGGAGTGGTTGAAATCACATGAAACCCAAATTGGACGGTGCAGCCTTCGGTTGCACCGTCAGGAAAGGGAGGTAATCCCCGGGTGGGGGCTGATTTTAGTGTTGGCTGCAATTCGGAGTGGTTGAAATCACTTGAAACCCAAATTGGACGGTGCAGCCTTCGGTTGCACCGTCAGGCAAGAGAGGTAATCCCCGGGTGGGGGCTGATTTTAGTGTTGGCTGCAATTTGGAGTGGTTGGAATCACTTGAAACCCAAATTGGACGGTGCAGCCTTCGGCTGCACCGTCAGGAAAGGGAGGTAATCCCCGGGTGGGGATTTTAGTGTTGGCTGCAATTTGGAGTGGTTGAAATCACTTGAAACCCAAATTGGACGGTGCAGCCTTCGGTTGCACCGTCAGGAAAGGGAGGTAATCCCCGGGTGGGGGCTGATTTTAGTGTTGGCTGCAATTTGGAGTGGTTGAAATCACTTGAAACCCAAATTGGACAGTGCAGCCTTCGGCTGCACCGTCAGGAAAGGAGGTAATCCCCGGGTGGGGCTGATTTTAGTGTTGGCTGCAATTTGGAGTGGTTGAAATCACATGAAACCCAAATTGACGGTGCAGCCTTCGGTTGCACCGTCAGGAAAGGAGGTAATCCCGGGTGGGGGCTGATTTTAGTGTTGGCTGCAATTTGGAGTGGTTGGAAATCACTTGAAACCCAAATTGACGGTGCAGCCTTCGGTTGCAACCGTCAGGAAAGGAGGTAATCCCCGGGCTGATTTTAGTGTTGGCTGCAATTTGGAGTGGTTGAAATCACTTGAAACCCAAATTGGACAGTGCAGCCTTCGGTTGCACCGTCAAGAAAGGAGGTAATTCCCGGGTGGGGGGCTGATTTTAGTGTTGGCTGCAATTTGGAGTGGTTGAAATCACTTGAAACTCCAAATTGGAGGGTGCAGCCTTCGGTTGCACCGTCAGGAAAGGGAGGTAATCCCCGGGGGGGGGGCTGATTTTAGTGTTGGCTGCAATTTGGAGTGGTTGAAATCACTTGAAACCCAAATTGGACGGTGCAGCCTTCGGTTGCACCGTCAGGAAAGGGAGGTAATCCCCGGGGGGGGGGGTGGTTTTAGTGGTGGCTGCAATTTGGAGTGGTTGAAGTCACTTGAAACCCACTAAATTGACGGTGCAGCCTTCGGTTGCACCGTCAGGAAAGGAAGGTAATCCCCGGTTGGGGGCTGATTTTAGTGTTGGCTGCAATTTGGAGTGGTTGAAATCACTTGAAACCCAAATTGGACGGTGCAGCCTTTCGGTTGCACCGTCAGGAAAGGGAGGTAATCCCCGGGTGGGGGCTGATTTAGTGTTGGCTGCAATTTGGAGTGGTTGGAAATCACATGAAACCCAAATTGGACAGTGCAGCCTTCGGTTGCACCGTCAGGAAAGGAGGTAATCCCCGGGTGGGGGCTGATTTAGTGTTGGCTGCAATTTGGAGTGGTTGAAATCACTTGAAACCCAAATTGACGGTGCAGCCTTCGGTTGCACCGTCAGGAAAGGGAGGTAATCCCCGGGTGGGGGCTGATTTTTAGTGTTGGGATGCAATTTGGAGTGGTTGAAATCACTTGAAACCCAAATTGACGGTGCAGCCTTCGGTTGCACCGTCAGGAAAGGGAGGTAATCCCCGGTTGGGGGCTGATTTTAGTGTTGGCTGCAATTTTGGAGTGGTTGAAATCACTTGAAACCCAAATTGACAGTGCAGCCTTCGGTTGCACCGTCATGCAAGGGAGGTAATCGCCGGGTGGGGGCTGATTTTAGTGTTGGCTGCAATTTGGAGTGGTTTAAATCATTTCCGACCCTGAATGGACGGCGTCAGGCAGGAGGTAATCCCGGGTGGGGCTGATTTTAGTGTTGCCTGCAATTCGGGTAAAACCATTTGAAACCAAAACTCGGCAAGGAAGGAAGACTTCGGGTGTGGGTCGATCTTACTGTTGGTCAAAACTCTGATCGAAGAAACCATCCTGTGATCAACTACTTCCAGTGTTGAACTCTACCTGTCTAGAAAGAGGTTACCTCAGACTATTGTAACGAAAAAATTAAAAAGGCTGATTAGAGAAATTTAATGAAAAGTATAGCTCACTCGTCAATCGTGGAACCAATATTCGACACATCGAACCAATATTCAAATTCCTTCTCACCAGAAAATAGTGCAGAATTTAACCAGCGACCAGACAAAAATCCCAGAGAAACATAGGAGAGAAACTGCAAAAAATAATTGCCAGCGTTAGTTGGAGAATTTGCATGCAAAGTGTTATTACGAGAGGAAAGCAAAAAAATGAGAATTTTTGAGCTCGGCCGTCGAATTCGAGAAGTGGTACGTACATTACGTACAACACAATGTAAAAATCGTCTGTACAGTTCATTGGCGCGCCCCAATGCCAATGTACATAAAATTTAAAGGACTTTTATTTTTTACATGCCAAAACTCGTCCGCGCCTACATTTTTTCAAACGAAACTGCAGGTCGACGCTAAGTTTCGGACGAGTTCCAGTGCAGCCTACGCTCCTTCTTTTTCGGTTCTTTATTAGTAGAGGATTTATGTGGGTTACGGCTCCCACATTATAGATGACGGCACTGCGCACGCGACGCGACACGCACCGCGGCGATAGGCTCGGCAGTTCAACGAATCGTTCACATTGGGTCAACTCCTTGACAAAATAGCCTCAGTAGTTCAACTCGAACGTCATTTTCCCCCAAAGTTCCACGCTGCGAATGTCTGAGACGTGCGTCCAAACGGATTCAGCCTTTCTTCTCTTTGTGACAAAACGTTTTTTAGCAGCCGGGATTCTGTGTTACCGTAACCCCATTCGCCGTGGAGCGCGTTATGATATTATCGAGCGCCAGCGTCGCACCTAAGTGGTATTTTAGACTGAGATCAGCCAGCCACTTAGGGAGTGTTTTTGTTTTTGAAACTGAGGGTATTTATCATCTACATTGTATTCTTAGGTATTTAGAGCGCATTTCAGTGTTTTTCTTGCTTGTATCCCTTCACTTAGAAAGCTGTGTTCCTTTGAATTGCTCGCTGGCCCACCGTTTCTTATTTTCTAGGGGTCCATCTCGTCAGCAACTGATTGTTGGGCCCAAGATAAATAACAGGTGTGGATGTTGAGATGAAAAATTGATATTGCTTAGCAGTAACGGTAGGCACGATACCGGACTAATTTTAACGATGATTACCTTACCAAAAATGTGAATGCGCGCAGCACTAGAAAAACGAGCTCGCTGAAAATCTTTCACGGTCATGGTTTCTATTGCAGACCAAACTTTTTCATCAAACAAAGGTTCAGATATGGTGTTAAAGTGCAGCTGCACCCGAACTTGTCAGCAAATGTAGGGAGGAGAACATTCCGATCAAGCATATGTCCGGGCATTCCTTGTTGTGGTGAGAACTCGACATTCGGAAAGCACGTTCTTGTGATGATATATTCGATCGTGAATGGTCAATCGTTGTGAACGTATATACGACTTCTCTGTCATGAGGCAGTTCTTTTTCAGTCACGAAGAGTGAAAAGTAGTGACTTGAGGTAGCGGAAAAAATCACTACAGCATTGACATGTTGAAAACAACTGCGTTTACATGAAAGAAGGTATCAGCCATCTGTATTTATTAAGGTGCACCTAGATATAGCACATAGATATAGTGAGAAAGAGAGCAAATTGGAAAGCAATCGACAGCACAACTTCAGGTAACAGTCATACATAAAAGAAAACTATATTTTATTGAGAGCGCAAACAGTGAGCGCGTCTAACACTTGGCCTTTCTGGCGATGTAGGCGAGCAAGTTGACAACACGGGGCGAGTATCCGTATTCGTTATCATTCCAGGAGATCAGCTTAACTTATTATTATTGGGAGATCATTCGAAAGATCTGTCAACTTTCGCTATATTGCAACCAACCGATCTTATATACAGAACATAATTCATCTAGTTCCCCACAATGATCTTTAGTGATCCATATGTGCCCAAACATCACAATTAGAGCACTTCAGCCAATAGATCATTGTGCTACTATCGGCGGGGCTTTCGCGGAAACAGAATCCGCAAACTTCAACACGTTCTGGGGCGTACTCCTCTAGCAGTCTTTCATGTCTTATATGTGAATTCCTCGAGGAAAATTCCCGCTGGCAGCCATTACATCGAAACACGTCGGTAGAATTAGCTTCGCCTCTCCTTCGAATACAAGCTGTGCTTTCTTTCAATTTCTGCACCTCACTTTTAGTGTATCCGTGCTTACTGAATAAATGGTCGTATAGCCTCTTCACTTCCAGACCGCAAAGGAAGAATCCGGCCATCTCTCTAAATAAGCAAATACTGGCCATTGAATAGTGTACCGAAGGAGTGGAGTTGCGATCGAATCCCCTATCAGAGCGACACATATAAAGACCTCGACTGATGAGAAAATTGTGATGTTGAACCGTGGATTTAAGAAATGGAACGATTCAGATAGAAATAATAAGAAAAAGGCATATGCAGCAATTCAAAAGAACACAGCTTTTTAAGTGAAGGGATACAAGCAAGAAAAACACTGTAATGCGCTCTAAATACCTAAGAATACAATGAAGATGATAAATATCCTCAGTTTCAAAGCAAAAACACTCCTCGTGGCTGATCTCAGTCTAAAATACCACTTAGGTGCGACGCTGACGCTCGATGATATCATAACGCGCTCCACGGCGAATGGGGTTACGGTAACACAGAATCCCGGCTGCTAAAAAACGTTCTGTCTCTTTGTGTCTGTCAGAAATGTTGGGAACGTTACCTGTTCTCTTCCAATTGTTGCAATCATTCAAATGATTTTTATGCTCATTTGGGAATAATCGGAGCTACTAGTCAAATGGCCTAATTCGTTTTCTGACGTGCCGGATCACATACCATTATGTTTCATTAAAAAGGTGATTGATATTATAGTTAGCCCGCTTGCATACATTTTAAACCTGAGTTTTATGCGTGCTGATGTTCCGAGCAGATGGCGTACATCTTTTGTGACTCCTAAACCGAAGAAGAAACCGTTTTCGGATCCCAACAATTACCGGCCCATCAGTATTACGTCTATAGGGCCTTTCAGAGTGGCGTCGCTGCGAAATTCGCGGCATCGCTCCTCAGAGCGAGTAAAAAAGGCTTGGCCTATCGATTGCCGCCGCGTCATATTTCTTTCTCAGCGTCTCTTATTTCTTCGCTGCCCTTTAAGTTTGATCAGAGCGCATAAACATATTGGCGTGCCATCCCTCGCGTGTTCTGCAATCTCAGACATTCTGGAATCGATCAACAAAAACGAGTTATAGGTTTCGAATAATATACCAGGAGACACTACCACCAGTAGAATCACCTTGCTGCCGAGATGTCGTACGTTCGTGCCGTGGCAGTGTGGAGGAAAGAGGACCACCTCCGTGCAAACTGACGTCAACCCCTTTGCGAAGAGGGTTTTTGTCATGGGAGAGGTGCTGGCTGGTCGCAGCTCTCCTAAAGATTCTACTACAAATGGCCGGCGTCGAGAGGAATCCAGGACCCGCTCAGAAGTACCCATGCGCTACGTGCGGCAAGGATGTCACACGGAGGAAAGCAAGCGTCCAGTGCTTCGGATGCCAAAGGTGGGTGCATCTCTCCTGTTCGGGTCTCAGTTCTGCGAGGCATCACAACTCTTCCTTCCGTTGTGTTCTGTGCTCTGCCCCCAGCAACTCTGATCCCTCATTCACCAACCGCCCCTTCTCTATTGTACATATCAACCTCAACGGCCTTCGAGCCATGATGTCTGAACTCTCTCTTTTCGCACGTACTCATCATCCTGATATCATTATGGTTCAGGAAACCAAGCTGTCTCCTTCCGCTAACGCTCGTCACCCTAACATTCCTGGCTACACTGCTTATCATGCTCCAAGGTCAGCTCACGGCGGAGGAGTTTCCACTATCGTATTATCTAATATACCCTCTCATATCATACCAAACACCCCATCCGACGGTACTCTTGAGTACCCACCTATCCATCTCCCTCTTAAAACACCTATATCTCTTTTTAATATCTATATCCCTCCTACGACATCCTGTCCCCAATCTTACGACCCTACTCCCTCACTCAAGCAGTTGTACGACTGCTCACTTTCACCCTCTGTTATCTTCGCAGGCGATTTCAATGCTCATACATTCTGCTCGTCGCTTGACACGGACGCTAGAGGAGAAGACGTCGAAGAATGGGCGGAGGAGTGCGATCTGGTCATTCTCAACGATGATCAGCCCACTCGTCTCCCGGCCAACGGCCGATCCTCTAGTCCAGACATCTCTCTTGTACCTTCTAATCTCTCCAGCGCCTGCTTTTGGTCGAATGCTACAACTCTGTCCAGTGATCATATCCCTGTCTTTGTCCATGTTGATCTCTCTAATTCTCTTGCTTATTATTCAGGTATCCGTCAAAGGTCTTATCTAAATCTTTGTCTTGCAGACTGGCGCTTGTTCAGGGAGGTGGCACTTCGCCATGTGGATGACTACCCATGGAATGGAAACGTGCACCAGAAAGAACGTCACTTGACGGACGCGATTCGTAAGGCAATGAAAGCCGCCGTTCCGTAGGGCCGAGTTAAGACCTTCTTTCCCAATGTCACCAGGGAAATCTTGGAGAAGATAAGGACAAGGGATGCAAAGAGAGTCGCAGCTCACCTGGATCCGACCATTGCTGAGCTGGACAGCGAGATTAAACGAGATCTGGACAAGCACAAGAAGGAGTGTTGGGAGCAATTCACGGAGAAGATGAATTTCAAGAGTGATGGAACGTCAACTTGGAAAGTTCTAAAGAAGATCACGGGCAAGAGCACCTCCACCAAATATTCCACGATCGAGTTCGAGAATGGAGTTTTCAAATCGGGAAAGGAGGCTGCGACTGCTCTCGGAAAGAATTTTTTCATAACTCAGGCTAAGAGAGGGAAACAGAACCGAGTGACTGTAAGAGAGCTCTGTAAGTTGCCACTCATGAACGAAGAAGAAGCAGTGACGCCTACGCAGATTGAAAAGGTGGTAAGAGAGATGCGCAACTCGAAGGCTATAGGGCCGGACGGCATTAGTCCAGCGGTATTGAAGAAATTGCCGAGTGAGATTATGCCAATCCTGGCTGACGTCATTAACCCTTCATTTCGCACGTGCATCCTACCCCAAGACTGGAAAATGGCAAGCGTCATTCCGTTGCCCAAGCCTGTTAAATCGCCATCCACAGCGGAGGGATACAGGCCAATAAGTCTCTTATCACCAATTGTCAAGGTCGCTGAGAAACTGGTCGTGAAGGAGCTTGCCGATCATAATAACAAACAGCAGCACCAACATGGATTCCGCAAATTACATTTTACCACCACGGCGCTGCTGGAGATTGTGAGCTATGTCTTGGATGGCTTCAACGCCTATAAACCTCAACGCACTGTTGGTGTAGCCCTGGACCTCACGAAAGCTTTTGATTCTGTCAACTTGGGCATACTGTCTGAGAAGCTTTTGAGGTCCTCCATCCCGCCTTGGCAGAAACGATGGATAACCGCACTCATCAAAGGGCGCCGAGCAAAAGTGCTGTTCCAGGGACATGTCTCTAATAGCGTCCCGATCGCTGCCGGTGTCCCTCAAGTAGGAGTCACATCGCCTGCTCTGTTCAGTCTTTACCTTGAAGATTTGCCCGTCCCCCCAAGTGACATTAAAGTCGTTGCGTACGCGGATGACATCACCATCTTGTGCCGGGACAGAGACATTAATGTAGCTGCACGCAAGATTAATAGCTACCTCGTCGCCCTGAAGAGCCTTCTCGATGATATGATGCTCACTGTCTCTGCCGCTAAATCATCTGTGTCTGTTTTCTGCAGTGACCCTAAGGAACACTGTGCTCACCCCTTGGTGAACTGGGAAGATGCTCGTCTGCCTGCCGCACGTTTCCCAAAGCTGCTTGGTCTAGTATTGGATCCTTCGCTCCGGTTGTGCAAGGAGCTCCCCGGTGGAGCATCTTCACGCGGAGGCCTGCATATTGCCGGTCAAGGAGCATTGTGAACTCCAGGCACAGCAGATGTATATTAATGTTCTGAGGCAGCCGAATCATCCGTCAAAGAGAATCATGAAGCCCATAAGAGAGAGGTCGATTAGGACGCCGTTCGCCGATGCTCCTCGTAAAGTTGATGTACAGAGATGGGCCGACTCCAACATGGAAAGGCTTCGTCTTCTGCGTGAGGAGCACACGCAATTTGTTCGAGGATATCTAGCAAAGGCGGCTGTGAACCCTATCTTGGGAACGGTGCCGCCTCGGGTTTGCGAGTCCGAGTCTCAACTCGGCAGACGAGCCAGATGTGCTCTTGCATCGCTGCGCTGTGGTCACTCTATTCTGCTCATGTCTTACGTCAACAAGATCGACAGCAGCCGACCAGACGCATGCCCGGACTGTGGTGCTCCCGGACACGACACGGCGCACTTGTTCATGTGCCCGAAGAGACCTACCTCCTTAACAACAATGGACCTTTGGACGAATCCTGTGAAGGCCGCCCAGTTCCTCAACCTATGACAAAAACCACTTTGAGGCTGCAGAAAAAGAAGAAGAAGGATCCTTCGCTGAGGTTCCACAAAAACCCTGAGCAGAAACAGGCTACAGTGAGAGCTAAGCTCAACGTCTTACGAGCCCTGGGAGGTACGTCGTGGGGAAGCAGTAAGGAGACGATCCTGACTACGTACAAGGCAATCTTGCAGCCGGCGTTGGAGTATGCAGCACCGGTATGGCAACACATAGTATCGGATTCATCGTGGACAAAGATGCAGCGAGTTCAAAATGCTGCTTTTCGGATTGCCTTTGGGTGTGCAAAGAGCACTCCAGTGGAACATCTTCATGCTGAAGCCCATATTCTGCCTGTTAAAGAGCGCTGTCAACTCCAAGCGCAGCAACTGGTTATTAATATCGTCAAGCAGCCTGATCATCCATTAAGAAGGATTATGAGTCCTGTGAGAGAGAGAGAGAGATATCAGAAGGCCTTTTGCGGATGCTTCCGAGAAAGTCAATATACAAAGATGGACGGACTCCCAATTAGATCGTCTTCGTCTTTTACGTGCGGAGCACACCCGTTTCGTCAGGGATCACCTGAGTAGGGTGGCTGTCAACCCCATATTGGGGATCGCACCACCTGAAGTCAGCAACACCGAGATGGAACTCGGTAGGCGGGCTAGATGTTCCCTCGCCTCGTTGCGCTGCGGGCATTCTCCTATGCTTATGTCATACTTGCATAGGATCGACAGCAGTAAGCCTGACGAGTGTCCGGATTGTGGTAACCCTGGCCACACTACAGCTCATCTATTCGACTGTCCGAAGAGGCCCACCTCACTGACGACAATAGATTTGTGGTTGAATCCAACTTCGGTCGCCCGTTTCTTGAACCTATGACAAAAACCCTTCTGCGGCTGCAAAGAAGAAGAAGAAGCATCTTTATGCTGAAGCCCATATTCTGCCTGTTAAAGAGCACTGTCAACTCCAAGCGCAGCAACTGGTTATTAAAATCGTCAAGCAGCCTGATCACCCATTAAGAAGGATTATGAGTTCTGTGAGAGAGAGATATCAGAAGGCCTTTTGCGGATGCTCCCGAGAAAGTCAATATACAAAGATGGACGCTGCCGAGATGTCGTACGTTCGTGCCGTGGCAGTGTGGAGGAAAGAAGATCGCCTCCGTGCAAACCGACGTCAACCCCTCCGAGAAGAGGGTTTTTGTCATGGGAGAGGTGCTGGTCGGCCGCAGCTCTCCTGAGGATTTTATTACAAAGGGCCGGCGTCGAGAGGAATCCAGGTCCAGCACGGAAGTATCCATGTGCCACCTGCGGCGAGGATGTTACCTGGCATAAAACAAGTGTCCAGTGCTTCGGATGCCAAAGGTGGGTGCACTTCTCCTGTTCGGGCCTCAGTTCTGTGAGGCATCATGACTCATCCTTTCGTTGTGTTCTATGCTCTGCCCCCAACAACTCTGATTCCTCAATTACCAACCGCCCCCTCTCCATTGTTCACATTAATCTCAACGGCCTTCGCAACAAGTTATCTGAACTCTCTCTATTCGCACGTTCTCATCACCCGGATGTTATCATGGTTCAAGAAACCAAGCTCTCTCCATCTACCACTTACCCCCAACCTAACATTCCGGGCTACACCGCCTATCACATGCCAAGGACAGCTCTTGGGGGCGGAGTGTCTACTTTCGTTCAATCTGCCTTACCTTCTCATATTATCCCTAATACTCCTAAGGACGGTACTCTCGAGTACATTCCTGTCCACCTCCCCCTCAAAACCCCTTTATCTCTATTTAACATATATATTCCTCCTATATCATCTTGTCCCCTCTTATAATCCTATTCCCTCCTTAAGCAGTTGTACGACTGCTCACTCTCCCCTTCAGCTGTCTTTGCGGGTGACTTCAATGCTCACACGTTCTGTTCCGCTCTTGATTCTGACGCCAGAGGGGAAGATGTCGAAGAATGGGCTGAGGAGTGTGACCTGGTTATCCTCAATGATGACCAGCCCACTCGTCTCCCTGCCAACGGCCGACCTTCTAGCCCAGACATCTCTCTTGTGTCATCCAATCTCTCTAATGCTTGCACGTGGTCCACATCCACAACTCTCTCCAGCGATCACATTCCCGTCTTTGTCTATATTGATCTCTCTGACTCTCTTGCCCCTTACTCTGGTTTTCGTCATCGTACTTATCTTAATTTAGGCCTAGCAGACTGGACCCTGTTCAGAGATGTTGCACTTCGCCATGCGGTCGACTACCCATGGAATGGTGATGTTCATCAGAAAGAGCGCCATCTAGCAAGTGCCATCCACAAAGGCCATGAAAGCAGCAATTCCTGAGGGTCGTGTCAAGACCTTTTTCCAAATGTCAGCAGGGAAATACTGCAGAAGATAAGAACCAGAGATGAGAAGAGAGCCGCAGACCATCTAGACCCGGACATAGCTGTGCTGGATAACGAGATCAGGCAGGATCTGGATAAGAACAAGAAGGAATGCTGGGAGAAGTTCACTGAAAAGCTGAATTTCAAGGCTGACGGAACTACGACGTGGAAAGTGTTGAGGAAAATTTCCGGCAAGTCCGCTCCCTCGATGAGCTCCGCTATTGAGTTCGAGGAGAACGTCTTCAAATCAGGGAAAGCGGCTGCTTATGCGCTCGGCAAGAACTTCTTCATCACACGTGCCAAGCGAGGCGTGCAGAACAGAGTCACGGTTAGAGAACTGAGCCGGTTGCCGCTCATGAACGCTTCTGAGGCCTTTACTCTCACGCAAGTAGAGAAGGCTATCAAAGAAATGCGGAATTCGAAGGCTATCGGACCTGACGGTATCTCCCCAGCCATCCTGAAGAAGCTTCCCACGGAACTTCTACCGATGCTTGCAGATATCATTAACACTTCTTTCCGGACCTGCACTCTACCCCAAGCTTGGAAGACAGCCAATGTGATACCGTTGCCAAAGCCAGGCAAGTCCCAAAGCACGGCAATGGGCTTTCGACCAATAAGCCTGTTATCGCCCGTCGCTAAATTAGCTGAAAAGTTGATCGTGACGGACCTGGCTGATCAAAATGAGCGACAGCAGCATCAGCATGGGTTCAGGAAACTTCACTCCACTACTACAGCTCTATTGGAGATCGTGAGCTTTGCGGTCGATGGGTTCAACATGAGAAAGCCCCTGAGAACGGTGGCCGTCGCCCTCGACCTGAGCAAAGCGTTTGACTCTGTTAACTTGGGACTGCTGTCCGAGAAACTGCTCAAGTCGTCGCTACCATCATGGCAGAAGCGATGGATTGCAGCGTTCACTAAAGGCCGCCGTGCTAAGGTTCTGTTCCAGAATCATGTATCCGATAGCATTCCAATAGCAGCCGGTGTTCCGCAAGGCGGAGTGTTGTCCCCTGCCCTATTCAGCCTGTATCTTGAGGACATTCCCGAGCCTCCCAATGATGTAAGGATTGTTATGTATGCCGACGACATCACCATCATGTGCCAGGATCGTGACCTGCAGATAGCCGCTAACAAGATCAGCGCCTATCTCGTCGAGTTGAAGCTCTTCCTCGATAAAATGATGCTCACAGTCTCTGCCGCAAAATCCTCTGTTTCAGTGTTCACAACGAACACCAAGGAACACAGTGCCCATCCAGATGTCAAATGGGATGGTGACCTGTTGCCAGCAGCAAAATTCCCAAGCTGCTTGGCCTTATTCTTGATCCCTCACTGAAGTTCCACAAAAACGCGGAACAGAAACAAACAGTCGTCAAGGCTAGACTTAATATCTTGAGAGCTCTCGGAGGAACATCATGGGGAAGCAGCCGAGAGACTATATTGAGAACCTACAGAGCAATACTTCAGCCGGCTCTGGAATATGCGGCACCAGTGTGGCAGCACCTGGTGTCTGACAGCTCCTGGAATAAGCTGCAGCGTGTACAGAATGCTGCGCTTAGAATTGCTACCGGTTGTGCAAGGAGCTCCCCGGTGGAGCATCTTCACGCGGAGGCCTGCATATTGCCGGTCAAGGAGCATTGTGAACTCCAGGCACAGCAGATGTATATTAATGTTCTGAGGCAGCCGAATCATCCGTCAAAGAGAATCATGAAGCCCATAAGAGAGAGGTCGATTAGGACGCCGTTCGCCGATGCTCCTCGTAAAGTTGATGTACAGAGATGGGCCGACTCCAACATGGAAAGGCTTTCGTCTTCTGCGTGAGGAGCACACGCAATTTGTTCGAGGATATCTAGCAAAGGCGGCTGTGAACCCTATCTTGGGAACGGTGCCGCCTCGGGTTTGCGAGTCCGAGTCTCAACTCGGCAGACGAGCCAGATGTGCTCTTGCATCGCTGCGCTGTGGTCACTCTATTCTGCTCATGTCTTACGTCAACAAGATCGACAGCAGCCGACCAGACGCATGCCCGGACTGTGGTGCTCCCGGACACGACACGGCGCACTTGTTCATGTGCCCGAAGAGACCTACCTCCTTAACAACAATGGACCTTTGGACGAATCCTGTGAAGGCCGCCCAGTTCCTCAACCTATGACAAAAACCACTTTGAGGCTGCAGAAGAAGAAGAACAAAGATGGACGGACTCCCAATTAGATCGTCTTCGTCTTTTACGTGCGGAGCACACCCGTTTCGTCAGGGATCACTTGAGTAGGGTGGCTGTCAACCCCATATTGGGGATCGCACCACCTGAAGTCAGCAACACCGAGATGGAACTCGGTAGGCGGGCTAGATGTTCCCTAGCCTCGTTGCGCTGCGCTCATTCCCCTATGCTGATGTCATACTTGCATAGGATCGACAGCAGTAAGCCTGACGAGTGTCCGGATTGTGGTAACCCTGGCCACACTACAGCTCATCTATTCGACTGTCCGAAGAGGCCCACCTCACTGACGACAATAGATTTGTGGTTGAATCCACGTTCGGTCGCCCGTTTCTTGAACCTATGACAAAAACCCTTCTGCGGCTGCAAAGAAGAAGAAGAAGAATCACCTTCAACTGGAAAGATTTGCATAACAATAATGTTGTCCACAACAAAAAAATTATTAAACGCCATGACGAAATAAATCCTGGATGACCAATTAAATACCCTGACGAAATAAATTCTGTATGACAAATCAAGTGACATGAGGAGATAAATCCTGGATAAACATTTTAATACCATGACGAAATTTATCCTGGATGGCAAACATCTAGTGAATTAGGCAAAAAAATGATTCTACAGAGAGTTAATGGGCAGACAGTAACGAAGGAACACTAACTAATGCGAGATAGTAACGAAGGAACACTGACTAATAGGGCCTTTCAGAGTGGCGTCGCAGAAAATTTCGCTGTCGCGGCGACGAGGTGAGAGATGGGGGGTGCTACGCAGCGCAAACCGTGCCGCGCGACGGGAGCGAAAGTCGCGCTTTCAGAGTGGGAGCGACGGCGCGAGCTGGGAGCGACGTTCTGCGAAGTTTTGCGACGTTTTGCGAGGCGAATGGTCTCGACCATTTTTGTCGCTGTCGCTATTTGTCGCTGATGTTTCTTCGTAATAGCTAGTGTTCCTTCGTTACTATCTCGTATTAGCTAGTGTTCCTTCGTTACTATCTGTCCATTAACTCTCTGTGGAATCATCTTTTTGCTTATTTCGCTAACTATTTGCCATCCAGGATCAATTTCGTCATGGGATTTAATTGGTCATCCAGGATTTACCTCGTCATGGCGTTTAATAATATTTTGTGGTCGACACCTTCATTGTTATGCAAATATTTTCAGTTGAAGGTGATTCTACTGGTGGTAGTGTTTCCTGGTATATTATTCGAAATGGCTAGTTTTTGTTCAGAGCGCATGTTTATGCGCTCTGATCAAACTTAAAGGGCGGGGAAGAAATAAGAGACGCTGAGAAAGGGATATGACGCGGCGGCAGTCGATAGGCCACGCCTTTTTTCCTTCGCTCTGGGGAGCGATGCCGCGAATTTCGCAGCGACGCCACTCTGAAAGGCCCTAATATGAAGAAACTACAGCGACAAATAGCGACAGCGACAAAAATGGTCGAGACTATTTGCCTCGCAAAACGTCGCTCCCAGCTCGCGCCGTCGCTCCCACTCTGAAAGCGCGACGTTCGCTCCCATCGCGCGGCACGGTTTGCGCTGCGTAGCACCCCCATCTCTCACCACGTCGCCGCGACAGCGAATTTTTCTGCGACGCCACTCTGAAAGGCCCTTATCTTTGCAAGGCTTTTTGAAAAAGTATTGAAGAAAAGAATTATGGGCTCATCTAGAGGAGCACTCCATCATCTCGGAACACCAACATGGTTTTCAAAAGGGTAAATCGACAATTTCGGCTATGCTGCAGTCACTTGATGATTGGACGAGTGCGCTGGACAAAGATATAGGTGTGGATGTTATTTACCTTGATTTTTCCAAGGCATTTGACAGTTTCTCATCGTAAATTAGTAAACAAGCTAGAAATAGTGGGTACCCATCCGCTTAAGGGGTCTGCAGAGTTGCAGAGACCGGCGAGTGGTCGCCGAGCGTCAGCCTTGACGCGGCGACAGAAATGTTTCGAAGCATTATCATCGCGGCGTCGGTTGCCTCTCGCTGGCAGTGATGTACAGTTCACCTCCGCACTGCCGTTCAGTCCGGAAAGTGGAGGCTGATTACGAAATCGTGCTGCGGGGCGGGTGCGAGCATCCTCCGACAGGGATGTAGGATCACCCGGGCGGTGGGATCACTCGGGCACCAAAGGCAAAAACCGCCCGGGTGATCCCATATCCCTGTCTGAGGATACTCGCAACCGCGCCGCAGCACGATTCCGCAATCAGCGTGCACTTTGCGGACTGAACGGCAGTGCGGAGGTGAACTGTAGGGCCGTCGCGGCGTCAACACACTCTGCGGTGCCCCCTCGTCGCCCTTCACGCCGCGTCGGTCGCCATCGTCGTCGAATGTAATCGATATAGCATTACCCAGCGCTGTTCGTCGCTGCGAGCAACGCCGCTACTTCAACTCTGCGGACCCCTTTATAGTGGCTTGGGTTCGTGATTTTCTCACGGGCAGAACTTTCAGGGTCAGGCATAATAGTACGTTCTCCTTTCCTTTTGCAGTGTTTAGTGGTGTTCCCCAGGGGGGAGTGCTTTCGCCAATTCTCTTTAATATTTATACGTATTGTTATTGTAATTGTTTATTACAGGGTAACCCTGCGTAATGACATCGGAACAAGATAAACGAACGCGTAGTAATAAAATGTAACAACGATATACGAGACCGGGAACACGTAGTATGTAGAGTATCTGTCGGAAAAAGTTCCATGACTAACACAAGATCACTATGGAGTATCTATCGAAGAAAATAATATTATGACTAACACAAGATCACAAGCTCAATCATCCTCCGTCCTCAAGTACTGCTCCACTATACGCTTGAAGGAGCCCAGGTCTGTTGGCAGATTGCCCTTTTTGAGCAGTTTTTCCAATTCACTGCCAGCTCTGTTAGTAAAGAAATATATATATATATATTACATAGGCAAGCCTATGTAGTCAAAAACAATGTTCAAAACGACCACGAAATACCAATGAACCATAGGAAGTTGAAAGCATGGAAACTAGAAAAAAACAACATAGCGGAATAGAAAAGAAAAACGCATTGCTGTAATAATCAACCTAAATAAAGGAATCAAAAGCTATCCAGCCAGTCAGGAAGGACTACTTGTACGATCAGCCAGCTCAAATTTTTCTCGAATGAAATTTTTGAATGACGTGAAGTTGGAAGGAATGGAATGATTCCTACCAAGGTTCTCAAAAATGGGTATAGTTCTGTTGATGAAAAAGTGACGCCTGCAGAAATGGTGCCTGACACTCTTCCTAGCCGGATTTCGGACTAGTTTGAAACTGCTACGTCTAGTGGTGGATGCCCTCATTTTGAGAAAAGCGTTTGGCCGAAGGCCGGTATGCCCATAAAATATTTTATACATAATCGAAAGATCAAACCTTCTCCTTCTGCACGCCAGCGTTTCCAATTTGAATTTTGCGTTCCTAGCATTACTACTGGGTATGTTTTCATAATTAAATCCCAAAAATCTTATCATTAACTTACGTGTGAAACTATTTTGTACCTTCTCCAACGCTTTAATAGTAGAGACTTATGAGGGTTTGATATCACAGTTCCATACTCAAGAAGGGGCCTAATATAGATTTTGTAGGCGTTCAAGAGCACCTTTTCGTTCCTAATAGAGAGTGGCCTGAACAGGCTATACATAACCTTGTTTGCCTTAGACACTGCCTTCGTACAATGAGCGTCAAAAGTGAGATCTTTTTGAACCAGGAAGCCGAGATCCATTATTTCGTCAACAATCTGAAGCTGCTGATCTTCAGCAGTATATATGGCTTCTGAACTACTGTTGCCAATATGCAAAACCTTCGTTTTTTCTTTAGACAGTATCATCTTCCAATTTTTGGACCACTTCATAACCTCATCCAAAGCCTTTTGCAAGCACTCCTTGTCAGCTTTTGATTGAATTGGGGAAAAAATATTTTGAAATCATCAGCAAAAGCGGAGCATTTCACCTTACCAAGGGATACGATTCGTGGAAGTTCATAAGTGAAGATATTGAACAAAGTTGGGGATAGAACTCCTCCCTGCGGTACATCACTGCAAACAGGCCTTAAATCAGAAAAAGTGGAGTTAACGCGGACAACAAAATATCTATCGCTCAAGAACGCTCTGATCCATGCTACTCTCCTCGGGTGGACACCAACGCGTGTGAGTTTAGACATGAGTTTTGCATGCGAAACCCTATCAAAAGTCCTCTAAAAATCTATATAGATAACGTCAACCTCTTTACCTTCATCCACGTAATTGGTCCATTCATTCAGCGGCTGCAACATAGCCGTCACAGTCGACTTTTGCCTCTGGAAACCACGCTGAACATCCGAAATGATTGAATGGTCCTCCAAATACTTGCACACTCTTACCTTGAGGATTTTCTCGAACAACCTACCAAAAATTGAAGTTATGCTAACTGGTCTGAAGTTCTCAGGATTAGTGTAGGGTGGTTTCTTAGGTATAGGGGTCACAAAAGCAACCCGCCACGTTTCCGGAACTTTTGCACGCATGAAAGACAGGTTGAAAATATGTGTTTATGGGCCTACAATAATGGGTGCTACCTGTTTGATGAATTTTAGAGGAACATGATCAGGGGTATCAGAGAACGAGTTGGGCCACTTCATAAGAAGGTCATGAACTTCTTCTGGGTGAAACCAGACGGAGTCCGTCATGACCGCAAAATCTGGAGTGCCTTCCATAGTATCATCAAAATCATCATCCTTGCAAAATGCTTTTTCAAAAACAGTTGCCAAAATCTCAGACCTCTCTTTGTCGTTAGTGATCATAGACCCTTCACTTTCAATTGGTCCTGTTCGTGGTCTATCTTTCAGCCTTGAGTTTAGAAGCCTATAAAAAGCATTTTTTATTTCCAGAGTCAGTTACCCTCTTTTCAACACTTTTTTGCCTTCTTCTTTATTCTTTGCAGCCACGTCGAGGGTACTGTCATAGGTTGAGGAACTGGGCGACCAATAATGGATTCGTCCATAGGTCCATTGTGGTCAGCGTGGTTGGTCTCTCCGGACAATCAAACAAATGTGCCGTATCGTGGCCGTGGCATCCACAGTCTGGGCAAACGTCCGATTTGCCGCTGTCAATCTTGCTAACATATGCCATAAGCATAGTAGAGTGACCACAGCGCAGCGATGCCAGGGTGCATCTGGCACTCCTTCCGAGTTGAGACTCAGATGTGCAGACCCGGGGCGGCACCACTCCCAGGATGGGATTTACCGCCGCCTTTTCCAGATGACACCGTACGAACTGTTTGTGCTCCTCGCGCGACAGACGGAGTCGTTCTTGCTGTGAATCGTGCCATCTTTGCAGATTGACTTTGCTTGGAGCATCGGCGAGTGGCTTTATGATGCGTCCCTCCTTGACGGGGTTCAGCACTCTCCATGAGGGGTGGTTGGGTTGCTTTATGATATTGATAAAAAATTGTTGGGCCTGGAGCTGACAGTGTTCTTTTACTGGTAATAATCGTGTCTCTGCATGCAAGTGATCGACTGGGGAACTTCTTGCACATCCGGTAGCTATACGAAGTGCGGCATTCTGCATACGCTGCATCTTGGTCCAGGAGGCCTCTGATACCAAGTGCTGCCACACCGGTGCAGCGTACTCCAGAGCGGGCTGAAGTATTGCCCTGTATGTCGTGATAATAGTTTCTTTGCTACTGCCCCATGATTTACCGCCCAGGGCTCTGAGCACATTAAGCTTCGCTTTGACGACGGCCTGCTTCTGCTCGGTGTTCTTATGAAACTTGAGCGATGGATCGAGCACCAGACCGAGCAGTTTGGGAAAGCGAGCAACAGGCAATCGATCTCCGTCCCACTCGACATGCTTGTGAGCGCTGTGCTCCGAAGGATTTGTTGTGAGTACGGATACCGACGATTAAGATGCAGAGATCTTTAGCATTTTGCGATCGAAAAAGCTTTTCAGTGTGACCAGGTACTCATTGATCTTAGAGGCGGCCACATGTATATCCCGATCCCGACACATTATTGTCATATCATCGGCATAGGCGACCACCTTGATATCCTGGGGGAGGGGGGGGGGAGCGGGCATGTCTTCGAGGTACAGACTGAAGAGGGCAGGCGATAAAACGCCGCCCTGCGGAACTCCAGCTGCAATAGGAATACTATCGGAGACATGGTTCTGGAACATAACTCTGGCTCGTCTGCCCTTGATGAATGCCGATATCCAGCGTTTCTGCCACGGCGGTATTGATGATTCGAGTAAGTTGCTTGACTGAACTCCATGGTTTACTGTGTCGAATGCCTTGGTGAGATCTAAGGCAACAGCCACAGTTCTCTGTAGCTTCTGGGCATTGAACCCATCGATGGGAAAGCTTGTGATTTCCAGCAGAGCTGTCGTGGTGGAATGCAGCTTTCTGAATCCATGCTGAATCACTTGCTTCTCATTGTGCTCCGCCAAGTCCTTTACGATCAGTTTTTCGGCTACCTTCGCGAACGTGGACAGCAAGCTAATAGGTCTGTATCCCTTGACTGAAGCCTGAGGTTTCCCCGGCTCGGGCAGCGGCACAACGTTAGCTGTCTTCCAGTTCTGTGGGATGGTGCACGATCTGAACGAGGTATTGGTCAAATCAGTGAGAAGCGGAAGGATTTCATTCGGTATCTTCTTCAAGACAGCAGGGCATATCCCGTCTGGACTTGCGTCGTAGTGAACGCTTTGGCCGTGCTTATAAGTGGGAGGTAGCACAGCTCTCGTACAGTCACTCTATTCTGCGGACCACGCTTTGCACTGGTGATGAAAAAACTTCTCCCGAGCGCATAAGCGTCTTCTTTTCCTGATTTGAATACACCGTTGTCCAATTCGATTGTGGAGACGCTAGCAGGCAAGCTCTTACCCGAGAGCTTCCGTAATACCTTTCAAGTAGCTGCACTGCCCGTCTTGAAGTCCAACTGTCCGGTGAACTTTTCCCACTCTTCTTTCTTGTGCCTGTCTAAATCCTTTCTGATCTTATCGTCAAGTTCAGCAACGATGGGGTCCAGATGGTTGACCGCTCTCCTGGCATCTCTTGTCGTGATCTTATCGAGGATCTCCCTTGTGACATTTGGATAGAAAGTCTTGAAGCGACCGACAGAAATAGCCGCTTTCATGGCTCTGCGGATCGTGTCAGATAAGTGGCACTCTTTCTGGTGCACGTCGCCATTCCATGGGTAATTTGCCGACAAGCGAAGCGCAACTTCGCTGAACAGGCTCCAGTCTGCTCGGCCTAAATTAAGATAAGAACGTTGACGAACACCAGAATAGGGAGCGAGAGACTTGGAGAGATCGATATGGATAAATACGGGGACATGGTCACTTGGCAAAGTGGTTGAGGTGGACCATGAGCAAGAGTTAGAGAGGTTGAACGAGACCAGAAAAATGTCTGGGCTGGAAGATCAGCCGTTGGTAGGGAGACGAGTGGGCTGATCATCGTTTAAGATGACCAAGTCACACTCCTCTGCCCATTCTTCGACGTCATTTCCTCTAGCGTCAGAATCAAGTGACGAGCAAAAGGTGTGAGCATTAAAATCGCCCGCGAAGACAACTGAGGAAGAGAGGGAGCAGTCGTTTAGCTGCTTAAGTAGAGGAACAGGATGGTAAGATGGGGGGCATGAGGTAGTGGGTGGAATATATATGTTCAAAAAAGAAAGGGGTGTTTAAAGAGGGAGATGGATTGGAAGGTACTGGAGAGTACCATCCGTGGGGGTGTTGGGTATGAGGTGGGAGGGGGGAGAAGATAAAACAAAGGTTGGAACTCCTCCGCCAAGAGTTGACCTTGGAGCATGGAAGGCAGTATAGCCCGGGATATTAGGATGAGGACGGGTAGGGGATGGAGAGAGCTTGGTTTCTTGAACCATGATCACGTCTGGATGGTAAATACGTGCGAAGAGAGAGAGCTCAGAAAGTTTGGCACGAAGGCCATTGAGATTGATATGTACAATGGAAAAGGGGCGATATGAGGAAGAGGAATCAGAGTTGTTAGGTGAAGAGCATATAACACAGCGAAAAGAAGAGTTATGATGCTTCACAGAACTGAGACCCGAACAAGAGAAGTGCGCCCACCTTTGGCATCCAAAGCATTGGACGCTGGTCCCATTCCAATTCACATTTCTGTCGCATGTGGCACATAGGTACTTCTTCTTCTGAGCGGGTCCAGGATTCCTTTCCACGCCGGCCCTTAGCAGGAGAATCCGAAGGAGAGACGCGGCCGGCCAGCACCTCTCCCATGACAAAAACCCTCTTCGTGGAGGGGATGACGTCGGTTTGCACGGAGACGATCTTCTTTCCTCCACACTGCCAGGGCACGAACGTACGACATGTCGGCAGCACATTTTTGTTGTACTTTTTCAATTGTTTCTCAAATTTTAAGCAAATTTCTTTATACACATCCCAATCACTAACCGCTTCGGTGGTTTTCGCCTTATTCCAGGTCTGCGATTTTGTCAAAGCAAGACGCTTCAGATGTTCCGGAAGTTGACCTTCATCTTTAGAAACTTCTATGAGAGGCACAAAAAGATAAATACAGTGCTGCAAAATATTGATGAATAGCTCATATTTAGCATTAACCGAGTCTGTAATATTCAAAATACCATACCAATCCATGTTGTTTAAATAGTCAGCGATGCTGGCAGAGTTAGCGTTCTTAAAATCTCTTTTTAGCTTCTTATTATCGACTCTGGGAGGAGTAAGGTTAAGCTCAAAACGAATTGTCGCGTGATCGCTGGTCCCTATTGGCTCACACACGACTGTACTACCAACCAGATCAACATCATTAGTCAGCAATAAGTCCAAAATATTGTTCCTATGAGTTTCAGTTGTAACGAGTTGAGAGAAATTATAGTCATGACACAAACCTAGGAGACCCAAAAGTGTCACTCCAAGAGAATTAACGTTGTGTGGTTGTGCCCAGCACACGTTTGGAAGATTAAAATCCCCTATAATAATGCAAGGGTGGTCGCAAACAAAAAGATCACTTAGCGTCTTAATCAGTCGATGGAACGCCGCTGCCGTGCAGGAAGGAGTTCTGAAGACCAAGACCATGCGAATAGACCGCTGACCGAAGCTGATTTCCGTACAAATAATTTCATAACCATCTGGAATTGAGTCACGATAAATAAACCTGGGAAAGAGAGATTTTTTGATTAAAAACGCAACGCCACCACCTCTTTTGTGGCTACGATCGCACCTGAGAAGCTCATAAGGAGCGCATAGTCCACCAAATAAGGATGCATCATTTATAGTGTCTGACAGCCATGTCTCTGTGAGAGCTACGACATTGAATTGATATTGATATTGTTTGATTAGAAAAAGGAGGCAATGGATGTTTTTGGTAAGAGATCGGATATTTGTTCTTCTTCTTCTTTGCAGCCACTGAGAGGGGTTTCGTCACAAGTTGAGAAACTGGGCGACCAGCACTGATTTCGTCCACAAGTCTATTGTAGTGAGCGTTGTTGGCTTCTTCGGACAGTCAAATAGGTGTTTAGTGTCGTGGCCTTGGTTTCCACAGTCCGGGCACACGTCAGGCTGACTAATGTCGATCCTGTGCAGGTAAGACATAAGCAATGGAGAATGTCCGCAGCGCAACGAAGCGAGGATACACCTGGCGCGCCTACCGAGCTCGGACTCGGTATCACATACCCTGGGCGGCACATCACCGAGAATAGGGTTGACGGCCGCTTTGGCGAGATGATCCTTCACAAACCGGGTGTGCTCCGCGCGTAAGAGACGAAGCCGTTCTTGATTCGAGTCGGTCCATCTCTGTACATTCACTTTGTTCGGAGCATCGGCAAACGGCACTCTGATCGATCTCTCTCACGGGATTTAATAGTCTTCTCGACGGATGATTAGGTTGCTTAAGGACATTAATAAACATCTGCTGAGCCTGGAGCTGACAATGCTCTTTCACTGGCAAGATACGGGCCTCGGCGTGAAGGTGCTCAATCGGTGAGCTTTTTGCACATCCAGTGGCTATTCGTAGTGCAGCATTCTGAATTCGCTGCATCTTAGTCCAGGAACTGTCCGACACGATGTGCTGCCAGACAGGTGCAGCATGCTCCAATGCAGGCTGCAGAATAGCTCGATATGTCGTCAAGATTGTCTCTCTGCTGCCACCCCAGGACGTTCCTCCTAGAGCTCTCAACACATTAAGCTTTGCCTTGATAATTGCCTGCTTCTGTTCAGCATTTTTGTGAAACTTCAGCGATGGGTCCAAAACGAGGCCCAGCAGTTTAGGAAATTGCGCTGTAGGCAAGAGGTCACCATCCCACCTGACAACAGGTTGGGCGCTGTGTTCCTTTGGGTCAGATGTGAATACCGAAACAGAAGACCGAAAACCGAAATATTTGTTGAGATACAAGGTGCAGAAGTACTAAGTGGCCGGGGATGATGTACTGGTTTAAATGACTAGGAAGGGAAGAATCGGCCGAACTACTACTGGGCGAAGATATATAGACATGCGGGTTATGAGACATGTTCAAGGGATCTTGAACATTAGGAGAACTACGAGCAACAACTTCAAATGATTGCCTGGAGTGGCAGCCTTCACCTTTCTAGTTGGTACATTCCGGCCCCTCCTCTCAACACTCAACCTCACACGCTCCTCCTTTGGTAGGGAGGGTCTAATATAGACCCCCTTGGCATGGGGTAAGTGTTTGAGCCGAGAAGCCCGTTGCAGCACCATTCTAGCAATGGCTGAAGACGGAAAAATCACCTTCATCAATCTATTGAAGGAAGGACTAGGCCGTCCCATTCTATGCACAGAAACCGGTAAACAGTCAATAGACAAGAAATCTAGGAGATCATACACACGCTCCTGATCATTGATAGCTCTAGCCCGTGATGAAGTGTACACATTCGGAAATTCTGGAACCCCAATGATGACAACAGATCTATTACGTTCTATCTCTCTAAAATCCTGGGAAATCGTGTGGGTATCCGGAGATTGTGGGGCCTCGCAAAAAATAGGAACATCTTTGAAAATATCCGAAACCACAGTAGAGTCTAAATCGGCTGGGGATGTACGTGAAGATTCAGGCAGAACGGAATTAACACCAGCATTCTCACTTTTAAGAACGGCATTTTCCTGTCTTAGGTCAGCATTTATTTTCAAGAGAGAAGTTACGTGGTCCGCCAGTTCTCGATGTGCACGGCATAGCGAATGCACTTGGCTTCTACTCTCCATGAGCAACGCGATGACCGTTCGTATGTGTAGCGGCGTCGATTTATCATCCATCATCTCTTTCACAGCTGCATCCAAGTCAATCGAATGCGTGTCTGTCCCGTCCATAGCAGCAACAGAATTTCCAGAGTTTGCCCAGAATTCGCAGCAGTGAGAATGAGAATACCACGGAATTCGCACTAGATTTCTTCAGAGAGAGCACAGTATATCCAAGCATTAAACGATTTGCATACCATACCATATAACTCGCATGTAACCTCCTCTCTTGCGACTACGGTGACACCTGAGAATGTCGTAGTGAGAACTCCAGTCCCCCAGCAGAGGCGCCAATTCAACTCCGGTCTTAAGCCACGTCTCCGTGAGCGCGATAATGTCAGTGTTTTTGTCCTCAAACTTGGGTAATTAAACCTCCCTCGATGAACTTCCCTCGATTATATCCTTGAACAACGTCGGCTGTTCGGCATTCGCTGATGACTTTAAGTTGTATAAACCTATTTTTACAATGGAAGATTTGGAGTGTCTGCAAAAAGCTCTTAATGATGTAGCCAAATGGTCGAATGAATGGAAATTGCCGCTTTCCAGCGAAAAGACTAAAGTAATGAAGCTTGGTAAGAGGCGAGTTAGTGGCTCCTATACTATCGACGGTTTGCAGTTGAGCGAGGTCAGCGAGATTAAGGACCTTGGTTTTCTTATCAAGGATGATCTTAGTTTCGATGATCACTGCCTCCAGGTCGCGTCCACGGCTAATAGGATGATGCACAGCGCGTTTCGAGCACTATCAACTACTAATGCAAACGTGCTGACCGAGGTGTATAAAACGTACGTACGTCCGCTTATGGAGTATGGTACGGTAGTCTTTAATCCCTACAAAAAAAGGATCTATCGATGCGCTGGAGAAAGTCCAAAATACCTTTACACGTAGAGTTTTCTTCAGGACATCGTGGTTTCAGACTAATCGTAACGTGTGCCATGTCACCAGGAACGCTAAATTGGGCCTAACCACTCTAGAGCACAGGAGAAGAAGGTTTGATATGATAATGATGTATAAGATCATTCATTGGAGTGCTGTTATCAAGATTAGCCGGCTGTTCAACCTTAGACCATCAACCACTAGGGGAGCACCGGTGAAATTGGGCCTCGTTGGGGCCAGGCGGAATGTACGACAGGACTTCTTTGTCAATACGGCGGGGTCTGAATTCAATAAACTACTTCGGTCAGGTTTGGTAGTGGGGAAACTCAGTGAATTCAAAAAGACACTTGAGTGTTATCTGTTGTCCCAGGAGTTATGTTTGTAAGATCTACTTCCTTCATGATGCCGGTGTATGCCTAATAGTCAGTTGATCCATTTGCTTTATTATTGCTGTTCGACTAATTTTGGTGCCTTTAGTCTCTTAATTGCCGTTGGGTATTTCTTTTTTTTGTTGTTGTCTTTGACACGGTGCTACCGTGTAATAAATCAAATCAAATCTGTCTGTTAGAATCTCGCCGTTCTCTCCCGTTTTTTTTCTATCCTGACAAGGGACGCCGTGGCTTTGTTACAGCTGACCTTTAAGCTCACGTGAGTTTCGTCGTCTTCAAAGCGTTATTGACTCGGGCCGCGGTCCCTTGCGGAATGTGAAATGGTGTCCACAGTTTTGACTTATGATTTGTTCACTCTGAAGCATTCCCTGCTCCGCTGCCAATCGTTGACCTATCTGGTCGCCTTCTCCTCTCTTTATTGGCAGATTCCAGGTATAATTTTTGAAATACGTAAAGATTCTCTTGTGAAGTTCATCAAAGGTTTTGAGTTTTCACTATTCGATCTAATCTTTAGGTTTGTACGGCGAAAACGGACTCCTTCCTGTGGCGTCGCAGTTGGAATGCGGTGAGGTCTCCTTGTTGGTTGTGATTGTTTTGAGTGTGAATCTACGATTGCCTCCGACTTTTGAACACAACAAAGTGTTATCGACATCATTTTCACTCAACTCTACCCTGCGCTTTGTTCACTTTTTGTTATGCACTTTGCGATCGATAGATTGTGTTTACACCTCCACTTCATTCGTTTTTGCTACTACATTCAGTCATCAGTACTACTTCAGCTCTTTTTTCTCCGTCACTACGCTTTAGTGATGCTAGCCTAACAGGGTCAAGCTGGATGGTGTAATTTGTAAACGGGTAGTCATGGGGTTAGAATGAGTCAGCCCGAAGACCAAATACCAAAATTTGGGGATGCGGACCGTGGAAAATTTGCGAAACTTTTTGCCACCAATGGGATGGAATCGTTGCTCCACTGTTGTCTTATACGTCGGCTTGCTTCTTCTTCTTCTTTGCAGCCACAGAGAGGGGTTCTGTCATAGGTTCAGAAACTCGGCCACTAGCACTGGGTTCGTCCACAGATCCATTGTCGTCAATGTAGTCGGTCTTTTCGGGCAATTGAACAGGTGCGTAGTAGTATGCCCTTGACTACCGCAATCAGGACACTCGTCAGGTTTGCTGTTGTCAATCCTATGCAAGTATGCCATAAGCATGGGGGAGTGTCCCCAGCGTAACGATGCAAGGGTGCACCTGGCCCGCCTGCCAAGTTCCATCTCTGTCTCGGAGACCTTTGGAGGTGCGACTCCCAGGATGGGGTTTATGGCAACTCTGCTCAAGTGTTCGTTCACGAATCGGGTATGCTCCGCGCGCAAGAGACGGAGGCGTTCTTGTTGTGCTTCGGTCCATCTCTGCACATCTACTTTCGACGGAGCATCAGCGAAAGGCTTTCTGATACATCTCTCTCTCACCGGGTTTAGTACTCTTCGCGAAGGGTGATTCGGCTGCTTCACGATGTTAATGTACATTTGTTGCGCCTGGAGTTGGCAGTGGTCTCTAACTGGCAATATGCGAGCTTCAGCATGTAAGTGCTCTATTGGAGAGCTTTTGGAACAGCCTGTTGCAATTCGCAGAGCACAATTTTGGACGCGCTGCAGCTTGGACCAAGAGGTGTCCGACACGATGTGCTGCCAGACTGGCGCAGCATACTCCAAGGCAGGTTGCACAATAGCCTTATACGTGGTCAGGATCGTTTCTTTATTGCATCCCCAGGACGTTCCACCGAGAGCACGCAGGACGTTGAGTCTTGTTTTCACTGTGGCTTGCTTCTGCTCAGTGTTCTTATGAAACTTCAACGAAGGATCCAACACGAGTCCAAGCAGCTTGGGGAATCGGGTGGCCTGCAATTGAGTTTCGTCCCATTTAACCATAGGATGGGCACTGTGCTCTGCATTATCAGTGGAAAAGACGGTGACGGACGATTTGGAGGCAGAGACTGTGAGCATTTTGCGATCGAAGAAACATTTCAACTCGATCAAGTAGTCATTGATCTTACTGGTGGCTACCTTAATGTCGCGATCTCGGCACAGAATAGTAATATCATCCGCGTATGCAACGACCTTGATGTCTTGAGGGGGAACGGGCAGATCTTCTAGATATAAACTGAAAAGTGCAGGCGATAAAACTCCTCCTTGAGGGACACCAGCGGCGATGGGGATGCTATTGGAAACATGTCCCTGGAATAGCACATTTGCCCGACGTCCTTTAGTGAAGGCAGTTATCCACCGCTTCTGCCATGGCTTGATGGTGGACTTCAACAGACTCTCTGATAGTAGGCCTAGATTGACAGTGTCAAATGCCTTTGTTAAGTCGAGGGCCACACCAACAGTACGTTGGGGTTTGATGGCATTGAAGCCGTCCAGCACATAGCTTACAATTTCAACAAGGCCGTAGTGGTGGAATGTAATTTACGGAAACCATGTTGGTGCTGCTGTTGGCTGTTATGCTCGGCAAGCTCCTCCACAACCAGTTTTTCGGCAATTTTGGCGATGGGTGAGAGCAGACTGATCGGCCGGTACCCTTTAGCCGTGGATGGTGACTTTCCCGGCTTCGGCAGTGGAATAACACGAGCCACTTTCCAATTTTGGGGTAAAATGCATGTACGAAACGATGTATTTATGACGTCAGCAATAAAGGGCAGTAGTTCACTGGGCAGTCTCTTCAGGACTGCAGGGCTCAAACCGTCTGGCCCTAATGCCTTCGAGTTGCTCATCTCCTTTATCGCCTTCTCGACCTGCGCAGGCGTGACTGCATCATCTACATCCATGAGAGGCAACTTACAGAGTTCCCGTACAGTTATTCTGTTCTGTTTCTCTCTTTTGGTTCTAGTGATGAAAAAATGCTTCCCAAGAGCATTTGCGGCCTCTTTCCCTGACTTGAAGACTCCGCCGTCGAATTCAATCGTGGAATTGTCGGCGGAGGTGAACTTTCCGGAGATCCTTTTCAAGGCCTTCCACGTTGCTGCTGCATCATTTCTGAAGTTCATCTTCTCAGTGAACTTTTCCCAAGTTTCCTTCTTGTGCCTGTCAAGGTCGTTCCTGATCTCATCATCCAGCGCAGCGATGTCTGGGTCAAGATGATTTGCGGCTCTCTTTGCGTCCCTTGTCCTTATCTTCTGCAGTGTTTCCCTGGTGACATTGGGAAAGAAGGTCTTTACGCGGCCTTCAGGGATCGCAGCTTTCATAGCCTTCAAGATAGCATCAGATAGGTGGCGCTCCTTCTGGTGTACATCGCCATTCCACGGATAATCAGCCGCTTGGCGGAGCGCAACCTCCTGAACAGGCTCCAGTCTGCAAGGCCTAAATTAAGATAAGAACGATGACGAACACCTGTATAGGGAGCAAGAGAGTTAGAGAGATCAATATCGACAAAGACAGGGATGTGATCGCTGGAAAGAGTTGTGGATGTCGACCAAGAGCAGGCATTAGAGAGATTGGAAGAGACGAGGAGATGTCTGGGCTAGATGATCGGCCGTTGGCAGGAGACGAGTGGGCTGGCCATCGTTTAAGATAACCAGATCGCACTCCTCCGCCCATTCTTCGACGTCACCTCCTCTAGCATCAGAATCAAGCGACGAGCAGAACGTGTGCGCATTGAAGTCACCCGCAAAGACAATTGAGGGAGAAAGAGAGCAGTCATACAGCTGCTTGAGAAGGGGTATAGGATTGTATGTTGAGGGACAAGAGGAAGAAGGAGGGATATATATATTAAAAAGAGAAAGTGGTGTTTTAAGAGGTAGATGGATGGGGATGTACTCGAGAGTGCCATCCACTGGAGTGTTTGGAATAATGTGAGAGGGAAGAGAGGACAGAACAAAAGTAGAGACTCCGCCTCCTTGAGATGACCTGGGAGTATGATATGCAGTATAGCCCGGGATGTTTGGATGTCTAGAGGTAGCAGAGGGAGAGAGTTTGGTCTCCTGGACCATGATAACATCCGGGTGATGAGTACGGGCAAAGAGAGATAATTCAGAAAGCTTGGTCCGAAGGCCGTTTAGATTGATGTGTACAATAGATAGGGGGCGGTTGGTAGATGAGGAATTTGAGTTACTGGAGGCGGAGCACACAATACAACGAAAGGAAGAATCGTGGTGCCTCACAGAACTGAGACCCGAACAAGAGAAGTGCACTCCACCTTTCGCATCCAAAACATTGGACGCTGGTTCCATACCAATTGACATCTCTGCCGCATGTGGCACATGGGTACTTCTTCTTCTTCGCGGGTCCTGGATTCCTTTCGACGCCGGCCATTTGTAGAAGAATCCTCAGGAGAGCTGCAGCCAGCCAGCACCTCTCCCATGACAAAAACCCTCTCCGCGGAGGGATTGACGTCGGTTTGCACGGAGGTGATCTTCTTTCCTCCACACTGCCACGGCACGAACGTACGACATCTCGGCTTGCTTGACCTTGTTTCCTAATCAGGGCTGGGACACTCAACCGCACCTATGCGAAAAAACACATCTTTTTAAGCATCAGATTGGGTGAATCGTCTGGTTTGTATTTGAACAAGCACGCCCAAGCCGATCATTTTTTCCGCAGGGCTACCGTAATCCTGCGCGAAAATTGAATAGCGCCGGCTGCATGGCTACGGACTTTGTCTCATAACTCACGACTGCCACTATTTTTTTTTTGGCGTGTGAATTCCCATCAGGTTAAATTTCGATTAGGAGACGTGTTAACCCAGAAATGTCGAAAATTATTATTTTTTCGTCGAATCCATAAATAAGCAGACGGGGTTGATTCTTGTTGTGCAGCTGTAAGCGGATAACTGTCGAAATGTGTCAACGGTATTTTACCTGAAATAATTTTGATTTGCCGTTGGAAAAAGGATGTCTGTCTACCAAGATTTGAGGATTGTATGAATGAAATCATCATTTCGTGAAAAAAAGATTCATAACTTCCAAGAACATCTCTTTGTTTCGTGGATATGTTTTCGACCTTATGCGCCACGGCTTACGGTCTTATCGCGACCGAGTCATACTTCTATACAAGTGCTATGAAAATAGCCCTATAATCAACTGTTATCTATACGCACCCGTTCGCGAACCAGGCTAATGGTGAAAAGGGAGATTACTACAGCTTTTGTTGATGTCTTCAGATCATAAGTACAGAAATTAGGATTGCCGTAAGATATGTGACAATGTTCGCAGCCATTCAACCGGCGCTATTTAATTTACGCGCAGGATTACGGTATCCCTGTGGAAAAAAATGATCGACATGGGCGTGCTTGTTGGGTTTGAAGCATTCTCTTGCTTGGTTGTGTTGGAACTCGTCGGCATTGTCATTTACTTACCCAACAGACTTCGCACCATTCCGAGGTTTCCCTCCGCTCCCAAAATCAGCAGAGTTAAGGGCCCTAAGAAGTGGGTGCTATGTGGGAGGGGGGCACTGTTGTATCGCGCTTGGCCACGCCCATTTTTCCGTGCCGCAATGACTCCCGATTCTGGCAGGGGAGGGAAACCCGTGTAGGTGCTCAAATTTAGTGCGGCACGGTTAAGTGGGCGTGGCCATTTCACAGCGCAAGAGTGCCCCCCCCCCCTCATACCATATAGCACCAAGAAGTGTATCTGATGCTGCCGAGATGTCGTACGTTCGTGCCGTGGCAGTGTGGAGGAAAGAGGACCACCTCCGTGCAAACCGACGTCAACCCCTACGAGAAGAGGGTTTTTGTCATGGGAGAGGTGCTGGTCGGCCGCAGCTCTCCTGAGGATTTTATTACAAAGGGCCGGCGTCGAGAGGAATCCAGGTCTAGCACAGAAGTATTCATGTGCCACCTGCAGGAAGGATGTCACCTGGCATAAAACAATCGTCCAGTGCTTCGGATGCCAAAGGTGGGTGCATTTCTCCTGTTCGGGCCTCAGTTCTGTGAGGCATCATGACTCATCCTTCCGTTGTGTTCTATGCTCTGCCCCCAGCAACTCTGAATCCTCAATTACCAACCGCCCCCTCTCCATTGTTCACATTAATCTCAACGGCTTCGCAACAAGTTATCTGAACTCTCTCTTCTTCTTCTGCAGCCTCAAAGTGGTTTTTGTCATAGGTTGAGGAACTGGGCGGCCTTCACAGGATTCGTCCAAAGGTCCATTGTGGTTAAGGAGGTAGGTCTCTTCGGGCACATGAACAAGTGTGCCGTGTCGTGTCCGGGAGCACCACAGTCCGGGCATGCGTCTGGTCGGCTGCTGTCGATCTTGTTGACGTAAGACATGAGCAGAATAGAGTGACCACAGCGCAGCGATGCAAGAGCACATCTGGCTCGTCTGCCGAGTTGAGACTCAGACTCGCAAACCCGAGGCGGCACTGTTCCCAAGATGGGGTTCACAGCCGCCTTCGCTAGATATCCTCGAACAAACTGGGTGTGCTCCTCACGCAGAAGACGAAGCCTTTCCATGTTGGAGTCGGCCCATCTCTGTACATCAACTTTACGTGGAGCATCGGCGAACGGCGTCCTTATCGACCTCTCTCTTATGGGCTTCATGATTCTCTTTGACGGATGATTCGGCTGTCTCAGAAGTTGGACAAGTTGTATGTATGAATAAAAATAATTTGCGGCTTTCACCGCTAACAGGCAAGTCGGCACGGAATGACAAACAAATTTATTGTACAAAAATTTAATATGAAACAACTAGGCAGCGTGTCTACAGTGAGAAAAATGTGCTTGTGAGGCAGCCGTCCAAAGTTAATTGAATTGACTGGTTTTGCCCAGCCAATTCTCGCCCTACACAGAAGTTTCGTGTCCGAAGTGGACACTAGCAATGGGATGATGAGAAAGGATTGCCGACTCGTTCGGCTACAGTCGAAGAAGAAGAGAAGAATGAGGATTTACATCCCCAAGCGGCCTCACATCGACAGAAACTTCCCGCCGTCTCCTGCACTGTCTACGCGCTACCGTAAGGCCATTGGTATACTTCAGCGACAATCGGTCGCCGGCGACGGACCCGGCGACGGAGTCGTCGTCGCCGCATTGAATTCCACGCGCATTTGCGTGCTGATATTTCCGCACACGCGCATCTGCACAGCAAACAAAAAAAAATCGATTATGGTCAAGTCATCACAGCCTATGTGGGATTCCGTGATATTTCCAAATGTTTTCACTTTCTGTCTCAATGTGATCATCATTCTAGTCGTTTTATTTATCCCTGGTTTTAGTTGGTAGTTGGGGAAGCGGAAAATCTAGAAGTTGTCATAGAAGAGGCAAAACACGTGGTCTTGGGATATAATCCATGCATTCGACAGCCCAGAAAAAAATTTATAAATAAAAAGGACAATTTATAATTAATCGAATGATATAATGACAACACATAAACACTCCATTGAAAAAAAAACTGCAATTAAACAGCTAAACCGAAACGTACAAAACTATAATGTCTATTGATGTCACTATATTGTCCATGATATGCCAAAAATCATATGAAACAGCGTGAAATAGATGAATCTGTGGAGTCCAGAGGAGCCAGCGACAGCCCGTCGCTGTGCGCAGCACAGCGACGGGCTGTCGCTGCGGCGACGGAGTATACCAGGGTTACGTCACTGAAAACTATAACACCCCTCAGCGACCTGTTTCGGCGACGTTCGCACGCAAACTGATCCCGCGGCCGACCCTGCCATAGCGCCGGTGCTGGTCCCGACACGATGAGTGATAGTTGTCCAAACCTGTCGCTGCAGCGACAGAGAGGTATGAGGGTTTTCTGCACCTCCCACCATCTTCGTGGATCATCGATGAGTCCCACTTTCAGGCATGCCATCGAAGATCTCAGCACTCCCACGTCTTCAGGAACCAAATCGTGCCAGTGTTGCAAAAGCTCCTCGTGTCGATCCAGATACCCGAGCATGTGACTGCGGGCCTTGATGTTCATTCTGTTCCAGCTGCCATCGTCTCTCGATCGTGGGCCATTTACCATCCAAACATGAGTACCACACACCAGCCATAATGACATAGCCGCAACAAAAGGAATCCATGTATATCCATCCGTCGGCTCCCTGGGTGGAAGCACCATCACCACATTGCCAACCTCGTCCGCGAAGAGCTCGTTGTTGTTGCGACGAATATCGCGGAACGTTCTGTAGTAGAATATTGTTGTCCTTGGTCCATGCAGGCATTGTTTCAACCTTTTCAGCGCCTCCGGTACTACCAGTACGATCCTTGAATGCCCATTGGTCGCCACAATTTCCTGAGCTTCCGCTGTCCACTCAATGCTCCTTGCGATCTTCCAGCCATTTTCCATCACACGGTTCATATCGTACGGCCAACCGGGCACATTGGTGTGATTGAATCTGACGTTCAACGGGACGAGTCCAGCCATGAGCGATATGTGGGTACAGATGCTTCGGAAGAATGCGAAAGCAACACCGACAGCTTTGGCGTTGATCGCACGGAAGTTCTTGTCCATGATGCAGTTCACCTTGGCCGTCGCTGACCCCGGGCCCCACTATATTGCGAGGACCCTCGCCACCTCTAACACGCCGTCTATCTTCTCAGCCGCAGCCGGTTGGGGCACAACAGGTAAAAGATCAGCAACAACAGTAGCACGACTACAATGACAAAATGGCAGAGCAAATCCAGATCGTCCATCGACCGATGGAAAGTCCTGAGCTTCACATTTGAAACAGACGTGCAGGAAATGTGTGGCATCGGTTACGTTGTAGTCGTTGTCCAGTCTGGAACAGTGCTCATTAACAACTGTGATACCTCCACACATAACTGCCTCAGTTTGTTTATTTGTTTTTCGTCCTCTCTTTCTCCCCGTTCGCGCTCTCACAGGGTCGTCACCTATCTCTTTGGGACACTCAATCAGCAAATCAAACTGGACTCGTACTGGGTCCTCGTTAGCCCCGATTCTGGTTATTAGCGCCGAGTTTTCACTCGCTTCAATAACCCTATAGGGACCGTCCCACTCGCACGCCAGCTTTGGATGCTTAGATTGCGCCCGTTCCCGGGGCAGCTTCATGAACACTCTCTGTCCTACCTTCGGCACGAACGACTTGTTCACTCTTTTTTTAGCATCATAATATTCCTTCATTTTTTCCCTGTACCTTTGCGATTGGGCGTTCACTTCATCCCTGATCAGCTTCATACCACGGGTTAGTTCTGTCTTGTAATCGTCCAGGTCAATTTGACCCAAACGTACACTGGGCGTTGGAATCGAGTTCAATGGTACTACGGGATCGAAACCGTAAAGAAGAAAAAATGGGCTTTCACCAGTCGCAGAGTGCGGTGTGATGTTATACGCAAACACTGCATTGGGTAACACCACATCCCAATAATCTGGGAACTCTATCTTCTTCTCCAAGATCCGCTGCAATGTACCAATCGCCCGTTCCGCGGCTCCATTCTCTCTTGAATTGTAGCCCTTAGTCACGGTGTGCGTTATCCCTGACATCTTGGCCAGCTGATTCAGTAACTCGTTCTCAAACTCCGTACCTTGGTCGGTATGCAGCTGTTTCGGCCAGCGGCCTCCTTCACACACCCACCGTTGGAAGATCGCTTCTGCGACCGACTCAGCAGTTTTGTCTTTCAGCGGGTACGCCCCCAACCACTTGGAAAAGTGGTCCACCAATACCAAGATGTACCTCATACCACTTGCGCTGAGCCCCATTTCCAGAATATCGGCACACACGCATTCGAAAGGTTTTCACGCCTCAAAAGGTCTCAACGGCGGTGTGTTGGTGGGCCTCGGGTTTGCTAGCAGACATTTTCTGCACGCTCGCACCCACAACGAAATGTCCCTATCCATGGTCTCCCAGAAAACACGTTTTTTCAGTATTCGGAACATTTTACGCGCCGAAAAGTGGCCAGCGAAGCAACCTTCGTGCGCCTCTTCGAACACTGTTTTCCTCTTAGATCTGGGCACAACAGGAACAACCGATCCGTCTTCACGAATCAATTTTAAGTCTCCGTCTTCGACTGTAAAGTCGGCGACTTTCAGCTTCTTGTGCAAGCCAGGTAAGATCACCTCTTTATCTAGCCTATTCTCACCAAGAAGCTCTACCACTCTGGAATAGTCGGGATCTGCCTCTAGCTCCTTCATCCACTCCGTGGTTTCCTCCTTGCTAGCTGAGCAGACAATCCTATCCTCCCCGGGATGATGCATCTCCTCGGATTTCTCTTCCACTGGGATTCCCCTTGACAAGGCATCAGCGACCACGTTTGCCTTTCCCTTGACATACTCTATTGTGAGATTGTACTGTTGGAGCTCTAGCGCCCATCTCAACATTCTGGGCGAAACATTGCTCCTTTTGAACAATGCCATCAGAGGAAGATGGTCCGTCCTAATTACCACATGCATTCCGTACACAAACCAATGGAATTTTTGTAGCGCGAAGACAATTGCCAACGCTTCCAGGTCTGTGACATGGTAATTTCGCTCCGCTGCTGACAATCTTTTCGACGCAAAGTATATCGGATGGAGAAATTCATCCTTGCCTACTTGCGAAAGAACCGCACCGATCCCCGTCTGGGAAGCATCCGTATAAATTACATACGGCTTTTCACCCGTGCGAGCCGCTTCTACATCCGATTGACACAACACCGGGGTACTCATCAAGCATTTCTTTAGCTGCTCAAATGCTCCTACTTGACGTTCCTCCCACACTCACGGCGCTTTTTGCTTGGTTAAATCGAACAGCGGCTGTGCTATCTTCGAAAAACCTAGAACGAACTTCCTATAGTGACCACACAGACCCAAGAACGTTCTGAGTTCCGCTATACATGTGGGTTTTGGGTAGTTCTTGATCTTTTCAATTTTACTGGGGTCCACATGCACCCCATCTCCTTTTACTTCGTGTCCCAGAAAGGCCACTTGTTTCCTTACCAGCGCACATTTCTGTGGCTTCAGTTTCAAATTCGCGTTTCGCAGCGCTTGCAACACAGCCTCCAGAACCGTGTAGTGCCTGTCCAAGGTTTCTGTTGCTATGAGGATGTCGTCTATATAGACAAACACCTCCTTATCCCGCAGATTTCCTAGCACCTCATCCATGAGCCTCTGGAACCGGGCTGGGGATGTTAACAACCCAAAAGGAAGAACTTTGAATTGAAACAACCCTTATGAAGTCGTGAAGGCGCTTTTCTTCCGCGCGTCCTCCGACATCGGTATTTGCCAGTACCCCGACGCCATGTCAAGAGTACTGAAATACCGTTTGTCTTGCAGACTCTGCAGAATGGTATCAATCTTTGGCAAGGGGTACGCGTCCTGCCTGGTGTGTTTATTTAGCTCTCTGTAGTCGATGCACAACCGCAGGGACCCGTCTTTCTTTTTCACCAACACCACAGGTGACGCCCAGTCTGATTCAGACTCTTCTATGATACCTCTATCCAACAGTTCCTTTATCATGCCCTTGAACTCTGCCCTCGCGCCCAGTGGGACTGATCGAGTTCTTTGCCTAATAGGGTCGGTAATACCTGTATCCACCTCATGGACCACAAGGTTAGTCTGAGTGAGCTCCCTGTCTTCTACCGCGAAGACTGAGCTATACCTCTTCACTATTTCCCATAACTCGGGCATCCACTGACCACAACCTTCCCTATTCTTCTTCAAGAACTGCTCCAGCAACATCTGCCTATCGGATCCTGACAAGCTGGGCTTTCCTAACGTAAGCATATCCGTGGAAACCTCATCTTCGGTAATGTGAGAATATTCCGTACCTTCTTGTTCCCACTTGCCTACTTCTTGACCAGCTTTGAAAACCACAGGTTCCCCTGCTTCATTCCACACGGGCACCTCTGCTGTTCCCTCTTCATTCAGCGAGCACAATCCCGACCGCAAACATCCTACTGTAGAATGTAGCAGTCTATCTGCCCTCGCACCCTCCGCACACTTTATTGGCACCCACTTCATTTCCCCTGGCGCCACATACGCCCTTTTGCATACAACTGCCTTGGCTGCCCTTACTTCAGTATCCAGTGCCTCAGAAGAATTTCCCGCTGTGGAAATTTTTCCTGTATCAGTCACAGCTGACATCTGAACAAGGGTAGCATGCTCCGTATGGGTTGCACCACCTCGAACCAACGCGTACCCCATCATTGGCAACGCGTTCGTACCTACCACAAGGGTCTGCCCTTGTTGTTTAGACACATGCATAAGAACGGTAAGTTCATTGTGCCCTTCCTTTAAAGGTACCTCAATCACCTTCACGAACCTCATGCGATTTCCGGAAGCATCGAAAACTTTCGTTCTAGCATCCACGGGATACTCACGCCACTCCTTTAACTTTTGAAGCTCGTTGTACACCACTGTAGGCATTATGGATATCTCCGAACCTGTATCCAATAACGCTTTCCAAGGCTTACCGCAAATCTCTACCTTGGTCAAGGACTTCCTCCCGAACCTAGGGGTCTGACTAGCCCTGGCTACAGCACTCTCTGACAACACTTGTGGCTCCTTGGGATTGCCTGAATCAATCACCACTCCTATCCCCTTGCTACCGACATGCGACTTCGGTTCACTCTTACAGTTCCGCGCAATGTGCCCTATACCTTGGCACTTGAAGCAACGGTTCCTCGCATCGCTCCTCACGTCCTGCGGGCGCTTCTCGGATTGATGGGCTGAGTGATCCTCCTTTGTGTCTCTAGGCTTCTCATTCGCGGTGCTTTTTTCATTTTCCCCTCTTTCCCAACGCATCTTATTGGGTTTCGGAAAAGGATGCCTCATCCCATGCGCATTATTGCTATGGGCGGCTTCCTTAGCATTTTCCATCGTCAGCTTTCTCCTCTCTATTCTCATAGCTGTCTCTTTCAGGCTCAAGTAAGTGTCTACCCCACCTGCCTCCATAGCAACCAACAAATGGTACGACTCTGGCCAGTGAATCAACTGTTCGTACAATTGTTGTGCCTTCGTGGTACTAAGCGCTTTTTCATCCAACTCGGGGTAGGCAGCAGCAGTCAACCTCTCTAATTCGACACAGAAATTCGCCACTGATTGACTCTCCACCTTTTTGAGTCTTCTAAGCTTACCCAGCGCCACTATCCTCTCAGTCTGCGCTTCCGTCTTGAACGCAGCCTCCAAAGCTCGCATCACGACTTCGAAGCTACCACGTCTAACTTCCTTGGGTAACGCCTCATACTGCGCCTTAGCCCTACCAGACAACTTCGCTTTCAACAGAGACTTCAGCTCGCTGCTCCCCCAGCTTTGACTCGGGTATTTGAGAGCGAAGGCCTCCCGGAACGCCTTCCATGAGTAATCCTTATCCCTTCCCGTAAACACGCGCACTTCCGGTAGCGCAATATACTTTAGATAAGCACTCATGTTATTAACATTCCCCTGCGAGTCCTCCCTATCCGCCGCGCGGGTACCTTCCCCTACCACGCTGCGCTCTTCCTCACTCAGGTCACCCTCAATTAGCGAGAAAACAGATGTTAACTGACCTCTCGGCGGGTTCATCCTCCTGTAGTACTGCCCGTAGTCGCCTTGGCTCGAAGCCCTCAACTCTGGCTGCCTCCCTTGCCCAGTCTGAAATGGTTCCTCATTAACCAAACTCAATCTGCTTCTGTACCTTTTTAACTTCTCCAGACAATTTTCTTGGCTGTCTACTTTTGATGTACCTGGAATCACGTCTGCCTCACGTTGGCGATCGCGCTCGGCTTGACGAGCCTGCTCCCTGAGTCTTTCCAGCTCCTGCTGGGCCGCTTGCAGCATGCTCTGTTGTGCCTCGAATCGTGCCTGCAACTTTGATAATTTACCCTTCATCATACAACAGCTACCCACTATTTCCTCTTGAGGCCAACCAAGTGCTGCACTAAGTTCTGTCACAACTCCAGAACTCTCTACTAGCCGCTCAATCTTGATCACGAAATCTTCTCGCCCTGAGCATCCCAGAGTACCTGCCACGAAATCGTAGCCCTCGCGCTCTTTTCTTCTCAGCGAGCAAATCTCTTTTAGATCGAGAGTTAGCCCCATGACCTCTTGAGTTGCCCTTTCAGCCAAACTCTCGAAAGATTCACGCAGGGGCTCAGACATGCGATGAGATTTTGCCACCTCGGCTACTAGCACCACCTTTAAGTCTTTTACAGCCCTCAGTATGCGATCACATACCTGAAGCTCTTCGACGTCTCCATCGTCCACTGCCATACGCTCCTCTCTGGCCATGGTCGCCTGACTTGAGCCGCAGTTACCACTATCTCAAACTTGGGTAATTAAACCACCGGCTTGGCCCCCAGTTGGACAAGTTGTATGTATGAATAAAAATAATTTGCGGCTTTCACCGCTAACAGGCAAGTCGGCACGGAATGACAAACAAATTTATTGTACAAAAATTTAATATGAAACAACTAGGCAGCGTGTGTACAGTGAGAAAAATGTGCTTGTGAGGTAGCCGTCCAAAGTTAATTGAACTGACTGGTTTTGCCCAGCCAATCCTCGCCCTACACAGAAGTTTCGTGTCCGAAGTGGACACTAGCAATGGGATGATGAGAAAGGATTGCCGACTCGTTCGGCTACAGTCGAACAAGAAGAGAAGAATGAGGATTTTCATCCCCAAGCGGCCTCACATCGACAGAAACTTCCCGCCGTCTCCTGCACTGTCTACGCGCTACCGTAAGCTTTAATTCGAAGACTGCAGAAAGAATACTACGTAGAGGGAAGAAGGCCGGCAAAGCCGGCCCATCGTTCGGCGAAGCCGAACAAATACTACGCAGAGAGAGGGGGGTCGGCGAAGCCGGCCCTAAAATTACGTAGAGAGAGGGGGGTCGGCGAAGCCGGCCCTAACACTACGTAGAGAGAGGGGGGTCGGCGAAGCCGAACGAATATTACGTAGAGGGGGGGGGGCCGGCTTCGCCGCCCTTCCTCTCTACGTAAAATTCGTTCGGCTCCGCCGAACGATGGGCCGGCTTCGCCGACCTTCCTCTCTCTACGTAGTATTCGTTCGGCTTCGCCGAACGCTGGTCCGGCTTTGCCCGCCACCCTCCGCTTAGTACTCCTTTGACTTAGCCGAACGGGAGGCCGGCTTCGCCGACCCTCTCTCTACGTAGTATTCGTTCGGCTCCGCCGAACGATGGGCCGGCTCCGCCGCCCTTCCTCTCTCTGTGTAGTGTTCGTTCGGCTTCGCCGAACGATGGGCCGGTTTCGCCAACCCCCCTCCCTCTACGTACTATTCGTTCTGGCTTCGCCGACCCCTCTCTACGTAGTATTATGGCCCGCCTTTGCCGACCCCCCTCCGCGTAGTACTCGTTCGGCTTGGCCGAACGAAGGGCCGGCTCCGCCGACCTCCCTCTCTCTATGTAGTATTCGTTCGGTTTCGCCGACCCCCCTCTCTCTACGTAGTATTCGTTCGGCTTCGCCGAACGATGGGCCGGCTTCGCCGACCCCCCTCTCTCTATGTAGTATTCGTTCGGCTTCGCCGACCCCCTCTCTACGTAGTACTATGGCCGGCTTTGCCGACCCCCCTCTGCGTAGTATTCGTTCGGCTTCGCTGAACGATGGGCCGGCTTCGCCGACCTTCCTCTCTCTACGTAGTATTCGTTCGGCTTCGCCGAACTATGGTCCGGCTTCGCCGAACAATGGGCCGGCTTCGCCGAACAATGGGCCGGCTTCGCCGCCCTTCCTCTCTACGTGAAAATTCGTTCGGCTTCGCCGACCCCCTCTCTCTACGTAGTATTCGTTCGGCTTCGCCGAACGATTGGCCGGCTTTGCCGGCCACCCTCCGCTTAGTACTCGTTTGACTTAGCCGAACGGAGGGCCGGCTTCGCCGACCCCCCTCTCTCTACGTAGTATTTGTTCGGCTCCGCCGAACGATGGGCCGGCTTCGCCGACCTTCCTCTCTCTATGTAGTATTCGTTCGGCTTCGCTGAACGATGGGCCGGCTTCGCCGACCTTCCTCTCTCTACGTAGTATTCGTTCGGCTTCGCCGACCCCCCTCTCTCTACGTAGTATTCGTTCGGCATCGCCGAACGATGGGCCGGTTTCGCCAACCCCCCTCCCTCTACGTAATATTCGTTCGGCTTCGCCGACCCCCTCTCTACGTAGTACTATGGCCGGCTTTGCCGACCCCCTCTGCGTAGTATTCGTTCGGCTTCGCTGAACGATGGGCCGGCTTCGCCGACCTTCCTCTCTCTACGTAGTATTCGTTCGGCTTCGCCGAACGATGGAGCCAACTTCGCCGACCCCCTCCGCTTAGTACTCGTTCGGCTTCGCCGAACGATGGTCCAACTTCGCCGAACAATGGGCCGGCTTCGCCGCCCTTCCTCTCTACGTAAAATTCGTTCGGCTCCGCCGAACGATGAGCCAACTTCGCCGACCTTCCTCTCTCTACGTAGTATCTGTTCGGCTTCGCCGAACGATGGTCCGGCTTCGCCGAACAAATGGGCCGGCTTCGCCGCCCTTCCTCTCTCTACGTAAAATTCGTTCGGCTTCGCCGACCCCTCTCTCTACGTAGTATTCGTTCGGCTTCGCCGAACGATTAGGCCAACTTTGCCGGGCCACCCTCCGCTTAGTACTCGTTTGACTTAGCCGAACGGAGGGCCGGCTTCGCCGACCCCCTCTCTCTATGTAGTATCTCGTTCGGCTCCGCCGAACGGTGGAGCCAACTTCGCCGCCCTTCCTCTCTCTACGTAGTATTCGTTCGGCATCGCCGAACGATGGGCCGGTTTCGCCAACCCCCTCCCTCTACGTAATATTCGTTCGGCTTCGCCGACCCCTCTCTACGTAGTACTATGGCCGGCTTTGCCGACCCCTCTGCGTAGTATTCGTTCGGCTTCGCTGAACGATGGGCCAGCTTCGCCGACCTTCCTCTCTCTACGTAGTATTCGTTCGGCTTCGCCGAACGATGAGCCAACTTCGCCGACCCCCTCCGCTTAGTACTCGTTCGGCTTCGCCGAACGATGAGTCCAACTTCGCCGAACAATGGGCCGGCTTCGCCGCCCTTCCTCTCTACGTAAAATTCGTTCGGCTCCGCCGGAAACGATGGGCCAACTTCGCCGACCTTCCTCTCTCTACGTAGTATTCGTTCGGCTTCGCCGAACGATGGTCCGGCTTTGCCGGCCACCCTCCGCTTAGTACTCGTTTGACTTAGCCGAACGGAGGGCCGGCTTCGCCGACCCCCCTCTCTCTACGTAGTATTTGTTCGGCTCCGCCGAACGGTGGGCCGGCTTCGCCGACCTTCCTCTCTCTATGTAGTATTCGTTCGGCTTCGCCGAACGATGGGCCGGTTTCGCCAACCCCCCTCCCTCTACGTACTATTCGTTCGGCTTCGCCGACCCCCTCTCTGAGTAGTATTATGGCCGGCTTTGCCGACCCCCCTCTGCGTAGTATTCGTTCGGCTTCGCTGAACGATGGGCCGGCTTCGCCGACCTTCCTCTCTCTACGTAGTATTCGTTCGGTTTCGCCGACCCCCTCTACGTAGTATTCGTTTCGGCATCGCCGAACGATGGGCCGGTTTGGCCAACCCCTCCCTCTACGTAATATTCGTTCGGCTTCGCCGACCCTCTCTACGTAGTACTATGGCCGGCTTTGCCGACCCCCTCTGCGTAGTATTCGTTCGGCTTCGCTGAACGATGGGCCGGCTTCGCCGACCTTCCTCTCTCTACGTAGTATTCGTTCGGCTTCGCCGAACGATGGAGCCAGCTTCGCCGACCCCTACGCTTAGTACTCGTTCGGCTTCGCCGAACGATATTCCAACTTCGCCGAACAAATGAGCCGGCTTCGCCGCCCTTCCTCTCTACGTAAAATTCTGTTCGGCTCCGCCGAACGATGGGCCGGCTTCGCCGACCTTCCTCTCTCTACGTAGTATTCGTTCGGCTTCGCCGAACGATGGTCCGGCTTCGCCGAACAATGGGCCGGCTTCGCCGCCCTTCCTCTCTCTACGTGAAAATTCGTTCGGCTTCGCCGACCCCCTCTCTCTACGTAGTATTTGTTCGGCTTCGCCGAACGATGGGCCGGCTTTGCCGGCCACCCTCCGCTTAGTACTCGTTTGACTTAGCCGAACGGAGGGCCGGCTTCGCCGACCCCCCTCTCTCTACGTAGTATTCGTTCGGCTCCGCCGAACGATGGGCCGGCTTCGCCGACCTTCCTCTCTCTATGTAGTATTCGTTCGGCTTCGCTGAACGATGGGCCGGCTTCGCCGACCTTCCTCTCTCTACGTAGTATTCGTTCGGCTTCGCCGACCCCCCTCTCTCTACGTAGTATTCGTTCGGCATCGCCGAACGATGGGCCGGTTTCGCTAACCCCCCTCCCTCTACGTAATATTCGTTCGGCTTCGCCGACCCCCTCTCTACGTAGTACTATGGCCGGCTTTGCCGACCCCCCTCTGCGTAGTATTCGTTCGGCTTCGCTGAACGATGGGCCGGCTTCGCCGACCTTCCTCTCTCTACGTAGTATTCGTTCGGCTTCGCCGAACGATGGGCCGGCTTCGCCGACCCCCCTCCGCTTAGTACTCGTTCGGCTTCGCCGAACGATGGTCCGGCTTCGCCGAACAATGGGCCGGCTTCGCCGCCCTTCCTCTCTACGTAAAATTCGTTCGGCTCCGCCGAACGATGGGCCGGCTTCGCCGACCTTCCTCTCTCTACGTAGTATTCGTTCGGCTTCGCCGAACGATGGTCCGGCTTCGCCGAACAATGGGCCGGCTTCGCCGCCCTTCCTCTCTCTACGTAGTATTCGTTCGGCTTCGCCGAACGATGGTCCGGCTTCGCCGAACAATGGGCCGGCTTCGCCGCCCTTCCTCTCTCTACGTAAAAATTCGTTCGGCTTCGCCGACCCCCTCTCTCTACGTAGTATTCGTTCGGCTTCGCCGAACGATTGGCCGGCTTTGCCGGCCACCCTCCGCTTAGTACTCGTTTGACTTAGCCGAACGGAGGGCCGGCTTCGCCGACCCCCCTCTCTCTATGTAGTATTCGTTCGGCTCCGCCGAACGGTGGGCCGGCTTCGCCGCCCTTCCTCTCTCTACGTAGTATTCGTTCGGCATCGCCGAACGATGGGCCGGTTTCGCCAACCCCCCTCCCTCTACGTAATATTCGTTCGGCTTCGCCGACCCCCTCTCTACGTAGTACTATGGCCGGCTTTGCCGACCCCCTCTGCGTAGTATTCGTTCGGCTTCGCTGAACGATGGGCCGGCTTCGCCGACCTTCCTCTCTCTACGTAGTATTCGTTCGGCTTCGCCGAACGATGGGCCGGCTTCGCCGACCCCCCTCCGCTTAGTACTCGTTCGGCTTCGCCGAACGATGGTCCGGCTTCGCCGAACAATGGGCCGGCTTCGCCGCCCTTCCTCTCTACGTAAAATTCGTTCGGCTCCGCCGAACGATGGGCCGGCTTCGCCGACCTTCCTCTCTCTACGTAGTATTCGTTCGGCTTCGCCGAACGATGGGCCGGCTTTGCCGGCCACCCTCCGCTTAGTACTCGTTTGACTTAGCCGAACGGAGGGCCGGCTTCGCCGACCCCCCTCTCTCTACGTAGTATTCGTTCGGCTCCGCCGAACGATGGGCCGGCTTCGCCGACCTTCCTCTCTCTATGTAGTATTCGTTCGGCTTCGCCGAACGATGGGCCGGTTTCGCCAACCCCCCTCCCTCTACGTACTATTCGTTCGGCTTCGCCGACCCCCTCTCTACGTAGTATTATGGCCGGCTTTGCCGACCCCCCTCTGCGTAGTATTCGTTCGGCTTCGCTGAACGATGGGCCGGCTTCGCCGACCTTCCTCTCTCTACGTAGTATTCGTTCGGTTTCGCCGACCCCCCTCTCTCTACGTAGTATTCGTTCGGCATCGCCGAACGATGGGCCGGTTTGGCCAACCCCCCTCCCTCTACGTAATATTCGTTCGGCTTCGCCGACCCCCTCTCTACGTAGTACTATGGCCGGCTTTGCCGACCCCCCTCTGCGTAGTATTCGTTCGGCTTCGCTGAACGATGGGCCGGCTTCGCCGACCTTCCTCTCTCTACGTAGTATTCGTTCGGCTTCGCCGAACTATGGTCCGGCTTCGCCGACCCCTCCGCTTAGTCCTCGTTCGGCTTCGCCGAACGATATTCCGGCTTCGCCGAACAATGGGCCGGCTTCGCCGCCCTTCCTCTCTACGTAAAATTCGTTGGGCTCCGCCGAACGATGGGCCGGCTTCGCCGACCTTCCTCTCTCGACGTAGTATTCGTTCGGCTTCGCCGAACGATGGTCCGGCTTCGCCGAACAATGGGCCGGCTTCGCCGCCCTTCTCTCTACGTGAAAATTCGTTTCTGGCTTCGCCGACCCCCTCTCTCTACGTAGTATTCGTTCGGCTTCGCCGAACGATTACCGGCTTTGCCGGCCACCCTCCGCTTAGTACTCGTTTGACTTAGCCGAACGGAGGGCCGGCTTCGCCGATCCCCCTCTCTCTACGTAGATTCCGTTCGGCTTGGCCGAACGAAGGGCCGGCTCCGCCGACCTCCCTCTCTCTATGTAGTATTCGTTGGGCTTTGCCGAACGATGGACCGGCTTCGCCGACACCCCTCCCTCTACGTAATAATCGTTCGGTTTCGCCGACCCCCCGACCCACCTCTCTCTATGTAGTATTCGTTCGGCTTCGCCGAACGATGGGCCGGCTTCGCCGACACCCCCCTCTCTACGTAATATTCGTTCGGTTTCGCCGACCCCCCTCTCTACGTAGTACTATGGCCGGCTTTGCCGACCCCTCTGCGTAGTATTCGTTCGGCTTCGCTGAACGATGGGCCGGCTTCGCCGACCTTCCTCTCTCTACGTAGTATTCGTTCGGCTTCGCCGAACGATTTTGCCAACTTCGCCGACCCTCCGCTTAGTACTCGTTCGGCTTCGCCGAACGATGGTCCGGCTTCGCCGAACAAATGAGCCGGCTTCGCCGCCCTTCCTCTCTACGTAAAATTCGTTCGGCTCCGCCGAACGATGGCCGGCTTCGCCGACCTTCCTCTCTACGTAGTATCTGTTCGGCTTCGCCGAACGATGGTCCGGCTTCGCCGAACAATGAGCCGGCTTCGCCGCCCTTCCTCTCTCTACGTAAAAATTCTGTTCGGCTTCGCCGACCCCTCTCTACGTAGTATTCGTTCGGCTTCGCCGAACGATGGAGCCGGCTTTGCCGGCCACCCTCCGCTTAGTACTCGTTTGACTTAGCCGAACGGGAGGCCGGCTTCGCCGACCCCTCTCTCTCTATGTAGTATTCGTTCGGCTCCGCCGAACGGTGGGCCGGCTTCGCCGCCCTTCCTCTCTCTACGTAGTATCTCGTTCGGCATCGCCGAACGATGGGCCGGCTTCGCCAACCCCCTCCCTCTACGTAATATTCGTTCGGCTTCGCCGACCCCTCTCTACGTAGTACTATGGCCGGCTTTGCCGACCCCTCTGCGTAGTATTCGTTCGGCTTCGCTGAACGATGGGCCGGCTTCGCCGACCTTCCTCTCTCTACGTAGTATTCGTTCGGCTTCGCCGAACGATTTAAGCGGCCAACTTCGCCGACCCTCCGCTTAGTACTCGTTCGGCTTCGCCGAACGATGGTCCGGCTTCGCCGAACAATGGGCCGGCTTTCGCCGCCCTTCCTCTCTACGTAAATTCGTTCTGGCTTCGCCGACCTTCCCTCCTCTACGTAGTATTCGTTCGGCTTCGCCGAACGATGAGCCGGCTTTGCCGGCCACCCTCCGCTTAGTACTCGTTTGACTTAGCCGAACGGAGGGGCCGGCTTCGCCGACCCCCTCTCTCTACGTAGTATTCGTTCGGCTCCGCCGAACGATGGGCCAAGGGCTTCGCCGACCTTCCTCTCTCTATGTAGTATCTCGTTCGGCTTCGCCGAACGATGGGCCGGTTTCGCCAACCCCTCCCTCTACGTACTATCTGTTCGGCCTTCGCCGACCCCTCTCTACGTAGTATTATGGCCGGCTTTGCCGACCCCCTCTGCGTAGTATTCGTTCGGCTTCGCTGAACGATGGGCCGGCTTCGCCGACCTTCCTCTCTCTACGTAGTATCTCGTTTCGGTTTCGCCGACCCCCTCTCTCTACGTAGTATTCGTTCGGCATCGCCGAACGATGGGCCGGTTTGGCCAAACCCTCCCTCTACGTAATATTCGTTCGGCTTCGCCGACCCCTCTCTACGTAGTACTATGGCCGGCCTTTGCCGACCCCCCTCTGCGTAGTATTCGTTCGGCTTCGCTGAACGATGGGCCGGCTTCGCCGACCTTCCTCTCTCTACGTAGTATCTGTTCGGCTTCGCCGAACGATGAGCCGGCTTCGCCGACCCCCTCCGTTTAGTACTCGTTCGGCTTCGCCGAACGATGGTCCGGCTTCGCCGAACAATGGGCCGGCTTCTGCCGCCCTTCCTCTCTACGTAAAATTCGTTGGGCTCCGCCGAACGATGGGGCCGGCTTCGCCGACCTTCCTCTCTCGACGTAGTATCTCGTTCGGCTTCGCCGAACGATGGTCCGGCTTCGCCGAACAAATGGAGCCGGCTTCGCCGCCCTTTCTCTCTCTACGTAAAATCTGTTCGGCTTCGCCCGACCCCTCTCTCTACGTAGTATTCGTTTCGGCTTCGCCGAACGATTAGCCGGCTTTGCCGGCCACCCTCCGCTTAGTACTCGTTTGACTTAGCTGAACGGGAGGCCGGCTTCGCCGACCCCTCTCTCTATGTAGTATTCTGTTCGGCTCCGCCGAACGTAGTGGCTTCGCCGCCCTTCCTCTCTCTACGTAGTATTCGTTCGGCATCGCCGAACGATGGGCCGGTTTCGCCAACCCCTCCCTCTACGTAATATCTCGTCCGGCTTCGCCGACCCCTCTCTACGTAGTACTATGGCCGGCTTTGCCGACCCCTCTACGTAGTATTCGTTCGGCTTCGCTGAACGATGGGCCGGCTTCGCCGACCTTCCTCTCTACGTAGTATTCTGTTCGGCTTCGCCGAACGATGGGCCGGCTTCGCCGACCTTCCTCTCTCTACGTAGTATCTCGTTCGGCTTCGCCGAACGATGGTCCGGCTTCGCCGAACAATGGGCCGGCTTCGCCGCCCTTCCTCTCTACGTAAAATTCGTTCGGCTTCATGCCGACCTTCCTCTCTCTACGTAGTATTCGTTCGGCTTCGCCGAACGATGGGCCGGCTTTGCCGGCCACCCTCCGTCTACGTAGTACTCGTTTTGACTTAGTTGAACGGGAGGCAAGGGCTTCGCCGACCCCTCTCTCTACGTAGTATTCGTTCGGCTCCGCCGAACGATGGGCCGGCTTCGCCGACCTTCCTCTCTCTATGTAGTATTCGTTCGGCTTCGCCGAACGATGAGCCGGTTTCGCCAACCCCCTCCGCTCTACGTACTATCTCGTTCGGCTTCGCCGACCCCTCTCTACGTAGTATTATGGCCGTCTTCGCCGACCTCCCTCCCTCTACGTAGTATTCGTTCGGCTACGCCGAACGAAGGGCCGGCTTCGCCGACCTCCCTCTCTCTATGTAGTATTCGTTCGGTTTCGCCGACCCCCCTCTCTCTACGTAGTATTCGTTCGGCTACGCCGAACGAAGGGCCGGCTTCGCCGACCTCCCTCCCTCTACGTAGTATTTGTTCGGCTTCGCCGACCCCCCTCTCTCTACGTAGTACTATGGCCGGCTTTGCCGACCCCTCTGCGTAGTATCTGTTCGGCTTCGCTGAACGATGGGCCGGCTTCGCCGACCTTCCTCTCTCTACGTAGTATTCGTTCGGCTTCGCCGAACGATGAGCCAGCTTCGCCGACCCCTCCGCTTAGTACTCGTTCGGCTTCGCCGAATGATGGTCCGGCTTCGCCGAACAAATGAGCCAGCTTCGCCGCCCTTCCTCTCTACGTAAAATTCGTTGGGCTCCGCCGAACGATGCAAGCCGCTTCGCCGACCTTCCTCTCTCGACGTAGTATCTCGTTTGGCTTCGCCGAACGATGGTCCGGCTTCGCCGAACAATGGGCCGGCTTCGCCGACCCTTCTCTCTACGTAGTAAATCTCGTTCGGCTTCGCCGACCCTCTCTCTACGTAGTATTCTGTTCGGCTTCGCCGACCCTCTCTCTACGTATTCGTTCGGCTTCGTTCGGCTTCGCCGGCCACCTCCGCTTAGTACTCGTTTGACTTAGCCGAACGATGAGCGGCTTCGCCGACCCCCTCTCTACGTAGTATTCGTTCGGCTCCGCCGAACGATGGGCCGGCTTCGCCGACCTTCCTCTCTCTATGTAGTATCTGTTCGGCTTCGCTGAACGATGGGCCGGCTTCGCCGACCTTCCTCTCTCTACGTAGTATCTGTTCGGCTTCCGGCTTCGCCGGCCACCCCTCCGCTTAATATTCGTTCGGCATCGCCGAACGATGGGCCGGTTTCGCCAACCCCCTCCCTCTACGTAATATCTGTTCGGCTTCGCCGACCCCCCTCTACGTAGTACCGTTATGGCCGGCTTTGCCGACCCCCTCTGCGTAGTATTCGTTCGGCTTCGCTGAACGATGGGCCGGCTTCGCCGGCCTTCCTCTCTCTACGTAGTATTCGTTCGGCTTCGCCGAACGATGAGCCGGCTTCGCCGACCCTCCGCTTAGTACTCGTTCGGCTTCGCTGAACGATGGTCCAACTTCGCCGAACAAATGGGCCGGCGGCTTCGCCGCCCTTCCTCTCTACGTAAAATTCGTTCGGCTCCGCCGAACGATGAGCCGGCTTCGCCGACCTTCCTCTCTCTACGTAGTATCTGTTCGGCTTCGCCGAACGATGGTCCGGCTTCGCCGAACGATGGGCCGGCTTTCGCCGCCCTTCCTCTCTCTACGTAAAATTCTGTTCGGCTTCGCCGACCCCTCTCTCTACGTAGTATTCGTTCGGCTTCGCTGAACGATGGGCCAACTTTGACGGCCACCCTCCGCTTAGTCCTCGTTTGCTTTCGCCAAACGAAGGGCAGGCTTCGCCGACCCTCTCTCTACGTAGTATTCGTTCGGCTCTCGCCGGCCCCCCTCTCTCTACGAAGTATTCGTTCGGCTTCGCCGAACGATGGAGCCAACTTCGCCGCCCTTCCCTCTACGTAGTATCTGTTCGGCTTCGCCGAACGATGGGCCGGCTTTGCCGCCCTTCCTCTCTCTACGTAGAATTCGTTCGGCTTCGCCGAACGATGGGCCGGCTTCGCCGGCCACCTTCCGCTTAGTACTCGTTTGGCTTCGCCGAACGAAGGGCCGTCTTCGCCGACCCCCCTCTCTCTACGTAGTATTCGTTCGGCTTCGCCGACCCCCTCTCTCTACGTAGTATTCGTTCGGCTTCGCCGAACGAAGGGTCGGCTCCGCTGACCCCCCTCTCTCTACGTAGTATTCGTTCGGCTTCGCCGAATGATGGGCCGGCTTGGCCGACCTTCCTCTGACTCTAGCCGAACGGAAGGCCGTTCGCCGCTTTCCGAACGATGGGCCCGGCTTCGCCGACCTTCCTCTCTACGTAGTATTCGTTCGGCTTCGCTGAACGATGGGCCTGCTTCGCCGACCTTCCTCTCTCTACGTAGTATTCGTTTCGACTTCGCCGACCCTCTCTACGTAGTATTCGTTCGGCTTCGCCGGCTTCGCCGACCCTCTCTACGTAGTATTCTGCTCGGCTTCGCCGACCCTCTCTACGTAGTATTCGTTTCGGCTTCGCCGACCCCTCTCTACGTAGTATTCGTTGGGCTTCGCCGAACGACATGAGCCGGGCTTCGCCGACCCCTCCAGCAGTACTCGTTTGACTTAGCCGAACGGGAGTGGCCGGCTTCGCCGACCCCTCTCTACGTAATATTCGTTCGGCTTCGCCGACCCCCCTCCCTCTACGTAGTATTTGTTCGGCTTCGCCGAACGATGGGCCGGGTTCGCCGGCCACCCTCCGCTTACTACTCGCTTGACTTAGCCGACCGGAGGCCCGTCTTCGCCGCCCTCTCTCTACGTAATATTCGTTCGGCTTCGCCGACCCCCTCCCTCTACGTAGTATTCGTTCGGCACGTAGTATTCGTTCGGCTTCGCCGAACGATGGGCCGGCTTCGCCGACCCCTCTCCGCTTAGTACTCGTTCGGCTTCGCCGAACGAAGGGCCGGCTTCGCCGACCTTCCTCTCTCTACGTAGTATTCGTTCGGCTTCGCCGAACGATGGGCCGGCTTTCCTCCCTCTACGTAGTATTCGTTCGGCTTCGTCGAACGATGGGCCAGCTTTGCCGACCCCCTCCGCTTAGTACTCGTTCGGCTCCGCCGAACGATGGGCCGGCTTCGCCGACCTTCCTCTCTCTACGTAGTATTCGTTCGGCTTCGCCGAACGATGCGCGGCTTCGCCGACCTTCCTCTCTCTATGTAGTATTCGTTCGGCTTTGCCGAACGATGAGCCGGCTTCTTCGCCGACCCTCTCTCGCTACGTAGTATCTCGTTCGGCTTCGCCGACCCCTCTCTACGTAGTATCTGTTCGGCTTCGCCGAACGATGGGCCGGGCTTCGCCGCCCTTCCTCTCTCTACGTAGTATTCGTTCGGCTTCGCCTAAACGATTGGCCGGCTTCGCCGACCTTCCTCTCTACGTAGTATCTCGTTCGGCTTCGCCGAACGATGAAGGGCCAACTTCGCCGGCCTTCCTCTCTGTACGTAGTATTCGTTCGGCTTCGCCGAACGATGGGCCGGTTTCGCCGGCCTTCCTATTTCTACGTAGTATTCGTTCGGCTTTGCCGAACGATGGGCCGGCTTCGCCGGCCTTCCTCTCTCTACGCAGTATTCGTTCGGCTTAGCCGAACGATGGGCCGGCTTCGCCGACCCCCCTCTACGTAGTATTCGTTCGACTTCGCCGAACGATTGGCCGGCTTCGCCGGCCACCCTCCGCTCAGTACTCGTTCGGCTTCGCCGAACGAAGGGCCGGCTTCGCCGACCTTCCTCTCTCTACGTAGTATTCGTTCGGCTTCGCCGACCCCCCTCTCTCTACCTAGTATTCGTACGGCTTCGCCGAACGATGGGCCGGCTTCGCCGACCTCTCTCCGCTTAGTACTCGTTCGGCTACGCCGAACGAAGGGCCGGCTTCGCCGACCTTCCTCTCTCTACGTAGTATTCGTTCGGCTTCGCCGAACGATGGGCCGGCTTTCCTCCCTCTACGTAGTATTCGTTCGGCTTCGTCGAACGATGGGCCGGCTTTGCCGACCCCCCTCCGCTTAGTACTCGTTCGGCTCCGCCGAACGATGACCGGCTTCGCCGACCTTCCTCTCTCTACGTAGTATTCGTTCGGCTTCGCCGAACGATGAGCCGGCTTCGCCGACCTTCCTCTCTACGTAGTATTCGTTCGGCTTCGCCAGAACGATTGACCGGCTTCGCCGGCCACCCTCCGTTTAGGATTCGTTCGGCTTCGCCGAACGAAGGGCGGCTCCGCCGACCCCCCTCTCTCTACGTAGTATTCGTTCGGCTTCGCCGAATGATGGGCCGGCTTGGCCGACCTTCCTCTCTCTACGTAGTATTCGTTCGGCTTTGCCGAACGATGAGCCGGCTTGGCCGGTCGCCCTTTATGTGGTATTCGTTCGGCTCCGCCAAACGATGAGCCGGCTTCGCCGACCTTCCTCTCTACGTAGTATCTGCTCGGCTTCGCCGACCCCTCTCTCTACGTAGTATTCGTTCGGCTTTGCCGAACGATGAGCCAGCGGCTTCGCCGGCCACCTCCGCTTAGTACTCGTTTGACTTAGCCGAACGGTGAAGGCTTTCGCCGACCCCTCTCTCTACATAGTATTCGTTCGGCTACGCCGAACGAAGGGCCGGCTTCGCCGACCTTCCTCTCTCTTATGTAGTATTCGTTCGGCTTCGCCGAACGATGGGCCGGCTTCGCCGCCCTTCCTCTCTCTACGTAGTATTCGTTCGACTTCGCCGAACGATGGGCCGGCTTTACCGCCCTTCCTCTCTCTACGTAGAATTTGTTCGGCTTCGCCGAACGATGGGCCGGCTTCGCCGACCTTCCTCTCTCTACGTAGTATTCGTTCGGCTTCGTCGACCCCCTCTCTCTACGTAGTATTCTTTCGGCTTCGCCGAACGATGGGCCGGCTTCGCCGCCCTTCCTCTCTCTACGTAGTATTCGTTCGGCTTCGCCAAACGATGGGCCAGCTTCGCCGGCCTTCCTCCCTCTACGTAGTATTCGTTCGGCTTCGCCAAACGATGGGCCGGCTTCGCCGACCTTCCTCTCTCTACGTAGTATTCGTTCGGCTTCGCCGAACGATGGGCCGGCTTCGCCGAACGATGGGCCGGCTTCGCCGACCTTCCTCTCTTTACGTAGTATTAGTTTCGACTTCGCCGACCCCCTCTCTCTCTACGTAGTATCTGTTCGGCTTCGCCGACCCCTCTCTCTACGTAGTATTCGTTTCGGCTTCGCCGACCCCTCTCTCTCTACGTAGTATCTGCTCGGCTTCGCCGACCCCCTCTCTACGTAGTATTCGTTGGGCTTCGCCGAACGATGGGCCGGCTTCGCCGACCCCCTCCGCTTAGTACTCGTTTGACTTAGCCGAACGGGAGGGCGGCTTCGCCGACCCCTCTCTACGTAATATTCGTTCGGCTTTGCCAACCCCCTCTCTCTACGTACCAGGGTTGTCCAATAATTCTGTCTGGAGAATTTCACCATTTTTAATTTTTTCAACTTTATTGAAAAACAAGTCTAATCAACAATATAATCACCACAGTTATCCACAACAGTGGCCCATAGATTGGGCGGGTCGCCGATGCCCTTCGCCCAGAACTCCGGGGCTGCGACTCGAAGAAGTCCGCGATGTCGGATTTGAGGTTGTCGTAGTTGGTGAATTTTCTTCCGGCCAAATGGTGCTTCAGCAGGCGGAACACGTAGTCGGAGGGGTCGAGGTCCGGGGAATACGGCGGATGGGCAACCGTCTTCCCAGCCGAGCGTCGCCAACTTCTGCTGGGTCTCCTTCGCCACGTGGGGCGCGCGTTGTCGTGCAGCAGGTGGACCGAGGCCGTCGGGGACGCTTTTTCTCGGATGGCGGACGCTGGTTTCTCAAGCTGATCGGTGTAGATGGAGGCGGTGACCGTCCTGCCTTGCGGGAGCAGCTCGAAGTACAGCATGCCCTTGATGTCCCACCAGCAGCAGAGCATGATCTTCAGCGGGTGCAGGTCTGCTTTCGGCGTCGTCGGCGGCTCTTCTCCGCGCGGGATCCAGACGGCGCGGCGGGCGACGTTGTCGTAGAGGACCCAGCTCTCATCCCCAGTGGCCAGGTCGCTTGAGAAACTCTCTCTGCGATGCGGACGAAGGAGGAGGGACTGGCAGACGGCCACGTGGCTCTGCTTGCTGGCGTCCGTCAGACGGTGGGGGATCCAACGGGCCAGAACTTTGTGGTAGCCGAGTAAGATGAGTCAATTGTGGATGGTAGACTTGCTGCAGCCAAGCGTCGTCGCCAGTTCACGGGTGGTGGCTTCCGGCTTCTCCTTGATACAGCGACGGACTTCGTCATCATCCACCGTAGAAGGCCTCCGCTGTGCTCCCTGTCCTCGAGGCTCGTGTCGCCGCTCTCGAAACGATTGAACCAGCGGCTGACTGTGCGTTGGGACACTGCATCCTCCTTGCACGCTCTGCAGATGTTGGCGACCGCGGTGCCCATGTCGTTGCTCAGCAGCCACTCGTAGTACACGAACGTACGAATTCGACCTTGGTCCATTTTAGCTTGTACTGTTAGCTAGACGCGGCGACTGCACCTTACATACCACTAGCGTAGAACATTGGAGAACCTTTCAGAAGGTTCTTACACTTGCCTGATATTATAACACCTCTAAGGAAAATATAGAATTTTGAAAATTTTTGGACAGGAATTATTGGACGGCCTGGTAGTATTCTTTCGGCTTCGCCGAACGATGGTCCGGCTTCGCCGAACGATGGTCCGGCTTCGCCGCCCTTCCTCTCTCTATGTAGTATTCGTTCGGCTTCGCCGAACGATGGGCCGGCTTCGCCGGCCCCTCTCTCTACGTAGTATCTGTTCGGCTTCGCCGACCCCTCTCTCTACGTAGTATCTGTTCGGCTTCGCCGACCCCTCTCTCTACGTAATATTCGTTCGGCCCCGCCGAACGATAAGCCGGCTTCGCCGACCCCTCTCTTAGTACTCGTTCGGCTTCGCCGGAACGAGAACCAAGGGCTTCGCCGACCCCTCCCTCTACGTAATATTCGTTAGGCTTCGCCGACCCCCTCTCTCTACGTAGTACTCGTTCGGCTTCGCCGAACGGAAGACCGGCTTCGCCGACCCTTTCTCTACGTAGTATTCGTTCGGCTTCGCCGAACGATGGCCGGCTTCGCCGACCTTCCTCTCTACGTAGTATTCGTTCGGGATCGCCGAACGATGGGCCGGCTTCGCCGCCCTTCCTCTCTCTACGTAGTATTCGTTCGGCTTCGCCAAACGATTGCCGGCTTCGCCGGCCACCCTCCGCTTAGTACTCGTTCGGCTCCGCCGACCGATGGACCGTCTTCGCCGACTCCCTCTCTCTACGTAGTATTCGTTCGGCTTCGCCGACCCCCCTCTCTCTACGTAGTATTCGTTCGGCTTCGCCGAACGATGGGCCGGCTTTGCCGACCCCTCCGTTAGTAATTCGTTCGGCTTCGCCGAATGATGGGCGGCTTCGCCAACCCTCACTCCCTCTACGTAATATTCGGTCGGCTTCGCCGACCCTCTCACTACGTAGTATTAGGGCCGGTGTTCCCGACCCCCCTCTCTCTGCGTATTATTCGTTCGGCTTCGGCGAGCAGTGGGCCGTCTTCGCCGCCCTTCCTCTCTCTACGTAAAAATTCGTTCGGCTTCGCCGACCCCCTCTCTCTACGTAGTATTCGTTCGGCTTCGCCGAACGATGGGCCGGCTTTGACGGCCACCCTCCGCTTAGTACTCGTTTGACTTAGCCGAACGGAGGGCCGGCTTCGCCGACCCCCCTCTCTCTACGTAGTATTCGTTCGGCTCCGCCGAACGATGGGCCGGCTTCGCCGACCTTCCTCTCTCTATGTAGTATTCGTTCGGCTTCGCCGAACGATGGGCCGGCTTCGCCGCCCTTCCTCTCTCTACGTAGTATTCGTTCGGCTTCGCCGAACGATGGGCCGGCTTTGCCGCCCTTCCTCTCTCTACGTAGAATTCGTTCGGCTTCGCCGAACGATGGGCCGGCTTCGCCGGTCACCCTCCGCTTATAACTCGTTTGGCTTCGCCGAACGAAGGGCCGTCTTCGCCGACCCCCTCTACGTAGTATTCGTTCCGCTTCGCCGACTCCCTTCCTCTACGTAGTATTCGTTCGGCTTCGCCGACCCCTCTCCCTCTACGTAGTATTCGTTCGGCTTCGCCCAACGATGTCGCCGGCTTCGCCGGCCCCCCTCCGCTTAGTACTCGTTTGACTTAGCCGCACGGAAGGCCGGCTTCGCCGACCCCCTCTCTACGTAGTATTCGTTCGGCTCCGCCGAACGATGGGCCGGCTTCGCCGACCTTCCTCTCTCTATGTAGTATTCGTTCGGCTTCGCCGAACGATGGGCCGGTTTCGCCAACCCCTCCCTCTACGTAATATTCGTTCGGCTTCGCCGACCCCCTCTACGTAGTATTGGCGGCTATGGCTTTGCCGACCCTCTGCGTAGTATTCGTTCGGCTTCGCTGAACGATGGGCCTGCTTCGCCGACCTTCCTCTCTCTACGTAGTATTCGTTCGGCTTCGCCGACCCCCCTCTCTCTACGTAGTATTCGTTCGGCTTCGCCGAACCATTGGCCGGTTTCGCCAAGCCCCCTCCCTCTACGTAATATTCGTTCGGCTTCGCCGACCCCCTCTCTACGTAGTATTATGGCCGGCTTTGCCGACCCCCCTCTGCGTAGTATTCGTTCGGCTTCGCTGAACGATGGGCCGGCTTCGCCGACCTTCCTCTCTCTACGTAGTATTCGTTCGGCTTCGCCGAACGATGGGCCGGCTTCGCCGGCTTTCCTCCCTCTACGTAGTATTCGTTCGGCTTCGCCAAACGATTGGCCGGCTTGGCCGACCTTCCTCTCTCTACGTAGTATTCGTTCGGCTTTGCCGAACGATGGGCCGGCTTCGCCGGCCTTCCTCCCTCTACGTAGTATTCGTTCGGCTTCGCCAAACGATGGGCCGGCTTCGCCGACCTTCCTCTCTCTACGTAGTATTCGTTCGGCTTCGCCGACCCCCTCTCTCTACGTAGTATTCGTTCGGCTTCGCCGAACGATCGGCCGGCTTCGCCGCCCTTCCTCTCTCTACGTAGTATTCGTTCGGCTTCGCCAAAAGATTGGCCGGCTTGGCCGACCTTCCTCTCTCTACGTAGTATTCGTTCGGCTTTGCCGAACGATGGGCCGGCTTCGCCGGCCTTCCTCCCTCTACGTAGTATTCGTTCGGCTTCGCCAAACGATGGGCCGGCTTCGCCGACCTTCCTCTCTCTACGTAGTATTCGTTCGGCTTTGCCGAACGATGGGCCGGCTTCGCCGGCCTTCCTCCCTCTACGTAGTATTCGTTCGGGTTCGCCGAACGAAGGCCAGCTTCGCCGACCTTCCTCTCTACGTAATATTCGTTCGGTTTCGCCGACCCCCCTCTCTCTACGTAGTATTCGTTTGGCTTCGCCGAACGATGGGCCGGCTTCGCCGACCCCCCTCCGCGTAGTACTCGTTCGGCTTCGCCGAACGAAGGGCCGGCTTCGCCGACCTTCCTCTCTCTACGTAGTATTCGTTCGGCTTCGCCGAATGATGGGCCGGCTTCCCTCCCTCTACGTAGTATTCGTTCGGCTTCGTCGAACGATGGGCCGGCTTTGCCGACCCCCTCCGCTTAGTACTCGTTCGGCTCCGCCGAACGATGGGCCGGCTTCGCCGACCTTCTTCTCTCTACGTAGTATTCGTTCGGCTTCGCCGAACGATGGGCCGGCTTCGCCGACCTTCCTCTCTCTATGTAGTATTCGTTCGGTTTCGCCGAACGATGGGCCGGCTTCGCCGACCTCTCTCTCGCTACGTAGTATTCGTTCGGCTTCGCCGACCCCCTCTCTCTACGTAGTATTCGTTCGGCTTCGCCGAACGATGGGCCGGCTTCGCCGCCCTTCCTCTCTCTACGTAGTATTCGTTCGGCTTCGCCAAACGATTGGCCGGCTTCGCCGGCCACCCTCCGCTTAGGATTCGTTCGGCTTCGCCGAACGAAGAAGCCATCCGCCGACCCCCCTCTCTCTACGTAGTATTCGTTCGGCTTCGCCGAATGATGGGCCGGCTTGGCCGACCTTCCTCTCTCTACGTAGTATTCGTTCGGTTTGCCGAACGATGGGCCGGCTTCGCCGGCCTTCCTCCCTCTACGTGGAATTCGTTCGGCTTCGCCGAACGATGGGCCGGCTTCGCCGACCTTCCTCTCTCTACGTAGTATTCGTTCGGCTTCGCCGAACGAAGGGCCGGCTTCGCCGACCTCCCTCTCTCTATGTAGTATTCGTTCGGCTTCACCGACCCCCCCTCTCTCTATGTAGTATTCGTTCGGCTTCACCGACCCTCCTTTCTCTACGTAGTATTCGTTCGGCTTCGCCGAATGATGGGCCGGCTTCGCCGACCTCCCTCCCTCTACGTAGTATTCGTTCGGCTTTGCCGACCGATGGGCCGGCTTCGCCGACCTCCCTCCCTCTACGTAGTATTCGTTCGGCTTCGCCGAACGTTGGGCCGGCTTCGCCGACCATCCTCTCTCTACGTAGTAATCGTTGGGCTTCGCCGAAAGATGGGCCGGCTTCGCCGGACGATGGGCCGGCTTCGCCGGCCTTCCCCTCTTTACGCAGTGTTCGTGCTCGGCTTCGCCGACCCCCTCTCTACGTAGTATTCGTTTCGGCTTCGCCGACCCCTCTCTCACGTAGTATCTCGTTTCGACTTCACCGACCCCCCTCTCTCTACGTAGTATTCGTTCGGCTTCGCCGACCCCCATCTCTCTACGTAGTATTCGTTCGGCTTCGCCGACCCCCCTCTCTCTACGAAGTATTCGTTCGGCTTCGCCGACCCTCCTCTCTCTCTGTAGTATTCGTTGGGCTTCGCCGAACGATGGCCCGGCTTCGCCGACCCCCTCCGCTTAGTACTCGTTTGACTTAGTTGAACGGGAGGGCCGGCTTCGCCGACCCCTCTCTACGTAATATTCTGTTCGGCTTTGCCAACCCCCTCTCTACGTACCAGGTTGTCCAATAATTCTTGTCTGAGAATTTCACCATTTTTAATTTTTTCAACTTTAGTTGAAAAACAAGTCTAATCAACAATATAATCACCACAGTTATCCACAACAGTGGCCCATAGATTGGGCGGGTCGCCGATGCCCTTCGCCCAGAACTCCGGGGGGCTGCGACTGAAGAAGTCCGCGATGTCGGATTTGAGGTTGTCGTAGTTGGTGAATTTTCTTCCGGCCAAATGGTGCTTCAGCAGGCGGAACACGTAGTCGGAGGGGTCGAGGTCCGGGGAATACGGCGGATGGGCAACCGTCTTCCCCAGCCGAGCGTCGCCAACTTCTGCTGGGTCTCCTTCGCCACGTGGGGCGCGCGTTGTCGATGCAGCAGGTGGACTGAGGCCCGTCGGGGACGCTTTTCTCGGATGGCGGACGCTAGTTTCTCAAGCTGATCGGTGTAGATGGAGGCGGTGACCGTCCTGCCTTGCGGGAGCAGCTCGAAGTACAGCATGCCCTTGATGTCCCACCAGCAGCAGAGCATGATCTTCAGCGGGTGCAGGTCTGCTTTCGGCGTCGTCGTCGGCTCTTCTCCGCGCGGGATCCAGACGGCACGGCGGGCGACGTTGTCGTAGAGGACCCAGCTCTCATCCCCAGTGGCCAGGTCCTTGAGAAACTCCTTGAAATGCGGACGAAGGAGGAGGGACTGGCAGACGGCCACGTGGCTCTGCTTGCTGGCGTCCGTCAGACGGTGGGGGATCCAACGGGCCAGAACTTTGTGGTAGCCGAGTAAGATGAGTCGATTGTGGATGGTAGACTTGCTGCAGCCAAGCGTCGTCGCCAGTTCACGGGTGGTGGCTTCCGGCTTCTCCTTGATACAGCGACGGACTTCGTCATCATCCACCGTAGAAGGCCTCCCGCTGTGCTCCCTGTCCTCGAGGCTCGTGTCGCCGCTCTCGAAACGATTGAACCAGCGGCTGACTGTGCGTTGGGACACTGCATCCTCCTTGCACGCTCTGCAGATGTTGGCGACCGCGGTGCCCATGTCGTTGCTCAGCAGCCACTCGTAGTACACGAACGTACGAATTCGACCTTGGTCCATTTTAGCTTGTACTGTTAGCTAGACGCGGCGACTGCACCTTACATACCACTAGCGTAGAACATTGGAGAACCTTTCAGAAGGTTCTTACACTTGCCTGATATTATAACACCTCTAAGGAAAATATAGAATTTTGAAAATTTTTGGACAGGAATTATTGGACGGCCTGGTAGTATTCTTTCGGCTTCGCCGAACGATGGTCCGGCTTCGCCGAACGATGCTCCGGCTTCGCCGCCCTTCCTCTCTCTATGTAGTATTCGTTCGGCTTCGCCGAACGATGGGCCGGCTTCGCCGACCCCCCTCTCTCTACGTAGTATTCGTTCGGCTTCGCCGACCCCCTCTCTCTACGTAGTATTCGTTCGGCTTCGCCGACCCCCTCTCTCTACGTAATATTCGTTCGGCCCCGCCGAACGATGGGCCGGCTTCGCCGACCCCCCTCCGCTTAGTACTCGTTCGGCTTCGCCGAACGAAGGGCCGGCTTCGCCGACCCCCCTCCCTCTACGTAATATTCGTTAGGCTTCGCCGACCCCCTCTCTCTACGTAGTGCTCGTTCGGCTTCGCCGAACGAAGGGCCGGCTTCGCCGACCCCCCTCTCTCTACGTAGTATTCGTTCGGCTTCGCCGAACGATGGGCCGGCTTCGCCGACCATCCTCCCTCTACGTAGTTTTCGTTGGGCTTCGCCGAACGATGGGCCAGCTTCGCCGCCCTTCCTCTCTCTACGTAGTATTCGTTCGGCTTCGCCAAACGATCGCCGGCTTCGCCGGCCACCCTCCGCTTAGTACTCGTTCGGCTCCGCCGAACAAAGGCCGTCTTCGCCGACTCTCTCTCTACGTAGTATCTGCTCCGGCTTCGCCGACCCTCTCTCTACGTAGTATTCGTTCGGCTTCGCCGAACGATGGGCCGGCTTCGCCGACCCTCCGCTTAGTACTCGTTCGGCTTCGCCGAACGATGGGCGGCTTCGCCAACCCTCCTCCCTCTACGTAATATTCGGTCGGCTTCGCCGACCCTCTCTCTACGTAGTATTAGGCCGGCTTTGCCGACCCCTCTCTCTGCGTAGTATCTGTTCGGCTTCGCCGAACAATGGTCCGGCTTCGCCGAACAATGGGCCGGCTTCGCCGCCCTTCCTCTCTCTACGTAAAATTCTCGTTCGGCTTCGCCGACCCCTCTCTCTACGTAGTATTTGTTCGGCTTCGCCGAACGATGGGCCGGCTTTGACGGCCACCCTCCGCTTAGTACTCGTTTGACCTAGCCGAACGGAGGGCCGGCTTCGCCGACCCCCCTCTCTCTACGTAGTATTTGTTCGGCTCCGCCGAACGATGGGCCGGCTTCGCCGACCTTCCTCTCTCTATGTAGTATTCGTTCGGCTTCGCCGAACGATGGGCCGGCTTCGCCGCCCTTCCTCTCTCTACGTAGTATTCGTTCGGCTTCGCCGAACGATGGGCCGGCTTTGCCGCCCTTCCTCTCTCTACGTAGAATTCGTTCGGCTTCGCCGAACGATGGGCCGGCTTCGCCGGTCACCCTCCGCTTATAACTCGTTTGGCTTCGCCGAACGAAGGGCCGTCTTCGCCGACCCCCCTCTCTCTACGTAGTATTCGTTCGGCTTCGCCGACCCCCTCTCTCTACGTAGTATTCGTTCGGCTTCGCCGACCCCCCTCCCTCTACGTAGTATTCGTTCGGCTTCGCCGAACGATGGGCCGGCTTCGCCGGCCACCCTCCGCTTAGTACTCGTTTGACTTAGCCGAACGGAAGGCCGGCTTCGCCGACCCCCCTCTCTCTACGTAGTATTCGTTCGGCTCCGCCGAACGATGGGCCGGCTTCGCCGACCTTCCTCTCTCTATGTAGTATTCGTTCGGCTTCGCCGAACGATGGGCCGGTTTCGCCAACCCCCCTCCCTCTACGTAATATTCGTTCGGCTTCGCCGACCCCCTCTCTACGTAGTATTATGGCCGGCTTTGCCGACCCCCCTCTGCGTAGTATTCGTTCGGCTTCGCTGAACGATGGGCCTGCTTCGCCGACCTTCCTCTCTCTACGTAGTATTCGTTCGGCTTCGCCGACCCCCCTCTCTCTACGTAGTATTCGTTCGGCTTCGCCGAACCCCTCTCTACGTAGTATTATGGCCGGCTTTGCCGACCCCCCTCTGCGTAGTATTCGTTCGGCTTCGCTGAACGATGGGCCGGCTTCGCCGACCTTCCTCTCTCTACGTAGTATTCGTTCGGCTTCGCCGAACAATGGGCCGGCTTCGCCGCCCTTCCTCTCTACGTAAAATTCGTTCGGCTCCGCCGAACGATGGGCCGGCTTCGCCGGCCATCCTCCGCCTAGTACTCGTTTGGCTTCGCCGAACGAAGGGCCGTCTTCGCCGACCCCCCTCTCTCTACGTAGTATTCGTTCGGCTTCCCCGACCCCCTCTCTCTACGTAGTATTCGTTCGGCTTCGCCGAACGATGGGCCGGTTTCGCCAACCCCCCTCCCTCTACGTAATATTCGTTCGGCTTCGCCGACCCCCTCTCTCTTTACGTAGTATTATGGCCGGCTTTGCCGACCCCCCTCTGCGTAGTATTCGTTCGGCTTCGCCGAACGATGGGCCGGCTTCGCTGACCTTCCTCTCTCTACGTAGCATTCGTTCGGCTTCGCCGAACGATGGGCCGGCTTCGCCGGCTTTCCTCCCTCTACGTAGTATTCGTTCGGCTTCGCCGAACGATGGGCCGGCTTCGCCGACCCCCCTCCGCTTAGTACTCGTTCGGCTTCGCCGAATGATGGTCCGGCTTCGCCGAACAATGGGCCGGCTTCGCCGCCCTTCCTCTCTACGTAAAATTCGTTCGGCTCCGCCGAACGATGGGCCGGCTTCGCCGGCCATCCTCCGCTTAGTACTCGTTTGGCTTCGCCGAACGAAGGGCCGTCTTCGCCGACCCCCCTCTCTCTACGTAGTATTCGTTCGGCTTCGCCGACCCCCTCTCTCTACGTAGTACTCGTTCGGCTTCGCCGACCCCCCTCCCTCTACGTAATATTCGTTCGGCTTCGCCGACCCCCCTCTCTCTACGTAGTATTCGTTCGGCTTCGTTCGGCTTCGCCGAACGATGGGCCGGCTTCGCCAATCCCCCTCCCTCCACGTAATATTCTTTCGGCTTCGCCGACCTTCCTCTCTCTACGTAGTATTCGTTCGGCTTCGCCGAACGATGGGCCGGCTTCGCCGAACGATAGGCCCGCTTCGCCGAACGATGGGCCGGCTTCGCACACCTTCCTCTCTCTACGTAGTATTCGTTCGGCTTCGCCGAACGATCCTCCGGCTTCGCCGAACGATGGGCCGGCTTCGCCGCTCTTCCTCTCTAGGTAGTATTCGTTCGGCTTCGCCGAACGATGGGCCGGCTTCGCCGGCCACCCTCCGCTTAATACTCGTTCGTCTTCGCCGAACGAAGGGCCGTCTTCGCCGACCCCCCTCTCTACGTAGTATTCGTTCGGCTTCGCCGACCCCCTCTCTCTACGTAGTATTCGTTCGGCTTCGCCGACCCCCCTCTCTATACGTAGTATTCGTTCGGCTTCGCCGAACGATGGGCCGGCTTCGCCGGCTTTCCTCCCTCTACGTAGTATTCGTTCGGCTTCGTCGAACGATGAGCCGGCTTTGCCGACCCCCCTCCGCTTAGTACTCGTTCGGCTCCGCCGAACGATGGGCCGGCTTCGCCGACCTTCCTCTCTCTGCGTAGTATTCGTTCGGCTTCGCCGAACGATGGTCCGGCTTCGCCGAACGATGGGCCGGCTTTGCCGCCCTTCCTCTCTCTACGCAAAAATTCGTTCGGCTTCGCCGAACGATGGGCCGGCTTCGCCGGCCACCCTCCGCTAAGTACTCCTTTGGCTTCGCCGAACGAAGGGCCGTCTTCGCCGACCCCCCCCTCTCTACGTAGTATTCGTTCGGCTTCGCCGACCCCCTCTCTCTACGAAGTATTCGTTCGGCTTCGCCGACCCCCCTCCCTCTACGTAGTATTCGTTCGGCTTCGCCGAACGATGGGCCGGCTTTGCCGCCCTTCCTCTCTCTACGTAGAATTCGTTCGGCTTCGCCGAACGATGGGCCGGCTTCGCCGGCCACCCTCCGCTTAGTACTCGTTTGGCTTCGCCGAACGAAGGGCCGTCTTCGCCGACCCCCCTCTCTCTACGTAGTATTCGTTTCGGCTTCGCCGACCCCCTCTCTCTCTACGTAGTATTCGTTCGGCTTCGCCGACCCCCCTCTCTACGTAGTATTCGTTGGGCTTCGCCGAACGATGGGCCGGCTTCGCCGACCCCCCTCCGCTTAGTACTCGTTTGACTTAGCCGAACGGATTGCCGGCTTCGCCGACCCCTCTCTACGTAATATTCGTTCGGCTTCGCCGACCCCCCTCCCTCTACGTAGTATTCGTTCGGCTTCGCCGAACGATGGGCCGGCTTCGCCGGCCACCCTCCGCTTAGTACTCGTTTGACTTAGCCGAACGGAGGGCCGGCTTCGCCGACCCCTCTCTACGTAATATTCGTTCGGCTTCGCCGACCCCCTCCCTCTACGTAGTATTCGTTCGGCTTCGCCGAACGGAAGGCCGGCTTCGCCGACCCCCCTCTCTCTACATAGTATTCGTTCGGCTCCGCCGAACGATGGGCCGGCTTCGCCGACCTTCCTCTCTCTATGTAGTATTCGTTCGGCTTCGCCGAACGATGGGCCGGCTTCGCCGCCCTTCCTCTCTCTACTTAGTATTCGTTCCGGGTTCGCCGACCCTCTCTCTACGTAGTATTCGTTCGGCTTCGCCGAACGATGCAAGCCGCTTCGCCGACCCCTCTCCGCTTAGTACTCGTTCGGCTTCGCCGAACGAAGGGCCGGCTTCGCCGACCTTCCTCTCTCTACGTAGTATTCGTTCGGCTTCGCCGAACGATGGGCCGGCTTTCCTCCCTCTACGTAGTATTCGTTCGGCTTCGTCGAACGATGGGCCGGCTTTGCCGACCCCCCTCCGCTTAGTACTCGTTCGGCTCCGCCGAACGATGGGCCGGCTTCGCCGACCTTCCTCTCTCTACGTAGTATTCGTTCGGCTTCGCCGAACGATGGGCCGGCTTCGCCGACCTTCCTCTCTCTATGTAGTATTCGTTCGGCTTTGCCGAACGATGGGCCGGCTTCGCCGACCTCTCTCTCGCTACGTAGTATTCGTTCGGCTTCGCCGACCCCCTCTCTCTACGTAGTATTCGTTCGGCTTCGCCGAACGATGGGCCGGCTTCGCCGCCCTTCCTCTCTCTACGTAGTATTCGTTCGGCTTCGCCAAACGATTGGCCGGCTTGGCCGACCTTCCTCTCTCTACGTAGTATTCGTTCGGCTTTGCCGAACGATGGGCCGGCTTCGCCGGCCTTCCTCCCTCTACGTAGTATTCGTTCGGCTTCGCCAAACGATGGGCCGGCTTCGCCGACCTTCCTCTCTCTACGTAGTATTCGTTCGGCTTCGCCGAACGATGGGCCGGCTTCGCCGCCCTTCCTCTCTCTACTTAGTATTCGTTCGGGTTCGCCGACCCCCCTCTCTCTACGTAGTATTCGTTCGGCTTCGCCGAACGATGGGCCGGCTTCGCCGACCCCTCTCCGCTTAGTACTCGTTCGGCTTCGCCGAACGAAGGGCCGGCTTCGCCGACCTTCCTCTCTCTACGTAGTATTCGTTCGGCTTCGCCGAACGATGGGCCGGCTTTCCTCCCTCTACGTAGTATTCGTTCGGCTTCGTCGAACGATGGGCCGGCTTTGCCGACCCCCCTCCGCTTAGTACTCGTTCGGCTCCGCCGAACGATGGGCCGGCTTCGCCGACCTTCCTCTCTCTACGTAGTATTCGTTCGGCTTCGCCGAACGATGGGCCGGCTTCGCCGACCTTCCTCTCTCTATGTAGTATTCGTTCGGCTTTGCCGAACGATGGGCCGGCTTCGCCGACCTCTCTCTCGCTACGTAGTATTCGTTCGGCTTCGCCGCCCCCCTCTCTCTACGTAGTATTCGTTCGGCTTCGCCGAACGATGGGCCGGCTTCGCCGCCCTTCCTCTCTCTACGTAGTATTCGTTCGGCTTCGCCAAACGATTGGCCGGCTTGGCCGACCTTCCTCTCTCTACGTAGTATTCGTTCGGCTTTGCCGAACGATGGGCCGGCTTCGCCGGCCTTCCTCCCTCTACGTAGTATTCGTTCGGCTTCGCCAAACGATGGGCCGGCTTCGCCGACCTTCCTCTCTCTACGTAGTATTCGTTCGGCTTCGCCGAACGATGGGCCGGCTTCGCCGACCCCTCTCCGCTTAGTACTCGTTCGGCTTCGCCGAACGAAGGGCCGGCTTCGCCGACCTTCCTCTCTCTACGTAGTATTCGTTCGGCTTCGCCGACCCCCCTCTCTCTACGTAGTATTCGTACGGCTTCGCCGAACGATGGGCCGGCTTCGCCGACCCCTCTCCGCTTAGTACTCGTTCGGCTTCGCCGAACGAAGGGCCGGCTACGCCGACCTTCCTCTCTCTACGTAGTATTCGTTCGGCTTCGCCGAACGATGGGCCGGCTTTCCTCCCTCTACGTAGTATTCGTTCGGCTTCGTCGAACGATGGGCCGGCTTTGCCGACCCCCTCCGCTTAGTACTCGTTCGGCTCCGCCGAACGATGGCCAACTTCGCCGACCTTCCTCTCTACGTAGTATTCGTTCGGCTTCGCCTAACGATGGGACAGTTTCGCCGACTCCTCCCCCCGTGTAGTGTTCGTTTGGCTTCGCCTAACGATGGGCCGGCTTCGCCGACCTCTCCCTCGCTACGTAGTATTCGTTCGGCTTCGCCGACCCCCTCTCTCTACGTAGTATTCGTTCGGCTTCGCCGAACGATGGGCCGGCTTCGCCGCCCTTCCTCTCTCTACGTAGTATTCGTTCGGCTTCGCCAAACGATTGGCCGGCTTCGCCGGCCACCCTCCGCTTAGGATTCGTTCGGCTTCGCCGAACGAAGGGCCGGCTCCGCCGACCCCCCTCTCTCTACGTAGTATTCGTTCGGCTTCGCCGAATGATGGGCCGGCTTGGCCGACCTTCCTCTCTCTACGTAGTATTCGTTCGGCTTTGCCGAACGATGGGCCGGCTTCGCCGGCCTTCCTCCCTCTACGTAGTATTCGTTCGGCTTCGCCAAACGATGGGCCGGCTTCGCCGACCTTCCTCTCTCTACGTAGTATTCGTTCGGCTTCGCCGAACGATGGGCCGGCTTCGCCGAACGATGGGCCGGCTTCGCCGACCTTCCTCTCTTTACGTAGTATTCGTTTCGACTTCGCCGACCCCCTCTCTCTCTACGTAGTATTCGTTCGGCTTCGCCGACCCCCCTCTCTACGTAGTATTCGTTTCGGCTTCGCCGACCCCCTCTCTCTCTACGTAGTATTCGTTCGGCTTCGCCGACCCCCCTCTCTACGTAGTATTCGTTGGGCTTCGCCGAACGATGGGCCGGCTTCGCCGACCCCCCTCCGCTTAGTACTCGTTTGACTTAGCCGAACGGAGGGCCGGCTTCGCCGACCCCTCTCTACGTAATATTCGTTCGGCTTTGCCAACCCCCCTCTCTCTACGTACCAGGTTGTCCAATAATTCTTGTCTGAGAATTTCACCATTTTTAATTTTTTTCAACTTTATTGAAAAACAAGTCTAATCAACAATATAATCACCACAGTTATCCACAACAGTGGCCCATAGATTGGGCGGGTCGCCGATGCCCTTCGCCCAGAACTCCGGGGGCTGCGACTCGAAGAAGTCCGCGATGTCGGATTTGAGGTTGTCGTAGTTGGTGAATTTTCTTCCGGCCAAATGGTGCTTCAGCAGGCGGAACACGTAGTCGGAGGGGTCGAGGTCCGGGGAATACGGCGGATGGGCAACCGTCTCCCAGCCGAGCGTCGCCAACTTCTGCTGGGTCTCCTTCGCCACGTGGGGCGCGCGTTGTCGTGCAGCAGGTGGACCGAGGCCCGTCGGGGACGCTTTTCTCGGATGGCGGACGCTAGTTTCTCAAGCTGATCGGTGTAGATGGAGGCGGTGACCGTCCTGCCTTGCGGGAGCAGCTCGAAGTACAGCATGCCCTTGATGTCCCACCAGCAGCAGAGCATGATCTTCAGCGGGTGCAGGTCTGCTTTCGGCGTCGTCGGCGGCTCTTCTCCGCGCGGGATCCAGACGGCACGGCGGGCGACGTTGTCGTAGAGGACCCAGCTCTCATCCCCAGTGGCCAGGTCCTTGAGAAACTCCTTGCGATGCGGACGAAGGAGGAGGGACTGGCAGACGGCCACGTGGCTCTGCTTGCTGGCGTCCGTCAGACGGTTGGGATCCAACGGGCCAGAACTTTGTGGTAGCCGAGTAAGATGAGTCGATTGTGGATGGTAGACTTGCTGCAGCCAAGCGTCGTCGCCAGTTCACGGGTGGTGGCTTCCGGCTTCTCCTTGATACAGCGACGGACTTCGTCATCATCCACCGTAGAAGGCCTCCCGCTGTGCTCCCTGTCCTCGAGGCTCGTGTCGCCGCTCTTGAAACGATTGAACCAGCGGCTGACTGTGCGTTGGGACACTGCATCCTCCTTGCACGCTCTGCAGATGTTGGCGACCGCGGTGCCCATGTCGTTGCTCAGCAGCCACTCGTAGTACACGAACGTACGAATTCGACCTTGGTCCATTTTAGCTTGTACTGTTAGCTAGACGCGGCGACTGCACCTTACATACCACTAGCGTAGAACATTGGAGAACCTTTCAGAAGGTTCTTACACTTGCCTGATATTATAACACCTCTAAGGAAAATATAGAATTTTGAAAATTTTTGGACAGGAATTATTGGACGGCCTGGTAGTATTCTTTCGGCTTCGCCGAACGATGGTCCGGCTTCGCCGAACGATGCTCCGGCTTCGCCGCCCTTCCTCTCTCTATGTAGTATTTGTTCGGCTTCGCCGAACGATGCAAGGGCTTCGCCGACCCCCTCTCTACGTAGTATTCGTTCGGCTTCGCCGACCCTCTCTCTACGTAGTATCTGCTCGGCTTCGCCGACCCCTCTACGTAATATTCGTTCGGCCCCGCCGAACGATGAGCCAACTTCGCCGACCCCCTCCGCTTAGTATTCGTTCGGCTTCGCCGAACGAAGAGCCGGCTTCGCCGACCCCACTCCCTCTACGTAATAATCGTAAGGTTTCGTCGACTCCCCTCTCTCTACGTAGTATTCGTTCGGCTTCGCCGAACGAAGGGCCGGCTTCGCCGACCCCCCTCTCTCTACGTAGTATTCGTTCGGCTTCGCCGAACGATGGGCCGGCTTCGCCGACCTTCCTCTCTCTACGTAGTATTCGTTAGGGATCGCCGAACGATGGGCCGGCTTCGCCGCCCTTCCTCTCTCTACGTAGTATTCGTTCGGCTTCGCCAAACGATTGGCCGGCTTCGCCGGCCACCCTCCGCTTAGTACTCGTTCGGCTCCGCCGAACAAAGGGCCGTCTTCGCCGACTCCCCTCTCTCTACGTAGTATTCGTTCGGCTTCGCCGACCCCCCTCTCTCTACGTAGTATTCGTTCGGCTTCGCCGAACGATGGGCCGGCTTCGCCGACCCCCCTCCGCTTAGTACTCGTTCGGCTTCGCCGAACGATGGGCGGCTTCGCCAACCCTCCTCCCTCTACGTAATATTCGGTCGGCTTCGCCGACCCCCTCTCTCTCTACGTAGTATTAGGGCCGGCTTTGCCGACCCCCCTCTCTCTGCGTAGTATTCGTTCGGCTTCGCCGAACAATGGTCCGGCTTCGCCGAACAATGGGCCGGCTTCGCCGCCCTTCCTCTCTCTACGTAAAAATTCGTTCGGCTTCGCCGACCCCCTCTCTCTACGTAGTATTCGTTCGGCTTCGCCGAACGATGGGCCGGCTTTGACGGCCACCCTCCGCTTAGTACTCGTTTGACTTAGCCGAACGGAGGGCCGGCTTCGCCGACCCCCCTCTCTCTACGTAGTATTAGTTCGGCTCCGCCGAACGATGGGCCGGCTTCGCCGACCTTCCTCTCTCTATGTAGTATTCGTTCGGCTTCGCCGAACGATGGGCCGGCTTCGCCGCCCTTCCTCTCTCTACGTAGTATTTGTTCGGCTTCGCCGAACGATGGGCCGGCTTTGCCGCCCTTCCTCTCTCTACGTAGAATTCGTTCGGCTTCGCCGAACGGAAGGCCGGCTTCGCCGACCTTCCTCTCTCTACGTAGTATTCGTTCGGCTTCGCCAAACGATGGGCCGGCTTTCCTCCCTCTACGTAGTATTCGTTCGGCTTCGTCGAACGATGGGCCGGCTTTGCCGACCCCCCTCCGCTTAGTACTCGTTCGGCTCCGCCGAACGATGGGCCGGCTTCGCCAACCTTCCTCTCTCTACGTAGTATTCGTTCGGCTTCGCCGAACGATGGGCCGGCTTCGCCGACCTTCCTCTCTCTATGTAGTATTCGTTCGGCTTCGCCGAACGATGGGCCGGCTTCGCCGACCTCTCCCTCGCTACGTAGTATTCGTTCGGCTTCGCCGACCCCCTCTCTCTACGTAGTATTCGTTCGGCTTCGCCAAACGATGGGCCGGCTTCGCCGACCTTCCTCTCTCTACGTAGTATTCGTTCGGCTTCGCCGAACGATGGGCCGGCTTCGCCGACCTTCCTCTCTTTACGTAGTATTCGTTTCGACTTCGCCGACCCCCTCTCTACGTAGTATTCGTTCGGCTTCGCCGACCCCCCTCTCTACGTAGTATTCGTTTCGGCTTCGCCGACCCCCTCTCTCTACGTAGTATTCGTTCGGCTTCGCCGACCCCCCTCTCTACGTAGTATTCGTTCGGCTCCACCGAACGATGGGCCGGCTTCGCCGACCCCCTCCGCTTAGTACTCGTTTGACTTAGCCGAACGGAGGGCCGGCTTCGCCGACCCTCTCTACGTAATATTCGTTCGGCTTTGCCAACCCCCTCTCTCTACGTACCAGGTTGTCCAATAATTCTTGTCTGAGAATTTCACCATTTTTAATTTTTTCAACTTTATTGAAAAACAAGTCTAATCAACAATATAATCACCACAGTTATCCACAACAGTGGCCCATAGATTGGGCGGGTCGCCGATGCCCTTCGCCCAGAACTCCGGGGCTGCGACTCGAAGAAGTCCGCGATGTCGGATTTGAGGTTGTCGTAGTTGGTGAATTTTCTTCCGGCCAAATGGTGCTTCAGCAGGCGGAACACGTAGTCGGAGGGGTCGAGGTCCGGGGAATACGGCGGATGGGCAACCGTCTCCCAGCCGAGCGTCGCCAACTTCTGCTGGGTCTCCTTCGCCACGTGGGGCGCGCGTTGTCGTGCAGCAGGTGGACCGAGGCCCGTCGGGGACGCTTTTTCTCGGATGGCGGACGCTGGTTTCTCAAGCTGATCGGTGTAGATGGAGGCGGTGACCGTCCTGCCTTGCGGGAGCAGCTCGAAGTACAGCATGCCCTTGATGTCCCACCAGCAGCAGAGCATGATCTTCAGCGGAGTGCAGGTCTGCTTTCGGCGTCGTCGGCGGGTCTTCTCCGCGCGGGATCCAGACGGCACGGCGGGCGACGTTGTCGTAGAGGACCCAGCTCTCATCCCCAGTGGCCAGGTCCTTTAGAAACTCCTCGCGATGCGGGCGGAGGAGGAGGGACTGGCAGACGGCCACGTGGCTCTGCTTGCTGGCGTCCGTCAGACGGGTGGGGATCCAACGGGCCAGAACTTTGTGGTAGCCGAGTAAGATGAGTCGATTGTGGATGGTGGCCTTGCTGCAGCCGAGCGTCGTCGCCAGTTCACGGGTGGTGGCTTCCGGCTTCTCCTTGATACAGCGACGGACTTCGTCATCATCCACCGTAGAAGGCCTCCCGCTGTGCTCCCTGTCCTCGAGGCTCGTGTCGCCGCTCTTGAAACGATTGAACCAGCGGCTGACTGTGCGTTGGGACACTGCATCCTCCTTGCACGCTCTGCAGATGTTGGCGACCGCGGTGCCCATGTCGTTGCTCAGCAGCCACTCGTAGTACACGAACGTACGAATTCGACCTTGGTCCATTTTAGCTTGTACTGTTAGCTAGACGCGGCGACTGCACCTTACATACCACTAGCGTAGAACATTGGAGAACCTTTCAGAAGGTTCTTACACTTGCCTGATATTATAACACCTCTAAGGAAAATATAGAATTTTGAAAATTTTCGGACAGGAATTATTGGACGGCCTGGTAGTATTCGTTCGGCTTCGCCGAACGATGGGCCAGCTTCGCCGAACGATGCTCGGCTTCGCCGCCCTTCCTCTCTCTATGTAGTATTCGTTCGGCTTCGCCGAACGATGGGCCGGCTTCGCCGACCCCTCTCTCTACGTAGTATCTGTTCGGCTTCGCCGACCCCTCTCTACGTAGTATTCGTTCGGCTTCGCCGACCCTCTACGTAATATTCGTTCGGCCCCGCCGAACGATGGGCCAACTTCGCCGACCCCCTCCGCTTAGTACTCGTTCGGCTTCGCCGAACGAAGGGCCAACTTCGCCGACCCTCCCTCTACGTAATATTCGTTGGAAGGCTTCGCCGACCCTCTCTCTACGTAGTACTCGTTCGGCTTCGCCGAACGAAAGCCAGCTTCGCCGACCCTCTCTCTACGTAGTATTCGTTCGGCTTCGCCGAACGATGGCCAGCTTCGCCGACCTTCCTCTCTCTACGTAGTATTCGTTAGGGATCGCCGAACGATGGGCCGGCTTCGCCGCCCTTCCTCTCTCTACGTAGTATTCGTTCGGCTTCGCCAAACGATTGGCCGGCTTCGCCGGCCACCCTCCGCTTAGTACTCGTTCGGCTCCGCCGAACAAAGGGCCGTCTTCGCCGACTCCTCTCTCTACGTAGTATTCGTTCGGCTTCGCCGACCCCTCTCTCTACGTAGTATTCGTTCGGCTTCGCCGAACGATGAGGCCAACTTCGCCGACCCCTCCGCTTAGTACTCGTTCGGCTTCGCCGAACGATGGGCGGCTTCGCCAACCCTCCTCCCTCTACGTAATATTCGGTCGGCTTCGCCGACCCCCTCTCTACGTAGTATTAGGCCGGCTTCGCCGACCTTCCTCTCTCTACGTAGTATTCGTTCGGCTTCGCCGAACAATGGTCCGGCTTCGCCGAGCAAGGGGCCGGCGTCGCCGCCCTTCCTCTCTCTACGGAAAAAAACTGTTCGGCTTCGCCGACCTTCCTCTCTCTCCGTAGTATTAGTTCCGCTTCGCCGAACGATGGGCCAGCTTTGACGGCCCCCCTCCGCTTAGTACTCGTTTGACTTAGCCGAACGGAGGGCCGGCTTCGCCGACCCCCCTCTCTCTACGTAGTATTCGTTCGGCTCCGCCGAACGATGGGCCGGCTTCGCCGACCTTCCTCTCTCTATGTAGTATTTGTTCGGCCTCGCCGGACGATGGGCCGGCCTCGCCGCCCTTCCTCTCTCTCCGTAGTATTCGTTCGGCTTCGCCGAACGATGGGCCGCCTTTGCCGCCCTTCCTCTCTCTACGTAGAATTCGTTCGGCTTCGCCGAACGCAAGGCCGGCTTCGCCGAGCTTCCTCTCTCTACGTAGTATTCGTTCGGCTTCGCCAAACGATGGGCCGGCTTTCCTCCCTCTACGTAGTATTCGTTCGGCTTCGTCGAACGATGGGCCGGCTTTGCCGACCCCCCTCCGCTTAGTACTCGTTCGGCTCCGCCGAACGATGGGCCGGCTTCGCCAACCTTCCTCTCTCTACGTAGTATTCGTTCGGCTTCGCCGAACGATGGGCCAACTTCGCCGACCTTCCTCTCTCTATGTAGTATTCGTTCGGCTCCGCCGAACGATGGGCCGGCTTCGCCGACCTCTCCCTCGCTACGTAGTATTCGTTCGGCTTCGCCGACCCCCTCTCTCTACGTAGTATTCGTTCGGCTTCGCCAAACGATGGGCCGGCTTCGCCGACCTTCCTCTCTCTACGTAGTATTCGTTCGGCTTCGCCGAACGATGGGCCGGCTTCGCCGAACGATGGGCCGGCTTCGCCGACCTTCCTCTCTTTACGTAGTATTCGTTTCGACTTCGCCGACCCCCTCTCTCTCTACGTAGTATTCGTTCGGCTTCGCCGACCCCCCTCTCTACGTAGTATTCGTTTCGGCTTCGCCGACCCCCTCTCTCTCTACGTAGTATTCGTTCGGCTTCGCCGACCCCCCTCTCTACGTAGTATTCGTTGGGCTTCGCCGAACGATGGGCCGGCTTCGCCGACCCCCCTCCGCTTAGTACTCGTTTGACTTAGCCGAACGGAGGGCCGGCTTCGCCGACCCCTCTCTACGTAATATTCGTTCGGCTTTGCCAACCCCCCTCTCTCTACGTACCAGGTTGTCCAATAATTCTTGTCTGAGAATTTCACCATTTTTAATTTTTTTCAACTTTATTGAAAAACAAGTCTAATCAACAATATAATCACCACAGTTATCCACAACAGTGGCCCATAGATTGGGCGGGTCGCCGATGCCCTTCGCCCAGAACTCCGGGGGCTGCGACTCGAAGAAGTCCGCGATGTCGGATTTGAGGTTGTCGTAGTTGGTGAATTTTCTTCCGGCCAAATGGTGCTTCAGCAGGCGGAACACGTAGTCGGAGGGGTCGAGGTCCGGGGAATACGGCGGATGGGCAACCGTCTCCCAGCCGAGCGTCGCCAACTTCTGCTGGGTCTCCTTCGCCACGTGGGGCGCGCGTTGTCGTGCAGCAGGTGGACCGAGGCCCGTCGGGGACGCTTTTCTCGGATGGCGGACGCTAGTTTCTCAAGCTGATCGGTGTAGATGGAGGCGGTGACCGTCCTGCCTTGCGGGAGCAGCTCGAAGTACAGCATGCCCTTGATGTCCCACCAGCAGCAGAGCATGATCTTCAGCGGGTGCAGGTCTGCTTTCGGCGTCGTCGGCGGCTCTTCTCCGCGCGGGATCCAGACGGCACGGCGGGCGACGTTGTCGTAGAGGACCCAGCTCTCATCCCCAGTGGCCAGGTCCTTGAGAAACTCCTTGCGATGCGGACGAAGGAGGAGGGACTGGCAGACGGCCACGTGGCTCTGCTTGCTGGCGTCCGTCAGACGGTGGGGGATCCAACGGGCCAGAACTTTGTGGTAGCCGAGTAAGATGAGTCGATTGTGGATGGTAGACTTGCTGCAGCCAAGCGTCGTCGCCAGTTCACGGGTGGTGGCTTCCGGCTTCTCCTTGATACAGCGACGGACTTCGTCATCATCCACCGTAGAAGGCCTCCCGCTGTGCTCCCTGTCCTCGAGGCTCGTGTCGCCGCTCTTGAAACGATTGAACCAGCGGCTGACTGTGCGTTGGGACACTGCATCCTCCTTGCACGCTCTGCAGATGTTGGCGACCGCGGTGCCCATGTCGTTGCTCAGCAGCCACTCGTAGTACACGAACGTACGAATTCGACCTTGGTCCATTTTAGCTTGTACTGTTAGCTAGACGCGGCGACTGCACCTTACATACCACTAGCGTAGAACATTGGAGAACCTTTCAGAAGGTTCTTACACTTGCCTGATATTATAACACCTCTAAGGAAAATATAGAATTTTGAAAATTTTTGGACAGGAATTATTGGACGGCCTGGTAGTATTCTTTCGGCTTCGCCGAACGATGGTCCGGCTTCGCCGAACGATGCTCCGGCTTCGCCGCCCTTCCTCTCTCTATGTAGTATTCGTTCGGCTTCGCCGAACGATGGGCCAACTTCGCCGACCCCCCTCTCTCTACGTAGTATTCGTTCGGCTTCGCCGACCCCTCTCTACGTAGTATTCGTTCGGCTTCGCCGACCCCCTCTACGTAATATTCGTTCGGCCCCGCCGAACGATGGGCCAACTTCGCCGACCCCCTCCGCTTAGTACTCGTTCGGCTTCGCCGAACGAAGGCCAAGCGGCTTCGCCGACCCCTCCTCTACGTAATATTCGTTAGGCTTCGCCGACCCTCTCTCTACGTAGTACTCGTTCGGCTTCGCCGAACGAAGAGCCAGCTTCGCCGACCCCTCTCTACGTAGTTTTCGTTGGGCTTCTCCGAACGATGGGCCACCTTCGCCGACCCCCCTCTCTCTACGTAGTATTCGTTCGGCTTCGCCGAACGAAGGGCCAGCTTCGCCGGCCTTTCTCCCTCTACGTAGTATTTGTTCGGCTTTGCCGAACGATGGGCCGGCTTCGCCGGTCACCCTCCGCTTTGTACTCGTTCGGCTCCGCCGAACAAAGGGCCGGCTCTGCCGACCTCCCTCTCTCTATGTAGTATTCGTTCGGCTTCACCAACCCCCCTCTCTCTACGTAGTATTCGTTCGGCTTCGCCGAACGATGGGCCGGCTTCGCCGACCCCCCTCCGCTTAGTACTCGTTCGGCTTCGCCGAACGATGGGCGGCTTCGCCAACCCTCCTCCCTCTACGTAATATTCGGTCGGCTTCGCCGACCCCCTCTCTCTCTACGTAGTATTAGGGCCGGCTTTGCCGACCCCCCTCTCTCTGCGTAGTATTCGTTCGGCTTCGCCGAACAATGGTCCGGCTTCGCCGAACAATGGGCCGGCTTCGCCGCCCTTCCTCTCTCTACGTAAAAATTCGTTCGGCTTCGCCGACCCCCTCTCTCTACGTAGTATTCGTTCGGCTTCGCCGAACGATGGGCCGGCTTTGACGGCCACCCTCCGCTTAGTACTCGTTTGACTTAGCCGAACGGAGGCCGGCTTCGCCGACCCCCTCTACGTAGTATTCGTTCGGCTCCGCCGAACGATGGGCCGGCTCCGCCGACCTTCCTCTCCCTATGTAGTATACGTTTGGCTCCGCCGAACGATGAGCCGGCTCGCCGACCCCCCCCTCTCTCTACGTAGTACTCGTTCGGCTTCGCCGAACGATGGGCCGGCTTCGCCGGCCTTCCTCTCTCTACGTAGTATTCGTTCGACTTCGCCGAACGGAAGGCCAGCTTCGCCGACCTTCCTCTCTCTACGTAGTATTCGTTCGGCTTCGCCGAACGATGGGCCGGCTTTCCTCCCTCTACGTAGTATTCGTTCGGCTTCGTCGAACGATGGGCCGGCTTTGCCGACCCCCCTCCGCTTAGTACTCGTTCGGCTCCGCCGAACGATGCGCCGGCTTCGCCGACCTTCCTCTCTCTACGTAGTATTCGTTTCGGCTTCGCCGAACGATGAGCCAGCTTCGCCGACCTTCCTCTCTCTATGTAGTATTCGTTCGGCTTCGCCGAACGGATGGACCAACTTCGCCGACCTCTCCCTCGCTACGTAGTATTCGTTCGGCTTCGCCGACCCCCTCTCTCTACGTAGTATTCGTTCGGCTTCGCCGAACGATGGGCCGGCTTCGCCGCCCTTCCTCTCTCTACGTAGTATTCGTTCGGCTTCGCCGAACGGTGGGCCAGCTTCGCCGGCCACCCTCCGCTTAGGATTCGTTCGGCTTCGCCGAACGAAGGGCCGGCTTCGCCGACCCCCCTCTCTCTACGTAGAATTCGTTCGGCTCCGCCGAACGATGGGCCGGCTTCGCCGACCTTCCTCTCTCTACGTAGTATTCGTTCGGCTTCGCCGAACGATGGGCCAGCTTCGCCGGCCTTCCTCCCTCTACGTAGTATTCGTTCGGCTTCGCCGAACGATGGGCCGGCTTCGCCGAGCCCCTCCCTCTACGTAATATTCGTTCGGCTTCGCCCACCCCCTCTCTCTACGTAGTATTCGTTCGGCTTCGCCGCACGATGGAGCCGGCTTTGACGGCCACCCTCCGCTTAGTACTCGTTTGACTTAGCCGAACGGAGGGCTTCGCCGACCCTCTCTACGTAGTATTCGTTCGGCTCCGCCGAACGATGAGCCAACTACGCCGACCTTCTCTCTCTATGTAGTATTCGTTCGGCTTCGCCGAACGATGGGCCGGCTTCGCCGCCCTTCCTCTCTCTACGTAGTATTCGTTCGGCTTCGCCGAACGATGGGCCGGCTTTGCCGCCCTTCCTCCGCTTAGTACTCGTTCGGCTTCGCCGAACGATGGGCGGCTTCGCCAACCCTCCTCCCTCTACGTAATATTCGGTCGGCTTCGCCGACCCCTCTCTACGTAGTATTAGGGCCGGCTTTGCCGACCCCCCTCTCTCTGCGTAGTATTCGTTCGGCTTCGCCGAACAATGGTCCGGCTCCGCCGAACAAAGGGCCGTCTTCGCCGACTCCCCTCTCTCTACGTAGTATTCGTTCGGCTTCGCCGACCCCCCTCTCTCTACGTAGTATTCGTTCGGCTTCGCCGAACGATGGGCCGGCTTCGCCGACCCCCCTCCGCTTAGTACTCGTTCGGCTTCGCCGAACGATGGGCGGCTTCGCCAACCCTCCTCCCTCTACGTAATATTCGGTCGGCTTCGCCGACCCCCTCTCTCTCTACGTAGTATTAGGGCCGGCTTTGCCGACCCCCCTCTCTCTGCGTAGTATTCGTTCGGCTTCGCCGAACAATGGTCCGGCTTCGCCGAACAATGGGCCGGCTTCGCCGCCCTTCCTCTCTACGTAAAATTCGTTTCGGCTTCCCCGACCTCCTCCCTCTACGTAGTATTCGTTCGGCTTCGCCGAACGATGGGCCGGCTTTGACGGCCACCCTCCGCTTAGTACTCGTTTGACTTAGCCGAACGGAGGGCCGGCTTCGCCGACCCCCCTCTCTCTACGTAGTATTCGTTCGGCTTCGCCGAACGATGGGCCGGCTTTGACGGCCACCCTCCGCTTAGTACTCGTTTGACTTAGCCGAACGGAGGGCCGGCTTCGCCGACCCCCCTCTCTCTACGTAGTATTCGTTCGGCTCCGCCGAACGATGGGCCGGCTTCGCCGACCTTCCTCTCTCTATGTAGTATTCGTTCGGCTTCGCCGAACGATGGGCCGGCTTCGCCGCCCTTCCTCTCTCTACGTAGTATTCGTTCGGCTTCGCCGAACGATGGGCCGGCTTTGCCGCCCTTCCTCTCTCTACGTAGAATTCGTTCGGCTTCGCCGAACGGAAGGCCGGCTTCGCCGACCTTCCTCTCTCTACGTAGTATTCGTTCGGCTTCGCCAAACGATGGGCCGGCTTTCCTCCCTCTACGTAGTATTCGTTCGGCTTCGTCGAACGATGGGCCGGCTTTGCCGACCCCCCTCCGCTTAGTACTCGTTCGGCTCCGCCGAACGATGGGCCGGCTTCGCCAACCTTCCTCTCTCTACGTAGTATTCGTTCGGCTTCGCCGAACGATGCAAGCCAACTTCGCCGACCTTCCTCTCTCTATGTAGTATTCGTTCGGCTTCGCCGAACGATGGGCCGGCTTCGCCGACCTCTCCCTCGCTACGTAGTATTCGTTCGGCTTCGCCGACCCCCTCTCTCTACGTAGTATTCGTTCGGCTTCGCCGAACGATGGGCCGGCTTCGCCGCCCTTCCTCTCTCTACGTAGTATTCGTTCGGCTTCGCCAAACGATTGGCCGGCTTCGCCGGCCACCCTCCGCTTAGGATTCGTTCGGCTTCGCCGAACGAAGAGAACTCCGCCGACCCCCTCTCTACGTAGTATTCGTTCGGCTTCGCCGAATGATGGGCCAGCTTGGCCGACCTTCCTCTCTCTACGTAGTATTCGTTCGGCTTTGCCGAACGATGGAGCCGGCTTCGCCGGCCTTCCTCCTCTACGTAGTATTCGTTCGGCTTCGCCAAACGATGGGCCGGCTTCGCCGACCTTCCTCTCTACGTAGTATTCGTTCGGCTTCGCCGACCCCTCTCTCTACGTAGTATTCGTTCGGCTTCGCCGAACGATGCAAGGGCTTCGCCGCCCTTCCTCTCTACGTAGTATTCGTTCGGCTTCGCCGAACGATGGGCCGGCTTTGCCGCCCTTCCTCCGCTTAGTACTCGTTCGGCTTCGCCGAACGATGGGCGGCTTCGCCAACCCTCCTCCCTCTACGTAATATTCGGTCGGCTTCGCCGACCCCCTCTCTCTCTACGTAGTATTAGGGCCGGCTTTGCCGACCCCCCTCTCTCTGCGTAGTATTCGTTCGGCTTCGCCGAACAATGGTCCGGCTCCGCCGAACAAAGGGCCGTCTTCGCCGACTCCCCTCTCTCTACGTAGTATTCGTTCGGCTTCGCCGACCCCCCTCTCTCTACGTAGTATTCGTTCGGCTTCGCCGAACGATGGGCCGGCTTCGCCGCCCTCCCTCCGCTTAGAACTCGTTCGGCTTTGCCGAACGATGGCGGCTTCGCCAACCCTCACTCCTCTACGTAATATTCGGTCGGCTTCGCCGACCCCCTCTCTCTCTACGTAGTATTAGGGCCGGCTTTGCCGACCCCCCTCTCTCTGCGTAGTATTCGTTCGGCTTCGCCGAACAATGGTCCGGCTTCGCCGAACAATGGGCCGGCTTCGCCGCCCTTCCTCTCTCTACGTAAAAATTCGTTCGGCTTCGCCGACCCCCTCTCTCTACGTAGTATTAGGTCGGCTTCGCCGAACCATGGGCCGGCGACGGCCACCCTCCGCTTAGTACTCGTTTGACTTAGCCGAACGGAGGCCGGCTTTGCCGACCATCCTCTCTCTACGTAGTATTCGTTCGGCTCCGCCGAACGATGGGCCGGCTTCGCCGACCTTCCTCTCTCTATGTAGTATTCGTTCGGCTTCGCCGAACGATGGGCCGGCTTCGCCGCCCTTCCTCTCTCTACGTAGTATTCGTTCGGCTTCGCCGAACGATGGGCCGGCTTTGCCGCCCTTCCTCTCTCTACGTAGAATTCGTTCGGCTTCGCCGAACGGAGAGCCAACTTCGCCGACCTTCCTCTCTCTACGTAGTATTCGTTCGGCTTCGCCAAACGATGGGCGGGCTTTCCTCCCTCTACGTAGTATTCGTTCGGCTTCGTCGACCGATGGGCCGGCTTTGCCGCCCCCCCTCCGCTTAGTACTCGTTCGGCTCCGCCGAACGATGGGCCGGCTTCGCCGACCTTCCTCTCTCTACGTAGTATTCGTTCGGCTTCGCCGAACGATGGGCCGGCTTCGCCGACCTTCCTCTCTCTATGTAGTATTCGTTCGGCTTCGCCGAACGATGGGCCGGCTTCGCCGACCTCTCCCTCGCTACGTAGTATTCGTTCGGCTTCGCCGACCCCCTCTCTCTACGTAGTATTCGTTCGGCTTCGCCGAACGATGGGCCGGCTTCGCCGCCCTTCCTCTCTACGTAGTCTTCGTTCGGCTTCGCCACACGATTGGCCGGCTTCGCCGGCCACCCTCCGCTTAGGATTCGTTCGGCTTCGCCGAACGAAGGGCCGGCTCCGCCGACCCCCCTCTCTCTACGTAGTATTCGTTCGGCTTCGCCGAATGATGGGCCGGCTTGGCCGACCTTCCTCTCTCTACGTAGTATTCGTTCGGCTTTGCCGAACGATGGGCCGGCTTCGCCGGCCTTCCTCCCTCTACGTAGTATTCGTTCGGCTTCGCCAAACGATGGGCCGGCTTCGCCGACCTTCCTCTCTCTACGTAGTATTCGTTCGGCTTCGCCGACCCCCTCTCTCTACGTAGTATTCGTTCGGCTTCGCCGAACGATGGGCCGGCTTTGACGGCCACCCTCCGCTTAGTACTCGTTTGACTTAGCCGAACGGAGGGCCGGCTTCGCCGACCCCCCTCTCTCTACGTAGTGTTCGGCTCCGCCGAACGATGGGCCGGCTTCGCCGACCTTCCTCTCTCTATGTAGTATTCGTTCGGCTTCGCCGAACGATGGGCCGGCTTCGCCGCCCTTCCTCTCTCTACGTAGTATTTGTTCGGCTTCGCCGAACGATGGGCCGGCTTTGCCGCCCTTCCTCTCTCTACGTAGAATTCGTTCGGCTTCGCCGAACGGAAGGCCGGCTTCGCCGACCTTCCTCTCTCTACGTAGAATTCGTTCGGCTTCGCCGAACGGAAGGCCGGCTTCGCCGGCCTTCCTCTCTCTACGTAGTATTCGTTCGGCTTCGCCAAACGATGGGCCGGCTTTCCTCCCTCTACGTAGTATTCGTTCGGCTTCGTCGAACGATGGGCCGGCTTTGCCGACCCCCCTCCGCTTAGTACTCGTTCGGCTCCGCCGAACGATGGGCCGGCTTCGCCAACCTTCCTCTCTACGTAGTATTCTGTTCGGCTTCGCCGAACGATGGAGCGGCCAACTTCGCCGACCTTCCTCTCTCTATGTAGTATTCGTTCGGCTTCGCCGAACGATGGCCGGCTTCGCCGACCTCTCCCTCGCTACGTAGTATTCTGCTCGGCTTCGCCGACCCCTCTCTACGTAGTATTCGTTCGGCTTCGCCGAACGATGGGCCGGCTTCGCCGCCCTTCCTCTCTCTACGTAGTATTCGTTCGGCTTCGCCAAACGATTGGCCGGCTTCGCCGGCCACCCTCCGCTTAGGATTCGTTCGGCTTCGCCGAACGAAGGGCCGGCTCCGCCGACCCCCCTCTCTCTACGTAGTATTCGTTCGGCTTCGCCGAATGATGGGCCGGCTTGGCCGACCTTCCTCTCTCTACGTAGTATTCGTTCGGCTTTGCCGAACGATGGGCCGGCTTCGCCGGCCTTCCTCCCTCTACGTAGTATTCGTTCGGCTTCGCCAAACGATGGGCCGGCTTCGCCGACCTTCCTCTCTCTACGTAGTATTCGTTCGGCTTCGCCGACCCCCTCTCTCTACGTAGTATTCGTTCGGCTTTGCCGAACGATGGGCCGGCTTCGCCGGCCACCCTCCGCTTAGTACTCGTTTGACTTAGCCGAACGGAAGGCCGGCTTCGCCGACCCCCCTCTCTCTACATAGTATTCGTTCGGCTACGCCGAACGATGGGCCGGCTTCGCCGACCTTCCTCTCTCTATGTAGTATTCGTTCGGCTTCGCCGAACGATGGGCCGGCTTCGCCGCCCTTCCTCTCTGTACGTAGTATTCGTTCGACTTCGCCGAACGATGGGCCGGCTTTACCGCCCTTCCTCTCTCTACGTAGAATTCGTTCGGCTTCGCCGAACGATGGGCCGGCTTCGCCGACCTTCCTCTCTCTACGTAGTATTCGTTCGGCTTCGTCGACCCCCTCTCTCTACGTAGTATTATTTCGGCTTCGCCGAACGATGGGCCGGCTTCGCCGCCCTTCCTCTCTCTACGTAGTATTCGTTCGGCTTCGCCAAACGATGGGCCGGCTTCGCCGGCCTTCCTCCCTCTACGTAGTATTCGTTCGGCTTCGCCAAACGATGGGCCGGCTTCGCCGACCTTCCTCTCTCTACGTAGTATTCGTTTCGACTTCGCCGACCCCCTCTCTCTCTACGTAGTATTCGTTCGGCTTCGCCGACCCCCCTCTCTACGTAGTATTCGTTTCGGCTTCGCCGACCCCCTCTCTCTCTACGTAGTATTCGTTCGGCTTCGCCGACCCCCCTCTCTACGTAGTATTCGTTGGGCTTCGCCGAACGATGGGCCGGCTTCGCCGACCCCTCCGCTTAGTACTCGTTTGACTTAGTTGAACGGAGGGCCGGCTTCGCCGACCCCTCTCTACGTAATATTCGTTCGGCTTTGCCAACCCCTCTCTCTACGTACCAGGTTGTCCAATAATTCTTGTCTGAGAATTTCACCATTTTTAATTTTTTTCAACTTTATTGAAAAACAAGTCTAATCAACAATATAATCACCACAGTTATCCACAACAGTGGCCCATAGATTGGGCGGGTCGCCGATGCCCTTCGCCCAGAACTCCAGGGCTGCGACTCGAAGAAGTCCGCGATGTCGGATTTGAGGTTGTCGTAGTTGGTGAATTTTCTTCCGGCCAAATGGTGCTTCAGCAGGCGGAACACGTAGTCGGAGGGGTCGGGGTCCGGGGAATACGGCGGATGGGCAACCGTCTCCCAGCCGGGCGTCGCCAACTTCTGCTGGGTCTCCTTCGCCACGTGGGGCGCGCGTTGTCGTGCAGCAGGTGGACCGAGGCCCGTCGGGGACGCTTTTCTCGGATGGCGGACGCTAGTTTCTCAAGCTGATCGGTGTAGATGGAGGCGGTGACCGTCCTGCCTTGCGGGAGCAGCTCGAAGTACAGCATGCCCTTGATGTCCCACCAGCAGCAGAGCATGATCTTCAGCGGGTGCAGGTCTGCTTTCGGCGTCGTCGGCGGCTCTTCTCCGCGCGGGATCCAGACGGCACGGCGGGCGACGTTGTCGTAGAGGACCCAGCTCTCATCCCCAGTGGCCAGGTCCTTGAGAAACTCCTTGAAATGCGGACGAAGGAGGAGGGACTGGCAGACGGCCACGTGGCTCTGCTTGCTGGCGTCCGTCAGACGGTGGGGGATCCAACGGGCCAGAACTTTGTGGTAGCCGAGTAAGATGAGTCAATTGTGGATGGTAGACTTGCTGCAGCCAAGCGTCGTCGCCAGTTCACGGGTGGTGGCTTCCGGCTTCTCCTTGATACAGCGACGGACTTCGTCATCATCCACCGTAGAAGGCCTCCCGCTGTGCTCCCTGTCCTCGAGGCTCGTGTCGCCGCTCTCGAAACGATTGAACCAGCGGCTGACTGTGCGTTGGGACACTGCATCCTCCTTGCACGCTCTGCAGATGTTGGCGACCGCGGTGCCCATGTCGTTGCTCAGCAGCCACTCGTAGTACACGAACGTACGAATTCGACCTTGGTCCATTTTAGCTTGTACTGTTAGCTAGACGCGGCGACTGCACCTTATATAACACTAGCGTAGAACATTGGAGAACCTTTCAGAAGGTTCTTACACTTGCCTGATATTATAACACCTCTAAGGAAAATATAGAATTTTGAAAATTTTTGGACAGGAATTATTGGACGGCCTGGTAGTATTCTTTCGGCTTCGCCGAACGATGGTCCGGCTTCGCCGCCCTTCCTCTCTCTATGTAGTATTCGTTCGGCTTCGCCGAACGATGGGCCGGCTTCGCCGACCCCCTCTCTCTACGTAGTATTCGTTCGGCTTCGCCGACCCCCTCTCTCTACGTAATATTCGTTCGGCCCCGCCGAACGATGGGCCGGCTTCGCCGACCCCCCTCCGCTTAGTACTCGTTCGGCTTCGCCGAACGAAGGGCCGGCTTCGCCGACCCCCCTCCCTCTACGTAATATTCGTTAGGCTTCGCCGACCCCCTCTCTCTACGTAGTACTCGTTCGGCTTCGCCGAACGAAGGGCCGGCTTCGCCGACCCCCCTCTCTCTACGTAGTATTCGTTCGGCTTCGCCGAACGATGGGCCGGCTTCGCCGACCTTCCTCTCTCTACGTAGTATTCGTTCGGGATCGCCGAACGATGGGCCGGCTTCGCCGCCCTTCCTCTCTCTACGTAGTATTCGTTCGGCTTCGCCAAACGATTGGCCGGCTTCGCCGGCCACCCTCCGCTTAGTACTCGTTCGGCTCCGCCGAACAAAGGGCCGTCTTCGCCGACTCCCCTCTCTCTACGTAGTATTCGTTCGGCTTCGCCGACCCCCCTCTCTCTACGTAGTATTCGTTCGGCTTCGCCGAACGATGGGCCGGCTTCGCCGACCCCCCTCCGCTTAGTACTCGTTCGGCTTCGCCGAACGATGGGCGGCTTCGCCAACCCTCCTCCCTCTACGTAATATTCGGTCGGCTTCGCCGACTCCCTCTCTCTACGTAGTATTAGGCCGGCTTTGCCGACCCCCTCTCTGCGTAGTATTCGCTCGGCTTCGCCGAACGATGGGCCGGCTTCGCCGACCCCTTCCGCTTAGTACTCGTTCGGCTTCGCCGAACGAAGGGCCGGCTCCGCCGACCCCTCTCTCTCTACCTAGTATTCGCTCGGCTTCGCCGAAGGATGGGCCGGCTTGGCCGACCTTCCTCTCTCTACGTAGCATTCGTTCGGCGTTGCCGAACGATGGGCCGGCTTCGCCGGCCTTCCTCCCTCTACTTAATATTCGTTCGGCTTCGCCAAACGATGGGCCGGCTTCGCCGACCTTCCTCTCTCTACGTAGTATTCGTTCGGCTTCGCCAAACAATGGGCCGGCTTCGCCGGCCACCCTCCGCTTAGTACTCATTCGGCTTAGCCGAACGAAGGGCCGGCTTCGCCGACCCCCTTTCTTTACGTAGTATTCGTTCGGCTTCGCCGAACGATGGGCCGGCTTCGCCGACCCCCCTCTCTCTACGTAGTATTCTTTCGGCTTCGCCGAACGATGGGCCGGCTTCGCCGACCCCCCTCCGCTTAGTACTCGTTCGGCTTCGCCGAACGATGGGCCGGCTTCGCCAACCCTCCTCCCTCTACGTAATATTCGGTCGGCTTCGCCGACCCCCTCTCTCTACGTAGTATTAGGGCCGGCTTTGCCGACCCCTCTCTCTCTGCGTAGTATTCGCTCGGCTTCGCCGAACGATGGGCCGGCTTCGCCGACCCCTTCCGCTTAGTACTCGTTCGGCTTCGCCGAACGAAGGGCCGGCTCCCCCGACCCCTCTCTCTCTACGTAGTACTCGCTCGGCTTCGCCGAAGGATGGGCCGGCTTGGCCGACCTTCCTCTCTCTACGTAGCATTCGTTCGGCGTTGCCGAACGATGGGCCGGCTTCGCCGGCCTTCCTCCCTCTACTTAATATTCGTTCGGCTTCGCCAAACGATGGGCCGGCTTCGCCGACCTTCCTCTCTCTACGTAGTATTCGTTCGGCTTCGCCAAACAATGGGCCGGCTTCGCCGGCCACCCTCCGCTTAGTACTCGTTCGGCTTAGCCGAACGAAGGGCCGGCTTCGCCGACCTTCCTCTCTCTACGTAGTATTCGTTCGGCTTCGCCGAACGATGGGCCGCCGGCTTCGCCGACCCCCCTCCGCTTAGTACTCGTTCGGCTTCGCCGAACGGAGGGCCGGCTTCGCCGACCCACCCCACCCTCCGCTTAGTACTCGTTCGGCATGTGCATAGGATCGATCACGCTGTCTGGGCGACTCGGCCGAGGGCGGTCACTGCTGCCAGCCACAAAACGGATTTCAGCAGCGGGGATTCTGTGTTACCGTAACCGCATTCGCCGTGGAACGCGTTATATACTCTGCCCCAAGCGATTCGGCTAGCGTAGAGCCCAAAGAAGCTGCGCTCCCTCTCCGTCTCTGATGATTTTGGATTACGGCAAGACTGATGCTGCGTTGCGAAATCTCAGAGACGCAGAGGGAGCGCTGCTTCTTTGGACACTTCGCTTACCAACTCGTTTGGTATAGAGTATAGTATCCTCGAGCGCCAGCGTCACGCCCAAGTGGTATTTGAGGCTGAGATCAACCACGGGGAGTGATTTTGTTCTAAAACTGAGTGTGTTTATCATGTACACTGTATGCTTGGGTATTCATAACGCATTTCAGTGTTTTTCTTGCTTCTCTTTTCACTTAAGAGTCTGTGTTCTCTTAGAATTTTTAGAAGAAGATGAATTATGTTCTGTATGTAGTATCGGTTCGTTGCGATATAGCGAAAATTGACAGATTTTTTGAATGATCTCCCAATAATAAGTTAAGTTCATTTCCTGTTAGAGAACGAATACGGATACCCGCCTAAATCGCCAGCAAGGCTCAAATGAAGTGCTTGACGCGCTCACCGTTTGCGCTTTCATTAAATATAAATAGTCCGATCTAGAAGAGTTCTTTTGTGTATGACTGTTATCTGAAGTTAAACTGTCGATTGCTTTCCGATTTGGTCTGTTTCTCACGATATCTATGGGCTATATTTCGGTACACCTACTCAGGCAAACTGGGGCGTCGACAGCAGGTTCATAAGTTGTCATATCATAAACCGCTCCCTGTTGACAAGTCAAATCGCGCGTATTGTCAGCCTGAGACTTGCCTGTCGCCCAGCGACGTCCGCCTGTTGTCGGGCTGTTGACAACTCGATGTGTCGCGTTTAGCGGCGTATTCAGCAGCCGTTCACATTCTGCAGGACTGTTTCATTTAGCTCAGGAATTTCCTGACGACGGCACGCGTTGCGGCCAGCACACCGAAACGCGTCGCGGCTGGTCGCCCTGTCTCCACCGGGGTCACCACCGGATAGGCAGGACCTAAAGATGCTGGGCGAGGCTAATGTACCGCAAACTTGGGTAATTGTACCGGCTGCACTCTCGTCATTCGCAGCATGCCTGAAAAATGCGTCGTATACTTCCCTTGTGAGGGGAGCGCTAGCCGTGCAACAGCTCGACATAGACGAGATCATAACTCGCGGCCGTAATTGCTGTGCAACAGCTCGACATCGGCCAGAGCATAACTCGCGGCCACTTCCCCGCCGAATATTGGTCAGCGATGACTCATGGTGGGCGGATCGACCTGTTTTCGATGGCCCAGTTTGCCTGAGTAAAAAAACACATGACTGATTTTTTCTTCCATGTAAACGCAGTTGTTTTCAACAAGTCAATACTGTAGTGATTTTTTCCGCTCGTCACTACTTTTCATCCTTCGTGACTGAAAAAGAACTGCACCATGTCAGAAAAATAGAAAAATCGTACATACGTTTACTATGATTAACCCATTCACGACCGCATATCTTATCACAGGAAAGTGCTTTTCGAATATCGAGTTCTCACCACAATCTCTGCCAATTCGAGACTTGATGCCTCAGCAAAAGAGACTTGATGCTCATGTACAAGTCGGCATGAAGTCTTAATTTTCAGCGTTAAATTCACTGTATAGGTGAATTTGCCGCTAGGATAGGTGAGGATGAGGTGAATATCCCGTGAAAATGGTGCGAACTGGCAGCGAGAAAGGGTTCAATTTACCGCGAAAGTGAGGTGAAATTACCTCGAAAAATGGGTGAGCTTACTTCGAAATTTTCACGAATTTGAAGGTCCACACCGCAAGAAGCCCCGCCTTGGCCGCAACATGGGCGTAATCTTCACCGAGGTCTGCGGTGAAGAGCCACCCTTTGCGGACCGCGGCGTAACTCGTCCCCCTCCCACCGCGAGGACACCCACTGTATCCTCCCAGCAGCCAAAATTATGCTGCCCTCCGGAGAGTGACCCAAAGTCACCTTTCAGGGCCGGCATCAGAATGCCGAATGATGAGGACTCTAGTGAGATGAGGCGGCTTTTATACCGGCTGTGCTCATGGTAAACACATCGAGACGTGATCAATCGTTTTATCATGTTTTCGCTGAGATGTTTTCACTTGTTTAGAAATTTCTGACATGCCAGCAACGGCGGTAATTTCACCCTTTGCGCTGAGTGATATCCAGCCGCTCAATAACTGATATCCATAAACATGTTAGCGCTCTCTAACTGGCAGTCCATACACCTGAAGTTACCTGTTCTTCTTGGACTTGCGAAATAAATTTACGAACTCATGTTAGTTGGAAAACACATTTATTTTTTTCATGCTTCTCGTATTTGTGGCCTTTGCCAATCACTTCATCTTCTTTACTCTTCTCTCCCGCCACATACCTTAGCTTTCTACCCGAACTTATTCACAATTTCTGTATACACGTTCAAACCTATGTGTCTTATATTCAACATTAGGAGAGTTTTCACTATAATAAGAACCTTCACTATAGCTAAGTTATTTACGAACGCAGGCAGCTTCATGTAATCCGTCAAGAAAAGTCTCGTTCGTGATCTAGTTCACTGTTGAGGTCTTGTTTTTTTTAATGGTTGTTCTCTTTCAAATTATACATCTTTCAGAATAAGTTGTTCCCCTTCTTCCAATTTTACAGCAAAAACAGACATTTAACGCTCCTGGGAGGGGTACTTAAAAATCGCCAAAAATTGACCTATTAACGCTTCTGGGAGGGGGGTCTGAGAGAATCGCCAAAAGTTTGCTTCTCTAGGGGGGGTCTTAGTAAATTTAGCCGTGTCCACACCTCGTGCCGTACCCTGTTAAGCCTAGTTTTGACTGCATCGCTGCTGTTTTTCATCGCAGCGATTTTGAACCGCTGCTGCAGCGATTTAGCAGCGGCAGCGATTCTGTTCATAGTGCATAGGCCCACGGATGGTAGAAAAAAACCAATCAATCAGTGAAATTAATGGCTGGTATTCATCAATAACGCGTTTCGACTCGAAAACACTGATCTTGTCATGTGGAAGTGTCAACGGTCATAAGACGAAACGTGTCATTCGCTGGCAATCGCTCCATCGCTGTCATTTTGGCAGCGATGGAGCGATGGTCAGCGACCATTGAGAATCGCTCTTCAAGCAATGATGCAGTAAAACATAGGATTTTGTCGCCGCGACCCAGCGATGTAGGACGTTTGCCACGAAGCGATCACAATTGGAGCGGCTTTCCATTACTCGCGAAGAAAAAGGAACAGTTGTCTCTCACATGACCGCCGCGACCACCTGCAGTCAGAACTAGGCTTTAGCCGTTCTACTTTGTTTTGCGTTTTCCAGGAATTTTTCATTTTTTTTACTTATTTTTGCATCAGTGATGACGAAATCTACAATTTGATGAAGAGAACTCAGCAATCGTTTTGATCGCGAACCCTGCTCACGCACTCGTAGGGTAGTACTCCGGCACAATAGGCGCAGCATCCCAGAGAAGGGATCGAATTCAACCCCTCGTTTTCAGCAGCTGTTGCAGTTAAGTGGCCTGCAGAGTTCAAGTGGCAGCGTTGCTTTCAGCGACGAACAACGTTGGGTGATGCAATATCGATCAAATTCAGCGACGGGGGTGACCTACGCAGCGTGAAGGTCGACGAGTGGGCACCACATAGTGTTTTGATACCGCTACGGCCCTGCGTCACTGCCAGAAGCGGCAACCGACGCCGCGACGATAATGTCAAGAACATTTTTGTCGCCGCGTCAAGGCTTACGCTCGGCGACCACTCGCCGGTCGCTGCAACTCTGCAGACCCCTTTGGTTGTCAGCAGCTGCTGAAAGCGAAGGGTTGTTTCCGATGTCTGCTATGGGATGCAATCCCTATTGCGCTGACGTACTTCCCTACGGGTGCGTGCTCTGACAGTTTTGGCCGAGAAATAGCCAATAAATTGCTACAAATGCCTGCTCTCCGCGTAATAGCCGAATATTGGTAGGAAAATAGCTGGTTGCCGCGAAACAGCCGTCAAATAATGCTCGCCGAGAAACAGCCGCAAATGATTGTTCTCCAAGGGAAGTATACGACGCATTCTTGAGGCCGATTCGGATGTCAACACCGCTGTCGGTTCAGTTACCTATTTTTTCTCGGTTATTTCTCGGCTATTTTGTGAACAACATTTTCGCAGCCGCTTAGTAGCCAAAAATAATATAGAAATATTTGATTTTAGTGTGAGTGCTTTTGTTGATGTTCTATTCGTCATTGCTCAGACGAATTTTCGGCATAATCCGCGAGACTGAAAGCGGTATGCCCCACCGTTCAGCAACGCGGGACGTCCGATATAGATGGCGCGGGAGCTCCGATTTCTATGGTGTTGCGGGAGAACCGACTACGACGCGGGAGACCCGATTCGCGTCGCAGGCCGCACGCACCAGTAGCCACCGCGGGTGACCCCACGCTTTTCAGATCGGCCGTTGACAACTTTACGTCGGCACGGATCCTAATGAGACTTTGCGTTCATTATTGAAGCTTGGTGCAAACTCGGTGTCATATGCTATAACATATGTGGGTGCACCGAGTTTGCTCCAACCTCCAATGGGGAACGCAAAGTCTCATTAGGATACGTGCCGATGTTACATTGGACCCGAATCGAATAACGGATATCCGAATCACCCTAAATACTATGCTTGTATGTATTCCATGCATTCGGGTAGATCAAGAACGATAGGAAATAGTGTAGGAGATAGTATCGCTACAATTCTGGACTCTCGAATGAATATACACTACCGTTTTTTAGTATGATTCGGATATTCGCTATCCAGCTCGGGTCCAATGTATAGTGGGCAGTAAATTTTCTCTATCGGAACGATTTCTTACTTCTCAGCAAACACATATGTGCGCTACATCGACTGTAGCCTACAATTAGTGTAGATCAAAAACTGTTCCTCGTTTCAGTTCCCCCCATCCCCCCAACTCGTATTTTAGTATTTTAGCAGCGGAAGCAAGTCAAAGAGTATGACAAGAACCCTGCCTCCAACCTGTACCATATCGAACTACATCTTGAAAAATGGAAACAAAAACGGATAAACGTTACAACAAAAAAGGATTACAAAGATAAATTGCACAATGCAAACACAGGGAAAATGAGAAATCATGGGCATCTCGAGAGTCTCCATTGAAAATTTTGCTGGACCGTGCTTGCCGCATTCTGATCACTAGTGCTCGCCTGATCCAAACGGGGTCTCTTCGCTCGATGCTAAAAATGAACACTGGAACGAAACCAATCAAATAAGAAGCAGAATTCAAGTCAAGTAAGCCAGAATTGTTGAGTTGTCTTCACGACTAGCTCTGCCATCTCGGACAAGGAAACTAATAAAAGCTAAATGGTCAATCTCAATGGAATGCAAACTTCTAGATCTACTTCTGCACTTAGAGCCGGAATATGCCCTTCTCGGCTGCCTATAATCATCCTGGAAAAGGTCATGAGCGTTCTCCCTGATTTCCGTACCCGCTGCACCTTCGAAAGCGCGTAGTAACTTTTCAAACGCTCAAAACGGATCTCATAATCGTGTTCAACGCCCAAAATAACCTTCTTCATCGAAGTTTGGGTTAAAGAAGATTCTTCGAAAGCAGCATAGAGTGATAGCCTCTTCGCCTTGCTCACCTAATTTATGGTTCCAGTTTGGGGCCTCTGCCATACTGCGGAAGACTGCACTCCACTCAACGTCGGTGCGCCCAAGAAAAATGTAGAAGCTGAAATCATCAAGAACTGAAATCTCACAGCAAGCAAAATGGGTCTTATCACCTCAGGCCAGCTAGGTTTTCATCTGCAGCGTTGTCCGGCCCTTCGTGACCTAATCCATTGGCGTCTAGCACGAAAACAATGGGAGACAATGGCTAGGGCATAGATCTTAACAAAAATACTACATGAAGTGACCAACCAAACAGCTGTAGGTGTTTAGTCAGGTGGAACAATATGCACAAATATGATTTGTCGTGCGTAGTTTGGCTCAAAACTTCTCTTCTCACTCCTTACACTATGCTATGACCCGTTCTACAATAGAGCATGCGTCTGAAGGGATCTGTAGTTTTCTGAGCTGTGTGTTGCTTCACCACATATGAAAATAGGATCAACCGCGCAAAATCCGTAGTTCCTTTTATCCCCTATCATTTCGTACGATTTGAAGTTCACAGAACCCTAGAACTCAACTGAGCTGGGCCCGAATTCTGTACTCCGTATTTAATGGTTGTGCATTTTGTTCGACCCGTCAAACAAAAGGCAACAACCATGAGAGTCTCCACATCACATTTTAGAGGCTTTAAGCATAAGCATTGTATGCAAACAAGAAAAGAAGATACGGACGCAGGCATAACAGAAAATAGAGAAAAAAGTAAGCAGATTTCAAAATCAGATTAACCAAAAAAAATTTCACTGTGTAATTAATTGTAGATGTTGTTGCCTGCTACACAATACGTTTAAATTTACGCCACAACTTTGGTCCCGCGGGTTCTCCGAAATTGGCTCCGCCCAAAAATTCACGCCGGGGATGACGCGCGGCAAGGTCAATGCACCGCAAGCACCCAAATTTTAGGCGCGTGCCCCGCAATTTCTGCCTGAGTGACGCGTCATTGCTACTATCAATGTCTTTTAGGCATCTTTCATTGTCCTCACCGCAAGCGCTTCACGCGCGTGACGAACGGGAAGCGCGGCGGGCTTTGGAAGTTCTCACCCCGCGGCACGAGCGGGAGACAATAATGAAATCTCCAGCGGCACGAACTGGGCGGTGCGGGTCAATGTTTAGCCTAAAATGTGGTATGCATAGAACTTTCTGGATTGAATTTGCGTATACGGTAGCCTGGAGTAGTTCCAGAATTATTGAACATCAGCTGGCTTGAAACTGAATTTCAATCAATGAACATAATTATTCGGACTTATCTAGTCAAAAACTAATGTTGGAGTGGACTTAAACTGAGAAGCGAGTATTGGTTCCAGTGGTAAAACGGTTTGGGCGGTGCTGCTATAGCGGTGATGGGTGGGCGGCACGATCGCTCCGCGCCGTGGGAACCCCCATAGTCCACCGCGCGTCACGCGCCTGCCGCTCTTGCTGTGAGGACTATGAAACATGCCATAGGTCATTTGTGCAGCTCCGTAGATATTACATTACAGGTATGATAAAGGTGTCCAAAAGTACACTCTCTATAACTGAAAAAAAAATTAAAATGCAGTGGGTACTTTTTCTGGAAATTTTCTGTTTCTGTTTTCTGGCCGTTTTGGCCTTTCTGATTTCTGACAAACTTGATCCTCTGTTTTCTTTTTTTTTTAATTTCCGCGCATCCCTGATCTCGACTCAAAAGTGTTTGCCTCAATTCAAAAATTGAATTGATCATTGCTTTGAAGATAGTTCTTGGCTCATCGTAGTGTCCAGGAATCTAAGGTAATTACCGATCACGTCGTAGTGTCCAGGAGTCTAAGGTGATTACCGATCACGACAACGGAGAAATTTTATTTTATTTATTTATTCAAGGACGTAGGATAACCTATGTATAAAAAAACAGCACATATTATTAAAAGGCATGACTCATTCGATCAATCGACATAAAAAACAAATCTTCAAGCAATGGAAAAAAAACTCACAGTCGCATCATCAGGAAGCCTCTGTTCCCACCAATTTTTTTAGCCTTGATTTTAAAGGAGTTAAGTGACAATTGTAACCAATCTTCAGCAAATGTCTTGCTAAGCATAGAGAGAATCCTAATAGAGAAATAATTTGACCTTATTTTTGTTCTTGATAACGGAACCTTGAATTTAATCTTATTGTTCCTGCCCCTGGAATTAGCAAAAGCGAAAAAATCCCCACGAGGGAGGGAGGCTTTTGCCGTGATAATTTTAAAAGCCATGATAAGGTCTTTTTTCTTCCGTCTAATCAACAAACTAGGCAAGCCGTAAAACTGGCGTCTCAGGACACCATTCGGTATAAACTCATAACCCAGCCCTGCGCATCGCATAGCCAGCTTTCGAGTGAAGTTGTTTTGAACAGACTCCGAGTAGTCAATTCCCTTCTTCTTGTAAGGAGAAAATACACAGGTACCAGATTCGCTAAGTGGTCTTACATACATTTTGTAGGCTTTCAGGAGAGTCAAAGCATTTCTGGATCGTAAAGCTCTAAACAAATTGTATGTTCGATGAGAAGCTGCGGAAACTATCCTTCTGTAGTGACTATCAAAACTAAGTTTATTACTATATGTAAAGCCTAAATCCCTAACTTCACTAACAAACCCCAAAACTTCAGTTCCTAACTTGTAGCCATTCCCTAAAGTAGCGTTGCCGATACAAAGCACTTTTGTTTTTTCAGCAGCTAGAGGCACTCCCCACTGATCTGACCAATTCTTAACATGATCGACAGCAGCCTGCAGGGCCTCACTGTCACTTGAACTCTCAATGACTTTATATATCTTTGTGTCGTCTGCGTCATAGAACAAGTAACGTCAAAACGAGATATTTCATTTGGCAATTCTGATGTGTAAATCAAAAAAAGAACGGGAGACACTACCCCACCCTGAGGTACTCCGCTTGAAATTCTATGAATTGTGGATAGCTCTCTACCTATTCTAACCGGATAAGTGCGGTTGTTTAAGAAATTAGTAATCCACCGAACTACCCGGAGATGAACACCAACTGCTTCCAACTTCCCAACCAATTTGCCTGTTGGCACGCTGTCGAACGCCTTCGCGAAATCAAAAAACACGACATGCACCTGCTTCTTGTTCTCAATTGCCAAAGACCATTCATTGAATGATGAAAGTAAGGCTGTCTCACAAGATCGCCCCTTGCAAAAACCATGCTGACAGCGAGGGATGACATCATACTTGTTCAAGTGTTCAGTCAGTTTGTTTTTGACAGTTTTCTCAAACGTTCTAGCGAAAATGGAGGTAATACTGACGGGGCGATAATTTTTTACTGAATTGAAGGGTGGTTTTTTTGGAACTGGAACACTAAAAGGATGACGCCAACGCGAAGGAACCTCAGCCCTAATGTAGGACAAGTTAAACAGATATTCTAAAGGCGAAGCTATATAAACTAAAATCCTTTTAATGAAGGACAAGGGTATAGAATCTGGCATCAAAGAGGATGAGCGGAGCCATTTGGACAAAAGATCAATAATTTCATCCTTGTGAAACCGAATAGTGGGATCCATTACCGGGAAACGAAGCGAGATTTCATTGCCGCCCTCAGCACAGCCAGCACAGGAAAATCTGTCAAATTCCTCAGCAAACAGTTCAGCTTTATTCTTATCGGAAATAATTACGGCTGAATCCCCCGTGACAAAAGCAGGAATGCTTTTCTTTTCTTTAAGTCATTTTGTGATGTATTTGTAAAGTTTAGAGGGATTGTTGGATTCCACCAACTTACTTTCAAGGCTGGAATTGTATTTGATAATCGCTTTCTCCAATTTATTATTGAGCGAGTTATACAGCGCCCAGTTTGATTCACTTCCATCAGCTATAGCGGCGTACCATAACGTGTCACGACGAAAGAACATTCTCTTCAAGTAATCCGGAACCTTAAGATCCGTGCTGTTGATCTTTTTCATCGGAACAAACATCTCTATTGTGTGATGTAAGACCGCCAAAAATAGCCCGTATTTGTCATTGACAGAATCAACGTTTCCGAAAGATCCAAACCAATCAATTCGGCTCAAATAATTTTCAATAGCCTGAAAGTCAGCTGATTGGAAATCCCTTATCCACTCAACAGGCCCAGGAGGAGTAGCTGCGGTTGCACAGAACTCGACGGAGGAATGATAACTAGTTCCTATAGGCGAGAGCACATCCAATTGGCTGATCAATCGATCATGATTGCAAAAGACCAGATCAAGAATAGAACTGCTCCTTGTCGGCGTGTTGACAAATTGAGTCAGATTATGTGCAGAAAACAAATCAATGAACTCCCTAGAAACGGCATTCACTTCATCATCACTTTTCCAATCAATATCAGGTAAATTAAAGTCGCCTAAAACTAGACTAGGACCTTTATGGGAGCAGAAATCGCTGATCGCTTTCCTGAGCAAAGCAGAGCTATGAGTATTACAAGAAGGAGCCCTATACACCAGAATCACTCTAAGTGTGATCTGTGAGAGGATCAAGTCACAAACAAGAATTTCATAAGCGTTACTGACAGATTCCTTGAAGAGTTCATTATAAGGAATAGAACACCCCGCCACCTCTTTTGCTTTTGCGTTGACGATCGCACATGACATACGAGTATTGAGAATTCGCAACACCGAGTAAAGAAGAAATATCATGGCTAGATTTCAACCAAGACTCCGTTACAAAAACAAGATCATAGTTTTTTCTGAGTAAGGCTAAAACAAAAGTGTCTTTGTTCTTAACAAGAGATCGAATACTGGTTAAAATGCATTTGAGCCCGAGTAATTGCGGCCGAGGATGATTTAGAAGTTTCCCGATGGTGATGGCTGCGAAACAGACTGAGAACCATTAGATAATTCAGTATCCGGAACGTTTTCACGTCTCGAATGGGTATCCATACCAGGGGTGTGCGTAAATGAAATTTCAAATTTCGTAAATCGTAAAACGTAATTAAGACAAAACCACCGTAAATCGTAAACCGTAAATCGTAAATCGTAAACAGCAATCAATAACAATAACCACTAAAAATATGATTAATGTGGTGAAACAATAGAAACTAGGTACTGTCCACTGTTTCACGTACTAAATACATATTAGGTTGCGTTCAATACTTGAGAGCTAACCATGTTTAAGGTGTATGGTACACTTTGTCGCTGTCATAAGCGACAGGCATGAAATCTGGCACAAATCGCGCGGGACCTGCATTGGAGCAGCGGCATCGGTTGCCGTGCCGCAGCGACGTGTCGCGGAGGGCTGAAATACTTCAAATGTGCCGAAGCCTGTCGCTGTGCAGCGCACTGTGAATGCGACAGGTTTAAACGGCTGGAGCTCCGCGACAGCCGGTCGCTGTCGCTGTGCAGAGCGACGCGACCGCGTCTCGTAAAAGTATACCATACCCTGAATGGGACCGTCTTACCCGTATTTCTAAGCTTTGCTTTACCGCTCATTCCACAACTCCTTCCCAGATTTTGAGAAATCTGCAAGTCTGATTCAGCTGTCCGCGTATCTGCTGGGCAACAGAGACACAGTCATATTCGTAATGCCTCTCCTGAAACGCTAACGCCGTTGTAAGCGTTAAGCCGAAGTCACCGTATCTAAGCGATTTTCAACAGCCGAATTTGAGAACTCCTCCCATTTGCTCGCGGAACCGCAACACCGATTATACTTACAGTCGGTAGGGATCGCACTCATATGCTGTACATTATCTACTTCAAGTTCCCTACTGAAGGTTGGCTCAAACTCGGTGGACGTACGTTAAAAAATATGGCATCGAGCTTGCACCAACCTTCAATAGAGATCGCAAAGTATCAGTCCGATCCGTGCCAATTCTATATTATCTAGGGCACAGTATCGGTCGTCCAGCACAGGCTATTTTTTCGGATATCCACTAAATCACTTGCAGAATCGTAGCCTTATGCTGACGATACGGTAGATTCTCAAAGGAAACGTAAGCAAAAAAACCGCTTTCTAATTTTTGCTGCTTTGTTTAGTTTAGCCCCCATAGTTTAGTAAAAAATGTAGCCAACGCGCTCCACCGAACGCTCGCATTAGTGAGAGATAACGATTTCAGAAAAGGGCGAAGATGAGCGTTTTAACTAGCACTCGCGCCTTTTCTGAGTGTCCTTTTGCTGCGCATGAAGAGAAATCAACTAGAGGAAACGGTTTTTAGCTTCAAACTTTTGGGATATAAAACGAATCCTCGTGATGGTTTTCATGAACTCTTAGTAGCTGTGATCTACTCAAAAGACGGGCCAAGAGCACTATTTGAAGCTATTTTTCGATTGATTAGACTGCTTCGCTCGATGTTTTGACGCTAATTTAGTTATGGGAATCAGGAAAGTTGACCTTCATGAAAAACTCGAAAACGAAGTTCCTCGTGAAGAGTGATTTTAGATTGCATTTGCGTCGTAGGCGACAGCCACTGAGACGTGCGCGGCGAGCAACGCGGATCTGTTAGCCAGCGCCTCCAACTCCGTTTGTCCCGCGTTATAATGATAGAATCACATTAAGGAATGGTAAAGGGATCGTGCTGTAGTAACACGCCTGGGCTGGCCCCATCTCCTGACCAAAAACATTAGTATGCGCAAAATGGGATTAGAGCAGGTCAATTGGAAATGTCTTGTGATTTACTTCCATTGCATGCATTTTTATTTACGAAAAATTACGATTTACGGTCCAAAATGTCGTAAATCGTAAACCGTAATTACGCACACCCCTGATCCTTACTCTGAGGAACAACAGGCACTGTTTTAGAATGAGAAGAAAACTTGTTTCTCAGTCATTCAGATCGTCTACGTTCCCTTTCCTCCTTAGTTAATGAAGGGCGTATGAAAACGCCAGGAATGGAAAAGAAACGCAAGCGAGGAGCCTGGCAGAGAGCATCCTTCTGAAATTTACTAGCAGGCAATACTACCTTTAATAACCTAGGCCTTTTCGGGTTGACATCGCCCATGCGAAAAGCTTTGGACCGAAGACACTCAACATTCAAAAACTCAAGCAAATCAATAGTGCGCCGGATGTTATGATGAACACGTACAATAGAACTAGGTGCCTCACTCTCAGGCAATCCAGAGATAACGAGAGAACGCGGAAGATCAGGATCATTCGAGGTAACGACAGGAGAAGAACTCAACGGACCAGATACAAGATCAGACTGTTTTGTATCAGTCTTCGTAGACGACAAAAATGTCATGAGTTGATTTCTCAAAGAAATGTTTTCTTCCCTGAGTGATCTGTTGTCCTCGAGCACGGCACAGCATTGACGGGTAGCTTCGGCTATCTCACGCTTGGCATCCACAATGACTTGAATAAGGAGCTTTACATACGTAGGAACGTCTTTCTGATCAGCCAGCTGCCTCAGTTGATCTGCGATACAATCAGACTGCGGTGAATGTTCGAGGCGCGATCGTTTCACAGGCACAGAAGACGATCTTGAGGGAGTAGAGTTCATAGTGAGCAGGAACAGACGACAGGTAGAATATAGGTGACGTGAAGTGATTCAATACTTCAACAAAGGACGGTAAAGCTGGGGAAGTCGTGGGAAAAACCCGCAGAGGATAGTGTTTGCAGAGCGGGGAAAACCCGCACAGGATAGTGTCTGCAGAGCGGGGACGTTCGAGGCGCGATCGTTTCACAGGCACAGAAGACGATCTTGAGGGAGTAGAGTTCATAGTGAGCAGGAACAGACGACAGGTAGAATATAGGTGACGTGAAGTGGTTCAATACTTCAACAAAGGACGGTAAAGCTGGGGAAGTCGTGGGAAAAACCCGTACAGGATAGTGTCTGCAGAGCGGGGACGGAATCGACCGCACAAGGGAATGGTCGAGACGAGAAAGACGATTGTACAGGTCCTTTTCCCATTAGGCATACTGTAGGTTGCGCAATAATCGGCAAAGTTTCTCTGCTATTCCCATTTTTTGTAATTGCGTTGCCTTGTACTGTACCCAGTTTAAAGAAGGGGGCCAACCTACAACTGTGGCAAATTATGACAGTTGGACGAGATGACCGTAAACCTGTCATAATATTTCAGTGTTGCTGCTCATGATTCTTTGTTTCAGAATGACGGGTCTTGATGGCCGCCCCGAGGTTATTGTTGAGGGCTCGCAATATCACAATGGGCCATGGAAAGAGTGTGTGTTCTATTCCAAACCTGGAAATGTTTCCAAAGCACCTGTTTTCGTCCGTAGGTTTTTTTCACGTATACCTGAGATATCATCTATCCCTCTGTTCATTATATTTAGTTCCTCATCAACCTTGACTTGACTGGCAGATGTGCTTTGCTGCCTTGGGTTCGTATCGCTACAATCCATTCTTCTTGAGCTTGGTTTACCATTTGATGGAGGATACACCTGATGGTACGATTTCTCTAGCTTGTTTCTTTTCTCATTCATACCTCATTTCATTGCAGTCCTGCGCCTTATGAGTAAAAAACAGCCGTTCAGTGAGACTCCAAACTTTATTCGAGCGAAACATAACTACCGCTATACTTCAGTCGGTGAAAGGTGAGAAATCAGAGCTGGTGATTATCCTTGAAAACCTTTACCACTTGATAGAGTCGCAAGGGTTTTTCAAGAAAAAGCGCCCACATCTTGACTGATCATAAAATTGTTACCAGTGAGGCAACCCATAAATTTTACAATCAAGATTAATGAGCATGAAGTACGAATACATTCGGAGCGCTACTGGCTTAGACTGTCGTGCGCTTTCTGAAACTTGGAATCATGCACTTGATTTTTACTTCCAAGGTGTAATTCATTGTGCTTCTAGCAAGTTGACTCGATAGTTTTCTGAAACCTCATCTCGGTTTTCAAATGCTGCTTAGGCCACCAAACAATCATTAGCCCAGCGAGTATTGAACTCTAGCTCTTTCGTTTTCCATGTTTGTGGAGAAGGATTACTCAAGCTCTCAATCGATCGTGACCTGACATTGCGATACTAGAACTCGAGCGAAGATTGCGTAGGTAATACCATTTCCAGGGACGAACACATTTTCTTGACGTTTGCTCCTTATGAGTCTCGGCAAGAGGACAATTTTTTTTGGGGGGGGGATTAGGAAAGTGCATTGGTTAGCAGGTAGCAAAACTGTGCGGAACGTGTCGGGATAACGATGCGGAACTGCGTTCCAGATCGGTGTTGCAGTGCATTGATATTGTAGGACGTAAGCTATCCGTTGTTTAGATTGAGACAATGGTGGTAGTATAAATGGCTGGAGCTTTACGAAGACAACACTAGCTCTCACGCTGGCTTTTCAAGCTTTGCGACAATAATCAGACCGCTAAAACCGGCATTCTAGATCTGTCAGATGAGGACCCAGGTCAAAACCAATTCCAGTCAAATGAAGAACGTTACGATTCCGCCCCTAATTTTAAGAACTGCGCAGAATGCTACTTCTTCTGCAGCCTCAAAGTGGTTTTTTTCATAGGTTGAGGAACTGGGCGGCTTTCACAGGATTCGTCCAATGTTCAAAACTGTGCAGAATGTGTCGGGATAACCATGCGGAACTGCGTTCCAGATCGATGCGTTCCATTGTTGTTAAGGAAGTAGGACTCTTTGGGTACATGAACAAGTGCGCCGTGTCGTGGTCGGCAGCACCACAGTCCGGGCATGCGTCTGGTCGGCTGCTGTCAATCTTGTTGACGTAAGACATGAGCGGAATAGAGTGACCACAGCGCAGCGAGGCAAGATCACATCTGGCTCGCCTTCTTCTTTGCGGCCACATAGAGGGTTTTGTCACAGGCAGAGGAACTGGGCGACCAGTAGTGGATTCGTCCATAGGTCCATTGTGGTCAGCGTGGTAGGTCTCCTCGGACAGTTGAATAAATAAACGGTGTCATGGGCGATGGTACCGCAGTCCGGGCACACATCAGATTTGCTGCTGTCAATCTTGCTGACATAAGACATTAGCATTGTAGGGTGACCACAGCGTAATGATGCGAGTGTGCATCTTGCCCTTCTCCCGAGTTGAGATTCTGAGGTGCCGAGTTGAGATTCTGAGGTGCAGATGTGGGGCGGTATATCTCCTAGTATAGGTTCTATGGCCGCCTTCTTAAGATGACACCGTACGAACTTGGTGTGCTCCTCGCGCAAAAGACGGAGTCGTTCTTGCTGTGAGTCGTGCCATCTTTGCAAATTGACTTCATTTGGAGCACCGGCGAATCGTTTTCTTATACTTCTCTCACTCTCTCCAACGGGGTTAAGCACTCTCCTTGATGGGTCGTTTGGTTGCTTTATAATGTTAATGCGGAATCGCTGGCCCTGGAGCTGACAATGCTCCTTCACTGGTAATAGACGGGTCTCAGTATGCAGTTGCTCGATTAAGGAACTCCTTGCACATCCGGTGGCGATACGGAGAGCGGCATTTTGTACTCGTTGCATCCTTGTCCAGGAGGATTCTGAGACGAGATGCTGCCATACCGGTGTGCGTACTCCAGGGCGGGCTGAAGAATTGCCTTATACGTTGTAAAATCTCCTTGCTGCTACCCCACGAAGTGCCGCCCACGGCCCTGAGAACGTTGAGCTTGGCTTTAACGACTGCCCGCTTCTGCTCAGTATTCTTATGAAACTTGAGTGACGAATCGAGCACAAGACCGGGCAGCTTTGGAAAGCGAGCAGCTGGCAAACGGTCTCCATCCCACGCGACATCCGGATGAGCGCTGTGCTCGGGCGGGTCCGTCGTGAAAACGTACACTGACGGCTTGGCTGCAGAGATCCTTAGCATCTTGTGGTCGAAAAAGCTCTTCTGTGTGATCAGGTACTCGTTGATCTTATTGGGGGCCACCTGCAAGTCCCGATCTCGACACATGATTGTTATGTCATCAGCATACGCGACGGTCTTGATGTCCTGTGGAGGCTCAGGTATATCTTCGAGGTACAGACAAAACACCGCCCTGAGGGACTCTAGCTGCCATAAGAACACTTTTGGAGACATGATTTTGAAACATGACTCTTGCTCGCCGACCTTCAATGAAGGCCGATATCCAGCGCTTCTGCCAAGATGGTATTGACGACTCCAGTATGTTGCTTGGCAGGACTCCAAGGTTAACCGTATCAAATGCCTTGGTGAGATCCAACGCAACAGCTACAGTTCTCAATGGCTTTTTAGAGTTGAACATGTCGATAGCATAGCTGGTAATTTCTAGCAAAGCCGTAATTGTGGAGTGTTGCCTCCTGAACCCATGTTGAAACAACTGCTTCTCGTTGTGCTTCGCTAGATCCTTGACAATGACCTTTTTGGCTACCTTAGCGAAAGGTGACATCAAGCTAATGGGACGATACCCCTTTGCTGATGACTGAGGTTTGCCAAGCTTGGGCAATGGGATGACGTGGGCTGTCTTCCAGTTTTGCGGAATAGTGCAGGAGCTGAACGAACTGTTAATCATATCAACGATGAGCGGAAGGATCTCAGTCGGGAGCTTATTGAATACAGCACGACAAATGCCGTCCGGAACGACAGTTTTAGAGTTCCGCATATCCTTTATTATCTTTTCTACGTGCGCCACAGTGAACGCATCGGCCGTGCTCGTGAGCGGGAGCCGGCACAGCTCTCTTACTGTCACTCTATTCTGCAGACCTCGCCTTGTACTCGTGACAAAGAAACTTCTACCGAGAGAGTAGGCGGCTTTCTTTCTTAACTTGAAAACGTTATTACCAAACTTAATAGTGGAGACGGTGGCTGGCGAGCTCTTTCCGATAGTTTCCGAAGTGCCTTCCAAGTAGCTCTACTATCTGTCTTGAAATTCAAGTGTTCTGTGAACTTTTCCCACTCTTCTTTTATGTGCTGGTCGAGATCTTTTCTGATCTCACCATCCAGCTGAGCTGCGACAGGGTTCAGATGGTCAACTATTCTTCTGGCATCTCTAGTCCTGATTTTCTGACGAATTTCTCTGGTGAAGTTTGGATAGAACGTCTTAACGCGGCCAACAGGGATAGCCGCCTTCATGGCCCTGCGAATTGCATCAGACAAGTCATGCTCCTTCTGGTGCACATTGCCACTCCAAGGGTAATCAGCCGCTAGGCGTAGCGCAACCTCACTGAACAGACACGAGTCTGCTTGGCGTAATTAAGATAAGAACGTTTACGAACACCAGAATAAGGAGCAAGAGAATTCGACAGATCGATGCGCGCAAAGACGGGAACATGTCACTAGGCAATGTTGTTGAGGTAGACCACGAGCAAGCGTTGGAAAGGTTGAGAGACTAGAGTTATGTCTGGGCTAGAAGATCGGCCGGGGGCAGGGAGACGAGTGGGCTGATCATCGTTTAAGATGATTAGGTCGCACTCCTCAGCCCATTCCCCGACTTCTCCTCTAGCATAAGAACCAAGGGACGAGCAGAAGGTGTGGGCGTTAAAGTCGCCCGCGAAGACAACTGATGGTGAGAGGTGAAAAAAAAACGGCCCCATGCTGATTCCAATGGTGTCTCTGAAATCATACAAGACCTTCTGTGAACGCAGGTATGGTCCCTCAAAGATTGAGCTATGGAAACATGGTGGACGAGTTGTCCGAGGCTTGTAACTTCCGTCTTTTGCAGCCGATCTAAGATCACCTCTATGCAAACCGACGTCACCCCCTCCACGATGAGGGTTTTTGTCATGGGAGAGTTGCTGGATCTCTCCTTCGGATTCTCCTACAAAGGGCCGACGTGGACAGGAATCCTGGACCCGTTCACAAGAAGAAGTACCCATGTGCCACATGCGACAGAGATGTCACTTGGAATGGTATCAGCGTCCAATGTTTTGGATGTCAAATGTGGGTGCACCTCTCTTGTTCGGGTCTCAGTTCTGTGAGGCATCACGGTTCTACTTTTCTTTGCATTTTGTGCTCCTCACCTACCACCTCAGATTCCTCAAACTCCAATCGCCCCCTTTCCATTGTGCAAATAAATCTCAACGGCCTTCGTGCCTAGCTTCCTGAGCTTTCTCTGCATGTACTTACCATCCAGACGTGATCATGGTTCAAGAAACCAAGCTCTCTCCATCCCCCACCCATCCTAATATCCCCGTCTACACTTCGTAACATGCTCCAAAGTCAACTCTTGGCGGAGGAGTTTCTACATTCATATTATCTACCCTTCCCTCACATCTTATACCTAACACCCCACGGGCGGTACTATTGAGTACCTTCCAATCCATCTCCCCCTTAAAGGCAGTGTTCACGATGAAAAAAGTTTTTGAAATTCCACTAGGGTTGGGTAGTGGAGGGACACTCTGTAACGTTAACGTCAAAAGAACGCATGAAAACGAGCCAGGAAGAGCCCCAAAAGAGCCCGAAGTTGTAACTTCGAGCGCATTGAAAACCCCAAAAGCGCATCACGAGCCCACCGACGTGAGCCAATGAATGCTCGAGATCGTGAGATGAGCGATGATTTTCAATCATTAGCCCCGTTCTTCCCTTCATTCTCAGCTTCTCTCTTTACTCAGGTCAGCTCGCATAGATCGGCTGCAAAAGACGGAAGTTACAAGCCTCGGACAACTCGTCCACCATTTTTCCATAGCTCAATCTTTGAGGGACCATACATGCGTTCACAGAAGGTCTTGTATGATTTCAGAGACACCATTGGAATCAGCATGGGGCCGTTCTCAAGGTAGGCGGAAAACAGAACAACGATTTTCATCGTGGACACTGCCTTTAAGACTCTTCTTTCTCTGTTCAACATCTATGCCCCCCATGCCCCTCATCCTACAAACCCATTCCTGTTCTCGAACAACTTAACGATTGTTACCTCTCACCATCAGTTGTCTTCGCGGGCGACTTTAACGCCCACACCTTCTGCTCGTCCCTTGGTTCCTATGCTAGAGGAGAAGTCGGGGAATGGGCTGAGGAGTGCGACCTAATCATCTTAAACGATGATCAGCCCACTCGTCTCCCTGCCCCCGGCCGATCTTCTAGCCCAGACATAATTCTAGTCTCTCAACCTTTCCAACGCTTGCTCGTGGTCTACCTCAACAACATTGCCTAGTGACATGTTCCCGTCGTTGCGCGCATCGATCTCTCGAATTCTCTTGCTCCTTATTCTGGTGTTCGTAAACGTTCTTATCTTAATTACGCCAAGCAGACTCGTGTCTGTTCAGTGAGGTTGCGCTACGCCTAGCGGCTGATTACCCTTGGAGTGGCAATGTGCACCAGAAGGAGCATGACTTGTCTGATGCAATTCGCAGGGCCATGAAGGCGGCTATCCCTGTTGGCCGCGTTAAGACGTTCTATCCAAACTTCACCAGAGAAATTCGTCAGAAAATCAGGACTAGAGATGCCAGAAGAATAGTTGACCATCTGGACCCTGTCGCAGCTCAGCTGGATGGTGAGATCAGAAAAGATCTTGACCAGCACATAAAAGAAGAGTGGGAAAAGTTCACAGAACACTTGAATTTCAAGACAGATAGTAGAGCTACTTGGAAGGCACTTCGGAAACTATCGGAAAGAGCTCGCCAGCCACCGTCTCCACTATTAAGTTTGGTAATAACGTTTTCAAGTTAAGAAAGAAAGCCGCCTACTCTCTCGGTAGAAGTTTCTTTGTCACGAGTACAAGGCGAGGTCTGCAGAATAGAGTGACAGTAAGAGAGCTGTGCCGGCTCCCGCTCACGAGCACGACCGATGCGTTCACTGTGGCGCACGTAGAAAAGATAATAAAGGATATGCGGAACTCTAAAACTGTCGTTCCGGACGGTTTTTGTCGTGCTGTATTCAATAAGCTCCCGACTGAGATCCTTCCGCTCATCGTTGATATGATTAACAGTTCGTTCAGCTCCTGCACTATTCCGCAAAACTGGAAGACAGCCCACGTCATCCCATTGCCCAAGCTTGGCAAACCTCAGTCATCAGCAAAGGGGTATCGTCCCATTAGCTTGATGTCACCTTTCGCTAAGGTAGCCAAAAAGGTCATTGTCAAGGATCTAGCGAAGCACAACGAGAAGCAGTTGTTTCAACATGGGTTCAGGAGGCAACACTCCACAATTACGGCTTTGCTAGAAATTACCAGCTATGCTATCGACATGTTCAACTCTAAAAAGCCATTGAGAACTGTAGCTGTTGCGTTGGATCTCACCAAGGCATTTGATACGGTTAACCTAAGAGTCCTGCCAAGCAACATACTGGAGTCGTCAATACCATCTTGGCAGAAGCGCTGGATATCGGCCTTCATTGAAGGTCGGCGAGCAAGAGTCATGTTTCAAAATCATGTCTCCAAAAGTGTTCTTATGGCAGCTAGAGTCCCTCAGGGCGGTGTTTTGTCTGTACCTCGAAGATATACCTGAGCCTCCACATAACAATCATGTGTCGAGATCGGGACTTGCAGGTGGCCGCCAATAAGATCAACGAGTACCTGATCACACAGAAGAGCTTTTTTGACCACAAGATGCTAAGGATCTCTGCAGCCAAGCCGTCAGTGTACGTTCTCACGACGGACCCGCCCGAGCACAGCGCTCATCCGGATGTCGCGTGGGATGGAGACCGTTTGCCAGCTGCTCGCTTTCCAAAGCTGCCCGGTCTTGTGCTCGATTCGTCACTCAAGTTTCATAAGAATACTGAGCAGAAGCAGGCAGTCGTTAAAGCCAAGCTCAACGTTCTCAGGGCCGTGGGCGGCACTTCGTGGGGTAGCAGCAAGGAGACTATACAACGTATAAGGCAATTCTTCAGCCCGCCCTGGAGTACGCACACCGGTATGGCAGCATCTCGTCTCAGAATCCTCCTGGACAAGGATGCAACGAGTACAAAATGCCGCTCTCCGTATCGCCACCGGATGTCCAAGGAGTTCCTTAATCGAGCAACTGCATACTGAGACCCGTCTATTACCAGTGAAGGAGCATTGTCAGCTCCAGGGCCAGCGATTCCGCATTAACATTATAAAGCAACCAAACGACCCATCAAGGAGAGTGCTTAACCCCGTTGGAGAGAGTGAGAGAAGTATAAGAAAGCCATTCGCCGGTGCTCCAAATGAAGTCAATTTGCAAAGATGGCACGACTCACAGCAAGAACGACTCCGTCTTTTGCGCGAGGAGCACACCAAGTTCGTACGGTGTCATCTTGAGAAGGCGGCCATAGAACCTATACTAGGAGATATACCGCCCCACATCTGCACCTCAGAATCTCAACTCGGCACCTCAGAATCCCAACTCGGGAGAAGGGCAAGATGCACACTCGCATCATTACGCTGTGGTCACCCTACAATGCTAATGTCTTATGTCAGCAAGATTGACAGCAACAAATCTGATGTGTGCCCGGACTGCGGTACCATCGCCCATGACACCGTTTATTTATTCAACTGTCCGAGGAGACCTACCACGCTGACCACAATGGACCTATGGACGAATCCACTACTGGTCGCCCAGTTCCTCTGCCTGTGACAAAACCCTCTATGTGGCCGCAAAGAAGAAGGCGAGCCAGATGTGATCTTGCCTCGCTGCGCTGTGGTCACTCTATTCCGCTCATGTCTTACGTCAACAAGATTGACAGCAGCCGACCAGACGCATGCCCGGACTGTGGTGCTGCCGACCACGACACGGCGCACTTGTTCATGTACCCAAAGAGTCCTACTTCCTTAACAACAATGGAACGCATCGATCTGGAACGCAGTTCCGCATGGTTATCCCGACACATTCTGCACAGTTTTGAACATTGGACGAATCCTGTGAAAGCCGCCCAGTTCCTCAACCTATGAAAAAAACCACTTTGAGGCTGCAGAAGAAGTAGCATTCTGCGCAGTTCTTAAAATTAGGGGCGGAATCGTAACGTTCTTCATTTGACTGGAATTGGTTTTGACCTGGGTCCTCATCTGACAGATCTAGAATGCCGGTTTTAGCGGTTTGATTATTGTCGCAAAGCTTGAAAAGCCAGCGTGAGAGCTAGTGTTGTCTTCGTAAAGCTCCAGCCATTTATACTACCACCATTGTCTCAATCTAAACAACGGATAGCTTACGTCCTACAATATCAATGCTTTGCAACACCGATCTGGAACGCAGTTCCGCATTGTTATCCCGACACTTTCCGCACAGTTTTGCTACCTGCTAACCAATGCACTTTCCTAATCCCCCCCACCGAAAAAAATTGTCCTCTTGCCGAGACTCATAAGGAGCAAACTTCAAGCAAATGTGTTCGTCCCTGGAAATGGTATTACCTACGCAATCTCCGCTCGAGTTCTAGTATCGCAATGTCAGGTCACGATCGATTGAGAGCTTGGGTAATCCTTCTCCACAAACATGGAAAACGAAAGAGCTAGAGTTCAATACTCGCTGGGCTAATGATTGTTTCGTGGCCCAAGCAGCATTTGAAAACCGAGATGAGATTTCAGAAAACTATCGAGTCAACTTGCTAGAAGCACAATGAATTACACCTTGGAAGTAAAAATCAAGTGCATGATTCCAAGTTTCAGAAAGCGCACGACAGTCTAAGCCAGTAGCGCTCCGAATGTATTCGTACTTCATGCTCATTAATCTTGATTGTAAAATTTATGGGTTGCCTCACTGGTAACAATTTTATGATCAGTCAAGATGTGGACGCTTTTTCTTGAAAAACCCTTGCGACTCTATCAAGTGGTTAAAATTTTCAAGGATAATCACCAGCTCTGATTTCTCACCTTTCACCGACTGAAGTATAGCGGTAGTTATAGGCCATAAAACGGCCAATGTCTCACCGTTGACTGCGTACCACGCACTGCGCGACCGCACGCGCGTCGGAAGCAGACGGGTTTTGGCCGCCGCGCGACGAGTTTTGGCCGCCGCGCGACGTTTCGGCCGCCGCGCGGCGGCCGAAACTCGTCTGCTTCCGACGCACGTGCGGTCGCGCAGCGCGTGGTACGCAGTCGACGGTGAGACATTGGCCGTTTTATGGCCTGTACAAAGCTTCGCTCGAATAAAGTTTGGAGTCTCACTGAACGGCTGTTTTTTACTCATGAGCCGCACGACTGCAATGAAATGAGGTATGAATGAGAAAAGAAACAACCTAGAGAAACCGTACCATCAGGTGTATCCTCCATCAAATGGTAAACCAAGCTCAAGAAGAATGAGTGACTTTGCTTTCTGTTTCGTGTACAAGAAATTCTTGAAAAATCAAGAAAGTTGAATGCTCATGTTTAGATCTTACAATTTTGAAAAAAGAATGACCATCTCACAAGCGATGTTTACAAAGCTTAGTTCGGATCTGCGGAAACGAAACCTATTGCCAGTATCTCTTGTGCATCTATAGTAAAACTTTGCAGTACCACGCCCCAAGCTGCTGGTTTCAAAAAAGTTCATTCATTTATTCATTGAGTACGTCGTATAAAACAGACGTTAGAAAAAGTCGCGAAAATTCAGAAAACAATACGAATTACAAATATATCTAAGTTTTCAGTGAAATTTTAGCCATTCCCCGTTTAAATGACATCGTGGACCTGGCAGTGAGGGTGGTTTTCCCCACGCGCAGATACGCTGGCCCCGCTGAGTTGTGAGCTTTGCTAAAATTTCACGATAAGGTTATGGTGAGTTATTTGGAATGTTTTGAAAAGGAAATCAGATTTGCTCAAAACTTGTAAGTACGGGTATTCTAGGGTGCTAAAAACGAATCTGGGGTCTGTTTGTCGAAATGCTAGAAGTACACCTCCTATTAGAAGTAAACCTGTCGTAGAGGTACACCAAGAAGACGGGTCTCTGAGAATTAGAAGTACACCCTCTATTTGAAGTACACCTCCAACTGAAGTACATACATCTAAAATAGAGGCCTGAGGATTAGAAGTGCATGTACCTGTAAAAGAGAAAATTCGCTATATTAATTAGGTGTTGCAAGCGAAAGGTTTACTCTTCTTCGGTTGCTACTCCCCTAAGTTGCCTTCATTAAATGCAGCGTTCACGATGATCATCCTCGTTGAGTTTCCACAGTGAAATGATAGGCGAGAAGGATGTTAGGCTCCCAGTGTCGAAAGAACGGTAGAAAACGAGCCAGGAGCGGCAAAATAACGGCTGCAAACAAGCGTTTTGGTGCCCCGGACACACCTGGTGCCCCAGATCCGCCCCCTCGGAATGAACAAATGAAGACTCAGATTACAGGAATGACCAAGTGACGGAAGTGCTGATATGTGAGCTGATCGCTTCATTGCACTGATAGGTACTTATCATCATTATAGCGGTCAATTCCTCCACGCTCAAAAATCAACGTAAACAAGAGAGGGCTTATTTTTGCTTAAAAACACGTCTTTCGTGTCCTTTTTAAGCATGCCTCGCTATATAGGGCACCAGACCTTCCGTTAACCGTGGAGATATCGGAAGTGAGATTTATCGTGAACACTGCCTTTAAGTTGAATAGTCACTGGAGTGTAAGGAAGGAAAACAAAAAGAGAGAATTACAAAAATAAGCGTGAAATAAAAAATTAAATACCACCGTGAATTTTTTCTCCCCGAGAAGTTGTTGCGGAGGCATCTTGGCGAAGCTATAAATACGAGATAGTCAAAGTCAGCGGCTGAGAAATTATCTTGAGACCTTGGGGGATGAGATGGTGGAGTCGTTCAATTCGAAAATATATGTGACTGCTTTTGGGCGATCGGTATCGAGATGGTGGGCTGCCGGTGCGCCCCGAAACCACCCTATCTAGAACAAACAGCGCCGCGGATCGGCCGTTTGACCGTCCCATGATAAATTGTGCCGCTGATCAGCCGTGAGTTTCTCTGAGTTCCACAGAGTAATTCAGGTCTATCCGAATGAGACTGCTCGCCCACGCGGCCGGTGGGCATGTTGACCGGCCGCCGCGAAGGGTTTTTTGGATTGATGAATAGATTAACACGAATATCAGACAAATTGGAAACAATATTCCACTTAGCTGTATCTCAGTCGTCGGTCAGCTCGTCTGAAAAATGCCCTCGTGAGGCCTAGTGCATTCTTATCGCAACGAGCGACGCGAGATAATGCTTGTCATTTATATCGACCTAAAATCGATATTGCTGATATGCACAGTGGCGATCGCGCGACGCGGGAAGTATGAACTAGGTTTGACGTGTGCCCGTTGCGCAGGCTGCCCGCGTGGGTGGAGAGTCTCATTCGGACAGGCTTTAGGTAATCAATGGGTGTCGTCTCAAATTGAGAAAATCTTTGGTAAGAGACCAGAGAGTGAATAGACTTGGTATCATCCTAGTGGAGTGAATATTCAACTTAAAGGCAGCGTACACGTTAAAATTTGCTCCCATGTTTTTCATAGATTATGAGAGGTCCAGAGCGCTAAAAAACATCTACGCTGAGGAAAATGGAGGAAAGTGACCGAAAATATATTTTCTAGGCTCAAAAAAATCCAGTGTTATTGCAACTGAATTATGAGAGTGGAGGAATTGGCCACTGCGTGAAAATATGATCTCTCAATCAAAGCAGGCGATCTGTCGCGTTGTCTCCCACTTTGCTGTGCTATTTCTCTCGTTGATCGTTTGCTCCCTCAAGATCGGTTATTCAATGTGTTCCCGGTCAGAGGAGGCGAAATACAGTTGGGGCGGGCAATTACAGGGGTAGGACTCGGTTACCACTGATTTAAAGTAGTTAAAACTCGTTTTTGAGGCTTCGAAATGCGTGAGCGTTATGGTGCAAGCCGTACGGTTCGGTTTGCATTGCTATCTCAACAAAGTTTACGAGCGTGTATGCTGCCTTTAAAGGCAGTGTTCACGATAAATCTCACTTCCGATATCTCCACGGTTTACGGAAGGTCTGGTGCCCTATATAGCGAGGCATGCTTAAAAAGGACACGAAAGACGTGTTTTTGAGCAAAAATAAGCCCTCTCTTGTTTACGTTGGTTTTTGAGCTTGTTTGCAGCCGTTATTTTGCCGCTCCTGGCTCGTTTTCTACCGTTCTTTCGACACTGGGAGCCTAACATCCTTCTCGCCTATCATTTCACTGTGGAAAGTCAACGAGGATGATCATCGTGAACGCTGCCTTTAATGAAGGCAGCTTAGGGGAGTAGCAACCGAAGAAGAGTAAACCTTTCGCTCGCAACACCTACTCAGCAAAAAAAGTTCTACCCGAATTCCTGGAAATTCGAGAGCTTTACCACTCCTTTCTGGCGGAATTTCTCCCAAAAGGATTCGTAATTTATTCGTAATTTGTTAGAATTTTCTAGTAATCTGCCAGAAATCTTCAGCATTCTGCCAGAATCTATACCCAAACCTCCAGCTGTTGATACGACTTATAAAATCTTATTACATACAGTCATACTCATGTACAACTGTATGCACAAACCAAAATTCTCGGGCTTCAACCCACCTGTCCGCTGGGACAGTAGAGGAGCCCATCGAACCGAGTCTTAGTCTGTCTGTACCATAATTCCCATCTCTCACCTCCAATCCTAAGCGACGAGCCAACTTTTGACGTCGGCAGACGGCGCAGCGTATATGCTGTGGGTCAACAATGTCATTCAACATGGGCGATCAGCGGCCTTGTCCAGCAGCAGTGCGCTATCAATGGGGCCGTTTCAGAAACTAAAGTGCAAGAGCACACCTTACAATAATGATTACGGAGGATTCATTATTGTGTTATATCTCACCCTAGTTTATAATTACTCACTGGTTAGTGGTATAACGTCATTGTACTTGAACCTTCGGTCTGATTTAGATTTTTTTCTTTACGCTTCAACACGATTTTTTCTGATGTGGCAACGTCAGTCCTACACTCTCAAACAGAAATCTCGAAAGTGTCTGCCTCACAAACCCAATCTTACCTTAACTTCAACAGCAGCGCCCTGATGAAGCTTTTCGAAAATGTATAACATGGGATTCTCAATTCTAGAAGAACAATAATCTTAAGGGAATTTTTTTTTAAAGAAAACCGAGACAGGTATTTGCAAAAACAAAAGCAAGTCATTTGGTTACCAAAAATTTTTCACTGAAGCTAGTGTTTTCCCAGAATTATTTTTAAATTGAGTTTGTTTTTGAGAATTTGTGAACGATTTTTGCAAATTGATTACTGCCGCAGTTATTGCATTATGGGCAGCAGCTAGCTATAAAAATTTGATGTGAGGCATCGTGATATATTATCCTTTTATTAAACTCTGAGTTGGCGATGAAAACGATTTTTGAGCTCTCTTCATGAAAATGGTGGATGGTAATTACAAAAGTAAAATTAAGTGAGAATAAGTGAAATTTTTTTGAGAAAACGCCTAAAAACAAGTCGAGACTGTTAGTTACAGGTGCCCGCAAGCCCCCTTTAATTAACGAGATTTTCATGCATGCTTGTTAATCCATGATTTATTTTGCTCCTAAAGTAGTCAGTAGTCTCTTGAAGTGCCTAACAAATACTTCAGAAGCGAAATGGAAGACGGAAAAACAGGAAATTATAGAAATACCGATAATTGGAAGCGGTCTGATACCAAGCGAAAATTTGTTCCTGAACTTTTTTTCTCCAACTTTTTTTTTACTTTGTGATGGCTGGATCTAGATTTTCACTAGGACAGCACAAAAGCATTTTTTATTGCAAACCTTGCCTTTGAGTCATTTATCAATCGTCTTTCCAGAAATCGCTTCTCGCCTCTAAAAATTTCGAAAAAAAAGCATAATACAAACACAATCTGCTCATAAAGCCTAAGTTTGAATGAACAAAATCACGGATCCAATCTTGGGTTGAAATCATTCATCGGGGAAAACTTGTGAAATGAACAGAAACTTTTCTTTCCGAAAAAGCAGGTTGTCAACTTCTCGACATTCTATTAAACGCTTTCAATGATGTTTCCTAGAGACGAGATGCTTCCAGTTTTGTAAAGGCGTCACAGATAGTAAGCTTGGCGGTGCTGGGTGTAGGTATAATCGTTCTCTAGACGGCGGGCAGCCGCTACGAGTCCGGGGTTGCTCGTGTCGAGCTTTGCGTACCCCCCATGGAAAAAACCATTGATATGGAGGAGTGTTTTATTTTCCCTCGGCCAGCACTCTCTCCTCATCTCTCTTTTCCCGTTCTTTCCTTTCCATCGTCTTTCCTCCTATTTTCATATGTGAGAACTAATTTTGATAATCGGAAATATTTTTGTTTATCTCCCACTTTTAGGACGATTTTCGTTCAGGAAAATGCCAGTGATTTAAGAAATTCCTCTTTTTCTATGCTTTCTAAACCTTTCTCTATCATGTTTTCTCTATCTTCTCATTGCTTTCTCATGTAGTGAGTTTGCATTCACCGATTCAAAATTGTTGTGTATTATTTGTGTTTCAATGTAAATATGTTTCCTGTGTAATGTATGAAATTTCTTTTCCATGTTGAAATTCACGCTGCGCCATATCGACAGTTTTTTTTCCCGCAACCCCGGATTCGACGCGGCTGCCCGCCGTCTAGAGAGCGACTATAGACGTAGGCGGCCGTGTTGCGCGTTTAGAGCGGATTGAAGGTGACTGGAAATCGGTTTTCTAAGTGTCACCAAACAATTCCCTATTAATTGAAATTATTCTCATATGATCAAGTCCGGTAGATTAAAATTTTTTCAAAAACGGTATTCGAAAAGTCAACGGCGAAACACCTCTAAACTAATTCTTCGGTGGCCTCTCATCTGCTCCATTTGTGCAGCGCAGCCGGACGCGTCAATTTGACCCGGCTCTGGTCATCCTTCATGCTGGGGAAAGACGATATCTCACTGGCTTGCATTTGTTCATTTCTAACTGAGTTTGTTCCGAGAGAGATGTAAACAAGCTTGCGATTATAAATTTAAAAAATAAGTTTGAATTTATAAAAACAGAAATATAAAGAAACAAGTAAAAGTTGCCATCAATGTTTCCGAATTTCGATTCGTGTGTAACTTCATAAAGTTTAATAGATAAAATTATGATTTAAAATACTAACCATGAAGTCCTGGACGCGTGTTCTGATATTCTGCACACTTTTCGAGAGATCCTTCTCATTTCATGTGAAGTCTTGCACACTTCTTGTCAGGTCTTGCACACTTCATGTCAGGTCCTACACACTTCATGTCAGATCCTGCATACTTCCTGTGAACCAATACACACTTCATGTGAGGTGCTGCACACTTTCTACGAGGTGCTGCTCACTTTCTGTGAGGTTCTGCACACTTTCTGCGAGGTCCCGCACACTTTCTGTGAGGTCCTGCTCACTTTCTGTGAGATCCTGCACACTTTCTGCGAGGTCCTGCACACTTTCTGTGAGGTCCTGCTCACTTGCTGTGAGGTCCTGCACACTTTCTGTGAGGTCCTGCACACTTTCTGTGAGCCAAGACACACTTCATGTGAGTTTTATGCAGCTCGCTCAGGACGAATTTCAAATTTACGGGAAGCTTAACACTAGTCGCTTGGAAAAATCACTCTACCAGAAATCGCATTTTTTCGGGCGGATTACGTTGAATTTCGAGAAAATTCTGGTACAATTTCTGGTAATTTATTGGAATTCTGGCAGAATTTCTGTCAGAACGCTATCTAGACGTAATTCTGTGGTAAAAAGCAGCATTTACCACTAGGTAGCGGTAATTCTCCCGTAAATCAGCTGTAAACCGCCAGAAAATTTTCTGCTGAGTAATTAATACACCGATTTTTCTCTTTTAGAGGTACATGCACTTCTAATCCTCAGGCCTCTATTTTAGATGTATGTACTTCAGTTGGAGGTGTACTTCAAATAGAGGGTGTAGTTCTAATTCTCAGGGACCCGTCTTCTTGGTGTACCTCTACGACAGGTTTATTTCTAATAGGAGGTGTACTTCTAGCATTTCGACAAACAGACCCCAGATTCGTTTTTAGCACCCTAGAATACCCTTACATACAAGTTTTGAGCAAATCCGATTTCCTTTTCAAAACATTCCAAATAACTCACCATAACCTTATCGTGAAATTTTAGCAAAGCTCACAACTCAGCGGGGCCAGCGTATCTGCGCGTGGGGAAAACCACCCTCACTGCCAGGTCCACGATGTCATTTAAACGGGGAATGGCTAAAATTTCACTGAAAACTTAGATATATTTGTAATTCGTATTGTTTTCTGAATTTTCGCGACTTTTTCTAACGTCTGTTTTATACGACGTACTCAATGAATAAATGAATGAACTTTTTTGAAACCAGCAGCTTGGGGCGTGGTACTGCAAAGTTTTACTATAGATGCACAAGAGATACTGGCAATAGGTTTCGTTTCCGCAGATCCGACCTACGCTTTGTAAACATCGCTTGTGAGATGGTCATTCTTTTTTCAAAATTGTAAGATCTAAACATGAGCATTCAACTTTCTTGATTTTTCAAGAATTTCTGGTACACGAAACAGAAAGCAAAGTCACTTCCCTAACAATTTTAAAGCTCAAAACAATTTGCGGCGATTGGTCTGACGGTTTGTTTGCAGTGCGCAAAACACACCAACAGGCGTAAATTAATAGTATGGTATTTTAACAGAACTTTTTTATTCGGCTTTCAAAAAACGTTTCCCAATTATCCTCTACATCGAGAACTTGCCCACTGAAAACATAGAAAATTAGAATGCGGCTTTCTATCGTGGACACTGCCTCTGAAAAGTTTTTCGAATGTGCTCAAAAAACTAAAAAGTTCAAATTTCAGGAAGCTTCTTAAGCTTGAAAAATGATTCTAAATATTCACGCAAAAAAAATGATTCAAAACTTTGTCAACATAAACGCTTATAAGACTGAGGAGGATGAGTGTGTCAGTGTTTCCCTAAGAGAGGTAATGAATTTTGAGAAAAGCAAGAGACACGCTTTCGTCCCAACAGAACAGAAAGGCGAAGACGAGTGAATGAGAAGCGTGGGAAGCCGGGTTGAGTGGATCGTTAGATGGCATGGCTGGTTTCAGCGGCACTGTGATTTAGCCGCAGTAGTACCGGAATCATTGCGGCGCTATTGCGGTGTTTGACACAAATGCGAGCCCACTGCATCGTCATTGCGGTACAACTGCGGAACTATGGGGACTGCGGCACGGTTGCGGTACTACAGCGGCCAGTTCTCTCAAGAAGCCACTGAAACACAGTGGTAACAAATTTCGTGCGAGCGGTCGCCGCGCCGCGCGTTCTCATTGGGGCGCGCCGTTCTCACTGGAGCGCGCCAGCCCACATCGGTTGCGAAACACCGCTGAACCCACACTCCTTCACCTCTTCTCATGCTGTAGTTCACTTCTCCATTCCTTCCTCCTCTATGTTTTCATCCGTTGCAGTAGTAAATCTTCTTTAGTTGATTAAATAGGGAATTCGTACTCCTTTCCAGAGATTGGTTATTCGCAGCTACACTTACAAAGGAAAAACTACCGGACGAGTTCGGGGGTGTCGGACGAGTTTCCTTGCGCGCGTCTCTAACCCGGCGCGAATTTCGAATGAGCATTTCGCGCGCTCTATCGTCTGCGGCTGCCCTCACCGGCTGATTTCGAGCCATTTCGGCTCGGAAACGTCATTCTTCGCCTTATTCTGCTGTTTTCTTCTACTATTCAGCCACTGTTATTCACTTCAGCACCAGAATCGGGCTCTACTGTATTATTTTCTGTATTTCCCTCAGATTAGATCAGAATTGCCAGTTTTCGACCTAGATTTTTCCCGGACATCTCTCTTTCACATTTTCGAACCGTTTTATGTTCCTGAACTTTGTCAGCTATCTATCGAATAATTGCCAACTTTGCCACATTCGATCGTTACTTACCCAAATATGGCACGAAAAAGTGGTAGCTTTACCAATTCTCCTCTTTTCCAAATCCTGTCCTCACCGACTACCGCCACGAAATCTTGAAAACAGCCTGTTAAATTGAATTCTCTGACATGTGATTTTGGACAAACAATAAGAAACAATTCTTGATTTTTTGATCAAAAACCAGGCACACTTGGCTCTTCTCTAGAATACCCAATATATATTTTTTAGGATCTAGATACATCTTTACTTCTCGTGAACCACAATCCTGTTCACCCCACGAATTTTTTTGAATGAACTTCCCAGTTTGTACCAACAACTCTTGGCTTTCCTCACTATAAATTGGATTTAGTGAGAAACCCAAGATTTTGTTGAACACAGATCACGTCTCGCTATGTGTTGTGGTGATTCGTCACCCAACCTTCTCCGATGCCTTTCCCTTCCTCTCACATCTACTACTCTACGACCTCTCTAATACACTATTTCACTGTATTTTCTAATTTGTACACCACCATCACAACCAGACTGAGGTACGGTTTTTTTCTAATTTCATAGAATTTCTTATAGCTGTCTTCGTCTTACTAAATGAGTATATATCTGGATATGGTTAGTGTTCGGGGTTCCTCACAGGATGCGGTTGAAACGATTTCGCCCGCTCCCAGCTTCTATCCATGACTTGGTGATATTATCAGTGGTTTGCTGGCACCACGCTGTGATACATCAAGCCCTCAGCAAATCCCTCATGTTTTCAGAAGCCAGCCATGCATGGTGATGCAGAGCATTCGGAAATATCCAGTAGAAGTGTGGTGGGGAGGGCGGACCAGTCAGGTATGACGCTGTAAACCGTGTCAAGCAGACCGCTGTCCCGTACCCCGATAGACCTACGACCCTTCCCGGTGACCAAAATTGTCGAAGATTCCAAAGTCCCCCCTGACTGACCAATTTTCCAGCATTTACTGGACCGAAAATTTCCCAAAAAATGGAACTTTGTTTTCGACATTTTTTTTGTCGTCAACCCTACATCCCATTTCAGCACGCTCGGTACCGATTGAGCGATAGCGGTTGTGCTGCAACGAGTTTCATGTTCATTGATCTCCAACCGACCGCTCCTCATTGATAACTAAATGAGTCACTCTTGGTGGGCTCCACTATACTTCACTGACGGGTTCCAGGGAATGCCAGTTTACTACTATCAGAAACACCCTCCTAAATTACCAACATTTTCAAATCTTCCCTCCAAATTTCTAATTTCTCAAAAATTTCGCACCCCCCTCCCTTGCGGACATAAACTGCTTGACCCTGGCTGTGACCGAGCCGTCGGAGCTGCGGCCCCTCTCCGCCTGCGCTTGGATGCTAAAGCCTCCCCAGGTTTACCGTGTGCACCCCGGACAATCAGCGAAACTTAAGGAGAAATGAAAAAAATAATTTCCTCGTAGGCTCCATTTCTAGAAACTGCTGACCCCGGATTTATCTCTCACTCAGAAGTATCATTTTCGCATCCAACCGCTCCTCACCAGCACCAAGCTTGCAGCCTCCTTTTCACCGGCGTTTGGGTCGTCCCAACGGTTGCTGTAGCTACGCCTGAGATAAATATTGCTGGGATTCACAGCTGGGTTTGATGCGGTGGCAACCTATTAAGGAGTCTGAAAAAATCACTGGAGATGTCACCGCGTTGAGATTTAGAGGGAGGAATCTAACAAACCGAGGGGGGAAAATATCGCGCACCAAACTCCGACCTGGACCTTGTTCACTCAGAGCTGGCTACTCTACTGTTCTCTGGATGGTTCCTCTTTACGACCCTCCTCAAACTTATTGATCAACCATAGTTGATTATGAAATGAAACATTTTTCCTCAGTGCATACTATCTTTTTTCAGACGCCTTCATCGCAGAATCGACCAATCGCAGCACACACAGGATCACATATTCATTTTTTTATCGGGAAGATTGCATTTCAATAAATCGATGAAGTGTGGAAACATAACAAAGAAGTATTGGCTTGGGCTACAAAAATATGGGATGAGCGACGTTTGAAGATGACTTTCGGTTGGAAGCCAGGTTTCAGTGATTGCTCAGGTTTAAGCAGCACGATGCAGAAGAATGGCTTTGAGCTCGAATCTCGTCTTCTTCCTCTGATCACTCTGAAAAAAGACGCATTTAGCTCTAGGTAAAAATTTTCAATCTGCTTTCTTCTAGCCTTTCCCAAGTATGTGCTAAACATTAGATAAATTGCAATAGTGCTAGAAAGGAGAAACCCTTATCTATGATCGGATTCATCAACGGTCAACTCGCGCTTCAAGAGTAATTGTGAACGGCGAGGCAGATGTATTCGAAAAACTAGGCAATTCAGGTGAAATTCGCCCTTAACCCACAGGTTCCGTTGACGAATCCGAGCTCATTTGGTGTATGTCAAAACATCGTCAACGATAGAACGTGCATGAAACAAAAAAACGCACCTCAGCCTGCTTCTGATGGTGATGGAGAAAACAGTAAATGTGGCGAAATATCAAGGTGGTCGAGAAAAAAATTCAAGGAGAAAGGAAAGGCATTGGAAATGGCAAGGCTTCACAAGATATAGCGGGACGTGGTCCGTGTTCAACAAATCGTGGGTTTCTCACTAAATCAAATTCATAGTGAAGAAGGCCAAGAGTCGCTGGTACAGACCAAACATTCATTTGAAAAACTTGTGGGCTGGACGGGAGCATGATTTACGAGCAAAATGAATGTAACATCGGCATGGATCCTGAAGAGACTTTGCGTTCCCCAGTGGATGTTGGCGCAAACTTGGTGCACCTATGTTATAGCATATCGCACCGAGTTTGCGCCAACCTTCAATAGTGAACGCGAAGTCTGTTCAGGATTCATGCCGACGTTATAAAGATTCTGCGAATATTGAATGGGTTTCCTAGAAAAGAGCCACGTGTTTCAACTTTGACCCAAAGCCAAAAAGTGGGAGAGATTCTTGTAGAAGTCTCAAAAACATTTCAGAAAATTAATTTGAAGACTGACTCAGAATTTCGTTGCGGTTTCCGGTGAGGGCACGCCGCAGAATAAAAAAAATGATAGGGGCATCGCCATTTTATGCATAATTTGGGCTTGACGCGATCAAGTTGGAAATGATTAGATAGTTACCGAACAAATCTTAAGTTCAAAATTGTGAAACGTTTCTAAAATATGAATCAGGTGAACAATTAAGCCGGAAAATCTAATTCTGATCTAATCTAGAAGGAAATACAGAAAATAATACAGTAGAGCGCGATTCTGGTGCTGAAGTGAATAACAGTAGCTGAATAGTAGAAGAAAATAGCACAATAAGGCGAAGAATGACGCTTCCGAGCCGAGATGGCTCGAAATCAGCCGGTGAGGGCAGATGCAGACGGCAGAGCGCGCTAAACCCGCGTTTGAATTTCGCGCCGGTTAGAGACGCGCGCGAGACAACTCGTCCGACACCCCAGAACTCGTCCGGTAGTTTTTCCTTTGTAAGTGTAGCTGCGAATAGATTGGTTGCCTTTTTCGTCAACGAAGCTCGTGTCGATCGTCTCATCTGTGGAGTGATATAGGTAGGTAAGATTATCAAAGTTTGAAAAAAATGAAATAGCTCGAAAGTACAGAATAAGAATAGGCTCCATCCCACATCTTGCTCTCACATTGTGTGAAAATACAGAGTAGAACATACAATTTGTCGAAATAATCGCACACTAGCAGTAGTTTCGAAACATGGTTCATCATTATTTGACTTCTTATTGCTGCACTGTTTTACCCTTTCGTTTAAAAAAAAGCATCTTCTTCTTCTCAAGCTTATCGCAGAGGGTAAATTGGGGCGCCGAATGCGATTCGTACATCAGCTATTTAGTTTGTATTAGTTGGGCGGTAATTAAATGTGGATTTCAGGGCTCATTTACATCCACATCCTGGGAGAGTTTATCGACAGCTGGCTGTCGATAGCGTTGATAAACCCGCGACACTTGTTCAATTTGGGTCCATTTGGAATGTCTGATCTCAAGGATATGTCCGATGTGCGAAGGGGAAATGAAACCTGATTAGGTCTCGGTGAGTGCTGGTTTATATTACTTTGAGTTGGTCTTAGACTTGGTATTCGCTATGTTTTAGGAAAAGATCTGCGATGAGGATTAAGGTTGCCCTTCACGCACGAAAAAATCTACCCGACGAAGATTGAAGAAGATATATCACATCAGAGTGTTGATAGCTTTATAGAGATCTACAGAGTTATGCATATTTGTCAAACTTTCTATTGTGTATCAGAAAAAGTATTAAATTTTGTTTATTCAAGTGTGTGAAGTATTAATGAGCACGACTAGTTTGGACTATCATAATTAGATACCCCGTCATTGTCAAAGGGCGTAGAGCACCAGCGAGTCACTAGCGTAGAGCACCGTGTGGGAGTTCCACAAAATTTGTTTCTCATTAGATATAGCTTCAGAATTGCTTTCGGTGATTTGTCTGGGTTTCTTAGCTCGTGGCGGAGATAGTTTGCCTCGGTGGGGCTCAAAAGTAGCCTACGAAAATTAATAGAAAACAGCTGCGAAAAAAATCCTAAATGTAGATTCCTTAGCACGAGCTTGCGAATGTAGCAAAAAAGAGGCAAAAAATTTTGGAAAGAAGTCTGCAAAAACCAGCAAAAATAGCACAGCGAAAGTGTTATCTGGATCAATTCTGCTGAACCTAGATAAAAACGAAGTGCTGATTGAAGGTAGTCGACGAAAATCACTGAGAAACAATGAAAACGTGAAAAGATTCAAAAAGAAATGTTGACATTAAAACTTCTCCCCAGACTCTCGATTTTTTTAATTTCGAATCGCTTCCGCCGCGAAGCGGCGGGAGAGGTTTGGTTTTGCCTGGCATAAGACCTAGGTTTCAACTGGATTCGGATACTGGAATCAATTTGCCAGCCTGAATAAGTTTAATTTTTTGAAAAATAGCGCAGCGAAAGTGTTGTAAAGAACAATCTTGCTGAAACTAGCTAAAACGAAGTGCTGTTCAAAATTCGAAAATCACTGAGAAACAGATCAAGACGTTGTGGAGAATCGGATTTTCTATGCGTGCTTCAAAACGCGTTTAAACCATAAAAATGTCTCAATTAAAAAAAACCGGTGAGAATCAGAAATGAAACGTAAAACTTCGATGAAAGGTTGACTTCTTAACATCAGTAGTAAGTAGTGCTCAATTCAGCCTTGAACTTAGTTCTCACAGTCCACACTGATCCAATACTCCTTGGTGGATTCGTTGCAAAGTTGTGATTGTGTAGGATTGAATATCGATCTGACCAAATTCGTGTGCCTGGCGTCGTTTGGCTGCTGCGCTGAGATGGCGCGCTCCAGTGAGAACGGCGCACCCAATGAGAACGCGCGGCGCGGCGACCGCTCGCACGAAATTTGTTACCACTGTGTTTCAGTGGCTTCTGTTCTCTCAGGGTCAGTGTCCTCAGCTTCTGATTGTTGGGCCCAAAAGAAAGACAGGTGTGGATGTTGAGACGAAAAATTGATATTGCTCAGCAGTAATAGTAGGCACGATCCTGGACTATTTATCACAAAATTCAAACGATGATTATCTTCCCAAATCTGAGTGCGTGGAACACTAGAAAAAATGAGCATGCCGAAAAATTTCCGTAGTCATGGTTTCTATTGCAGACCGGTTTTTTAAGCAAAGGTCCAGGATATGAAGTTAAAGCGCAGCTGCACACGGATGACGAAACTTGTAGGCAAATGTAGGAAGGTGAACATTCCGATCAAGCGTATGTTCAGGCATTCCTTATTGTGGTGAGAACTCGATATTCGAAAAGCACTTTCTTGTGATGAGATATGCGGTCATGAATGGGTGAATCGTTGTAAACGTATGTGCGATTTTTCTGGCCTTACGCAGTTCTTTTTCAGTCATAAAGGATGGAAAGTAGCGACGAGCGGAACAGTATTGACATGTTGAAAACAACTGCGTTTACATGAAAAAAAAATCAGTCATATGTGTTTCGTAAAGGCAGTGTTCACGATAATCTTCGATTTTGAGATTAATCGCAAAATCGATTGTTTGGCCCCCGAGTAGAACTGAAATGACGAAGAAACCGAGAAAAACGCACCAGAAGGGCACGAAATCCTCAAGTATCAGCCCGCCTCGTGAAGGCAGGGTTCGCGATAAAAACGACTTTTTAGCTCTGTTCTTTCTTTTTAGCCCTAAGCATACAATGTACATGATAAATACACTTAGTTTTAGAACAAAAAAACTCCCCGTGGCTGATCTCAGCCTCAAATACCACTTAGGTGTGACGCTTGCTCTCGATGATACGATAACGCGCTCCACGGCGAATGCGGTTACGGTAACACAGAATCCCGGCTGCTAAAATCCGTTTTGTAAATTAGTTGGAATACGCTGTTAAGGTGAATTTGAATTTCGCGCTAAAATCGTTTTTGAAGTTTTTCTGCATTTGTAGACTTCGTCGCTGTCATTTTCGAAGTTTTTTCTGCATGCGGGGTTTGTGCCGCAACTGTTTTCCATGTTGTTTGACGGCAGCATCAACAATCTATGCGAAAGTAGTAGATGATCGACCCCACAGCAGTTTTTTGGTGGCCCTGACTTTCAAGGGGCGCATTTCCGGAGCCTCAAGTTTCGTGGGTGTTGTCAGCCAGCTCCGATTGTTTTATTGTTGACATAAAATGGAAAGTGATTTCCATCGAGCACGATGCTTTTAAGGAAGATGTATGCATTGAAATCACGAAAACAGAATAGAAAAATTGAAAAATAAGCTTCCGTGTGAAATTGCCGATGGCTAACTGTTGTCTTGTCCACAATTGCGAAACGTAAACGTTGGATTTGACGCAGGACTTTCACTAGTCCTCCGACACTGGCAGCGGACTCCTACAGGAGAAAACGACGATCGCGGTCTCCTAGAGGGGCTGTTTTGTCCTGTGGGAGACCGAACTAGAGCGAAGCGGTCTCCTATAGGACACACTGCCGCATCGCTTCTACTGGGTCTCCTACAGGACAAAACAGCTCCGGTAGTTGTCCTGGAACGCGCGCGTTGAACCATTGATCGAACCCGCGCGGTGTACGATACGCGTGTGCATGGGGTGGAGAGCTGATTCGCCCATGCAGGTTCACGGAAGCGCCCCTCTCATTGATTGACTGGGGTGCTTAGAAGCCGAATTTCCTCCTTGATGATAAGTGAGGGAGGAATGCAATGGGGCTTTATGCCCTACACAGATTTTTGCCGTTGACAAAATTGTCAACGAAGAAGTGTGAAAATCATGCTTCGATTTAAAAAGAAATTCGAAAGAGAGGCGGTTTTGGCTTGATTCCAGCAAACGTTATTTGAAATTCCCTCCAAGCTACCGTACAAGTTCCGGTCTCCTACAGGAGAATAATAGGACTCCTACAGGAGTATCACAGGACTCCTGTTGCAGGGGAGACTAGGACTCCCAGCGGACTCCTGTAGGAGTCCGCTGCCAGTGTCGGAGTCGCAGGCGACAAAAATGATTACGTCGGAACTCGTCCGCGCGGCGCTGTCCGATATCGTCCGCGGCGAGCCGTCCGAACTCGTCCGCCGGGTTCCTTGGTAAAATTGAGGGTACAATCGGTGGCTTCTCCATGTTACCGACCGTGTTGTGAGGGTTACCGCTGTGAATACATACGATCATATGAAGAGTGTACAAACAAAACAAAAAAATTCGGGCTAGCAGCAACGCCCTCTCTCATCGAACGACAAAACTTATTGAACAACCTGGTAATGAAGTGATTGCGCTCCATCTTCTAATATTAGGTACATGGTCTGCTTATACAACGATTCCAAGGTTTCTTTTTTATGGTGGTTCTAACAATAGATTCCCATCTTTCGTTTTTCTTTGTTTTCTGAAGGATGATTACGAGGCAGCGCGCTGGTTCCAGCACTCTTCGTTTTGAAAATATGTGTCATTCGATACTGAATTCAATTCATTTATCAAAACCGATTGTATATAGTTCAGTTCCGCAATCGCGTTCAGTCCTCATTATTACAATCTTAGAAGCGAAGCGGTTGTTTTTGAAAAAATCAACTAGAATCATTCTCAAAACAACCGCTTCGCTTCTACGATTGTGATGGTGAAACTTTGGGGACTGAACACGATTGCGGAACTAGATCATAGATTATCGAGGGGTTGACTGATTTTGAAGCGATTTTGATTGAGTTGGTATTTTTTCCTTGAGTTGACAGTTATAAAAACGTCGCATCTACTATTTAGGTCTGTAACTATGTGTCCAGATAAGATTCCACTAGAAGTCCAGTATTGCAAACGAAAACATTCTGCCAGTTTCATATACCGGTAGAGATTCATTAACTAAACCAGGTGCAATTACAAAAAAAAACATTCTATTTTGAAGGCCTCTTTAACTACATACAAATGCCTTACCCAAAAGCTGGTGTTTCTCGGTACATTATCTACCAGTGATAAGTCAGTGTTCATATCCTGTGCTCGAGCACCTTCCCTTGATGTCAATGTATTTCGGCGATTTGCGTGCCGGACGAGATCGGACGCCAGCCGGACGAATCCGGACATCGCGCCGCGGACGAGATCGGACTGCGCTGGCCGGACGAGTTCCGGCGCAACCAACAAAAATGTTTTCGAACATTATTGACGCGGCGTTGGTTGCCGCTCGCTGGGGCCGTCGCGGCGTCAAAACACTGATCCCTCCCCTCGTCGCCCTTCTTGCCGGGTCGGTCACCCCCGTCGCCGATAGTGCATCACCCAGCGCTGTTCGTCGCTGCAAGCAACGCCGCAACTTAAACTCTGCAGACCCCTATAGAGGGTTTTGTCATAGGTTGAGAAACTTGGCGACCAGTAGTGGATTCGTGCATAAGTTCACTGGTCAGCTTCGTGCGGTTCTCCTAGAAGTTAAATAAGTGTGCGGTTTCACTGCCGAGGGAATCGAAAGCCGGGGAAACATCAGATTTGTTGCTGTCAAGCTTGCTGACGTAGGACATAAGCATTGTTGAGTGACCACAGAGCATCAAAGGGAGGGTGCATCTAGCCCTTCTTCGGAGTTGAAACACCGATGTCTGTCTGCAGTGAGGGCGGTCCTTGACCGCAGGCATTGGCGAAGATTGCGACCCTGTTGTGGCCCGTGTAGGGGTGGTTCCCTGCCGAGGTCTGACCACCGAGGCGGCAAAGCTGTAGTCTGGTTTACCAAAACAAAAACCGTTGAAATGCAACCGTAAAAATTGTGACATTTTTGCGGTAAAAAAGGTTTGAATTTGTGGGGGGTCGTAAAATTTTCGAAAAAATGGGGTTTATTCCCAGAGCACTCGTAAAGGTAGAGTGAGGCAAGAGTAGTAAGTCGCGTATGAATTTCGAACAGTTTGAATGAGGATTAGTTTTTTGGGGGGGGGGTGGTTCGTGGAAATCTTGGTCACCCGGGCCGAATTCATCAACGCGTGGGTTAGGGTAGCGGTAAAGGCGTCGGCACGTTTGATGATTACCCGCAAGGGCAAACCACCTCGTAGCCCAGCACTCTCAGTTGCCCCTGCCTCTTAGCTGGGTTAGAAGTGGGCACGACTGGTTAGCGATTTTCCGCTTGCACAGGGTAATCATCAAAAGTGCCGACGCCTTTACCGCTACCCAAACCCGCGCGTTGATGAATTCGGCCCTAGGGGGGGGCGTGAAATTTTGGTTACCGGTTGCGGCGGTCTGCTCAACCCTGACTCCACAGTATTTCATACAAGTATAGACAGAGATTTCAGAGTCAACTGGTGGAGACGTGATCTTCAATACGAGTACATGCCTGTGTTTGCGAAAATAGATCAAGTATTGGAAGAATATCTCAGAAGAAATGGAATCTTCCTCACGAAAAAGTACAAGGGAGGTGTTTTGGATGATTATCTCTCGAAAATACATGCTAAGGTCTATGCTGTGGATCAGTCTATTTCTGTTTCGAGCTTCTTGTTCGGAACCATTGTCGTGGTTATTTCGAACATTTATTTTCCAAGAATTATTGCTCCAATTTCATCTTTTACATATTAATTTTAGGTTTCTTTAGAGCGGATGTTTTCCCGCTTGTCGATCCTATACTTTTTTGGCTTGCTGTGATCCCATTAATTTATTAAGCATTTGTAGGCGAAGGCATAATCGCTATTTTTGTTGTTTGTCATAAATTTTCTTTGTCACTTTTGTTTTGATAGGATGGGTTTTATTCCACTGCAGATTTTTTTTTATTTCGGAACAATGATAATACTGCTACTACTCAATCTCCTGTACATAGCTAGAACAGCAATCCTCAACAGTCTTTTTTGTGAAACTTCGAGCATTAAGTTACAGTCAGTCACATGCATTTGTGCACAAGTTTACTCAGGCAAACTGGGGCGTCGACAACAGGTCGATCCTTCTACCATGGGTGGGGACCATCGTGTATCAACACCCCGAAGAGGCGGGAGAAACGGAGTAGGAGCGAGGTCCCCGATTGGACGCACACGGGCTAGCCCCGTGTTGCGTCCAGTCAGAAACCTCGCTCCTCCCCCGTTTCTCCCGCCTCCTCAGGGGTGCTGATACACGATGGCCACCACCCTTCTACCATGAGTCACCGCTGGCCAACGCGCCCTTATTCGGCGGGGCCGTGGCCGCTAGTTATGATCTGGTCGATGTCGAGCTGTTGCACTGATAGCCATTTCGCACTCTGTATGAAATGGAAGTAAGCGACGCTTTTTTGAGGCATGCTTCAAGTTACAAGAGTGCAGTCGGTTCAGTTACCCAATTTTGTGGTACATTGTCCCCGCCCAGGATCTGGAGGCCCTGCCCATCCGGTGGCGGCCCCAGTGGAGGCTGGGCGACCCCAGCCGAGGCGCGCGGGTGTGCCAGCCGCGGCGCGTGTCGGTGTGCCGGCCGCGACGCGTGACGGTGCGACGTAGTTCCTAAGCTAGATGAAACAGTCCTGCAGAATGTGAACGGCTGCTGAATACGCCGCTAAACGCGACACATCGAAATGTCAACAGGCCGACAATAGGCGGAGGTCGCTGGGCAACGGGCAGGACTCAGGCTGACAATACGTCCGGTTTGAGTTGTGAACAGGGAGCGGTTTATGAGATGACAACTTAACCTAATGTCGACGCCCTAGTTTGCCTGAGTTAACGGTCTCCACCACAACAGTCCGCTCTGGCAAGGCGGTGAGTATGAAATTTTTTCCGCCCTGCCCGAGCGGTCCATTTCGTACTGCTCCTGTTATGCCATAGCGTGGTTGTTGGATCTATCATAACCTTCACCTGCGCTGCCTCATCGGTTTCGCCCACCATTTTGTATTATCGATAGTATTATTCATTTTAGTTTAACGCCGCTCCGTCCGTTATGGCGTCATTGCTGAGTCTTAATAATCTCTGCAAATGTGCCGCTGCGGCGGTGGGGCTATTAAAGAAGCCGTAATGTGTGAAGGGCGCCTGGGGAAATCTTCTTCTTCTTCTTTGCAGCCACAGAGAGGGGTTCTGTCATAGGTTCAGAAACTCGGCCACTAGCACTGGGTTCGTCCACAGATCCATTGTCGTCAATGTAGTCGGTCTTTTCGGGCAATTGAACAGGTGCGCAGTAGTATGCCCTTGACTACCGCAATCAGGACACTCGTCAGGTTTGCTGTTGTCAATCCTATGCAAGTATGACATAAGCATGGGGGAGTGTCCACAGCGTAACGATGCAAGGGTGCACCTGGCACGCCTGCCAAGTTCCATCTCTGTCTCGGAGACCTTTGGAGGTGCGACTCCCAGGATGGGGCTTGTGGCAACTCTGCGCAAGTGTTCGTTCACGAATCGGGTATGCTCCGCGCGCAAGAGACGGAGGCGTTCTTGTTGTGCTTCAGTCCATCTCTGCACATCTACTTTCGACGGAGCATCAGCGAAAGGCTTTCTGATACATCTCTCTCTCACCGGGTTTAGTACTCTTCGCGAAGGATGATTCGGCTGCTTCACGATGTTAATGTACATTTGTTGCGCCTGGAGTTGGCAGTGGTCTCTAACTGGCAATATGCGAGCTTCGGCATGTAAGTGCTCTATTGGAGAGCTTTTGGAACAGCCTGTTGCAATTCGCAGAGCACAATTTTGGACGCGCTGCAGCTTGGACCAAGAGGTGTCCGACACGATGTGCTGCCAGACTGGCGCAGCATACTCCAAGGCGGGTTGCACAATAGCCTTATACGTGGTCAGGATCGTTTCTTTATTGCATCCCCAGGACGTTCCACCGAGAGCACGCAGGACGTTGAGTCTTGTTTTCACTGTGGCTTGCTTCTGCTCAGTGTTCTTATGAAACTTCAACGAAGGATCCAACACGAGTCCAAGCAGCTTGGGGAATCGGGTGGCCTGCAATTGAGTTTCGTCCCATTTAACCATAGGATGGGCACTGTGCTCTGCATTATCAGTGGAAAAGACGGTGATGGACGATTTGGAGGCAGAGACTGTGAGCATTTTGCGATCGAAGAAACATTTCAACTCGATCAAGTAGTCATTGATCTTACTGGTGGCTACCTTAATGTCGCGATCTCGGCACAGAATAGTAATATCATCCGCGTATGCAACGACCTTGATGTCTTGAGGGGGAACGGGCAGATCTTCTAGATATAAAGTGAAAGTGCAGGCGATAAAACTCCTCCTTGAGGGACACCAGCGGCGATGGGGATGCTATTGGAAACATGTCCCTGGAATAGCACATTTGCCCGACGTCCTTTAGTGAAGGCAGTTATCCACCGCTTCTGCCATGGCTTAATGGTAGACTTCAACAGACTCTCTGATAGTAGGCCAAGATTGACAGTGTCAAATGCCTTGTTAAGTCGAGGGCCACACCAACAGTACGTTGGGGTTTGATGGCATTGAAGCCGTCCAGCACATAGCTGCCACAATTTCCAACAAGGCCGTAGTGGTGGAATGTAATTTACGGAAACCATGTTGGTGCTGCTGTTGGCTGTTATGCTCGGCAAGCTCGTCCACAACCAGTTTTTCGGCAATTTTGGCGATGGGTGAGAGCAGACTGATCGGCCGGTACCCTTTAGCCGTGGATGGTGACTTTCCCGGCTTCGGCAGTGGAATAACACGAGCCACTTTCCAATTTTGGGGTAAAATGCATGTACGAAACGATGTATTTATGACGTCAGCAATAAAGGGCAGTAGTTCACTGGGCAGTCTCTTCAGGACTGCAGGGCTCAAAACCGTCTGGCCCTAATGCCTTCGAGTTGCTCATCTCCTTTATCGCCTTCTCGACCTGTGCAGGCGTGACTGCATCATCTACATCCATGAGAGGCAACTTACAGAGTTCCCGTACAGTTATTCTGTTCTGTTTCTCTCTTTTGGTTCTAGTGATGAAAAAATGCTTCCCAAGAGCATTTGCGGCCTCCTTCCCTGATTTGAAGACTCCATCTTCAAACTCAATCGTGGAATTGTCGGCGGAGGTGAACTTTCCGGAGATCCTTTTCAAGGCCTTCCACGTTGCTGCTGCATCTTTTTTGAAGTTCATCTTCTCAGTAAACTTTTCCCAAGTTTCCTTCTTGTGCCTGTCAAGGTCGTTCCTGATCTCATCATCCAGCGCAGCGATGTCTGGGTCAAGATGATTTGCGGCTCTCTTTGCGTCCCTTGTCCTTATCTTCTGCAGTGTTTCCCTGGTGACATTGGGAAAGAAGGTCTTAACGCGGCCTTCAGGGATCGCAGCTTTCATAGCCTTCAAGATAGCATCAGATAGGTGGCGCTCCTTCTGGTGTACATCGCCATTCCACGTATAATCAGCCGCTTGGCGGAGCGCGACCTCCCTGAACAGGCTCCAGTCTGCAAGGCCTAAATTAAGATAAGAACGATGACGAACACCTGTATAGGGAGCAAGAGAGTTAGAGAGATCAATATCGACAAAGACAGGGATGTGATCGCTGGAAAGAGTTGTGATGTCGACCAAGAGCAGGCATTAGAGAGATTGGAAGAGACGAGGGAGATGTCTGGGCTAGATGATCGGCCGTTGGCAGGGAGACGAGTGGGCTGGCCATCGTTTAAGATAACCAGATCGCACTCCTCCGCCCATTCTTCGACGTCACCTCCTCTAGCATCAGAATCAAGCGACGAGCAGAACGTGTGCGCATTGAAGTCACCCGCAAAGACAATTGAGGGAGAAAGAGAGCAGTCATACAGCTGCTTGAGAAGGGGGATAGGATTGTATGTTGATGGACAAGAGGTAGAAGGAGGGATATATATTAAAAAGAGAAAGTGGTGTTTTTACAGGTAGATGGATGGGGATGTACTCGAGAGTGCCATCCACTAGAGTGCTTGGAATAATGTGAGAGGGAAGAGAGGACAGAACAAAGTAGAGACTCCGCCTCCTTGAGATGACCTAGAGTATGATATGCAGTATAGCCCGAGATGGTTGGAAGTCTAGAGGTAGCAGAGGGAGAGAGTTTGGTCTCCTGGACCATGATAACATCCGGGTGATGAGTACGGGCAAAGAGAGATAATTCAGAAAGCTTGGTCCGAAGGCCGTTTAGATTGATGTGTACAATAGATAGGGGGCGGTTGGTAGATGAGGAATTTGAGTTACTGGAGGCGGAGCACACAATACAACGAAAGGAAGAATCGTGGTGCCTCACAGAACTGAGACCCGAACAAGAGAAGTGCACCCACCTTTCGCATCCAAAACATTGGACGCTGGTTCCATACCAATTGACATCTCTGCCGCATGTGGCACATGGGTACTTCTTCTTCTTCGCGGGTCCTGGATTCCTTTCGACGCCGGCCATTTGTAGAAGAATCCTCAGGAGAGCTGCAGCCAGCCAGCACCTCTCCCATGACAAAAACCCTCTCCGCGGAGGGATTGACGTCGGTTTGCACGGAGGTGATCTTCTTTCCTCCACACTGCCACGGCACGAACGTACGACATCTCGGCAGCCTGGGGAAATGGTGAGGATCTAGGGAAGGGTAGCGAACAGAACATTGACATGAAGTGTAAGATCTTCTGAGGGGTGTGGAGGGCATCGCCATATTGTCAGGACTGAATTCGGCAGTTCGTTCTGCTTTTGTATTGACGCTCGCGCTGTAGGTCGCTGCTGCTGCTCGCCATATTCTCTTTCTCGATAGCAGCATCTCTCCGGTTATTGTAGTTTCACGTGTCACTATAGTTCTTCCATGTTTGAATCTTCGCTTTTTTGTGTTTGAGAGATTTTGTACGCTCGAATTGTTCGTCTTTTAATCATGATCCATTGGTGAATACGAGGTCGTTTCCCCATATCCCCTGGCTGTTCCTTCTATTATAGTAGTTTCTCCCCTTTCAGCGGTGCCTCTAACAATTGTTCAAATTCGGTGCGTCTAGCACTTGTTCAAATTGACTATGTGTATGCATTATGTGATAGATTCTCCCTTTTCAAGCACATCCATCTTTTAACGGCAGTGAATAGAGCGTTATTGTGTTTAACCGTGTGTTGGCTTACATTCACGCTTCGGAAGATGAGGAAGGTTGATGAAGTGTAAAAAAGCCGCAGTCTAGAACTCTTTTTGTCCAGGACTTTCGTGCTCGGCCGAATGTTTCTTCGGCATAGGTGCATCAGGACTGGAATTCACGAAGTGTCAGGCAAGTTTTAGCCATTGTTTTGGGCCCTTCGATTCCCACTAACTGTGCTTAATCATGGTTACGTTGACCATGTTTAATAGGAAGTAGGCGTTTCGAGAGTCTCAGCTCGATTTCGCATGGTGCTCGGGGCAAAGTGATTTCCAGACCTCGCGGTCATTGTTGGTTGGAAAAAACTGCCGTGACCGGGTTTGGTTTTTCATTCCTCCTCATCTATGTCTTTCATGCTTATTAATCCAACTGGCTAAAGCAGATCGGCCTACTACTTATGACCAGGAGCCGACCTGATCTCTGAGAAAAACGGGAGGCAAAACGACTGGGTGTTTAGTCCTGGATCATAGTTTTAGAGGGAGCTGTTCCCGACGAAATGTTAGAGATTCCCCAATATCGTCGGGCGGCGAGTGCCTTTAATTGGTTTGGCAGCTTCTATTTTGCCCTTTGCAAAAGTTCTTCAAAAACGCTATTGAAGATCAGTGCTTGAAAAAGCTACGGTGATCTGAAGCTGGAATGTATTTTAACCCATTATGCGACATTTAGTGCAACGTCTGCGTGTGCAGCGTTCGGTCGTGGACTAGTAGAATAGGAAAATCTTGAGTTTCGACTTCTGTCTAAACGCTCCGTGGCTCGGGGCTTCCGTCAGAGCTTCGACCGATCGGTTTCTTCTTCATCTTTACCACTCACTGTAGATATCCTCATAGTCGTAAAAAGGTGACGACGTCGCACTGTTCATTCCACACATATCGTGAGCAGATGAAGAAGTTGATCTTGCTGGGCATGATACTTAAATAACGTAAATCATGCCCTGTACGTTAGCTTGAGGTCAAGACATCCTACTAGTATATTATATCTGTCTTACTCTTTGTTTGTGTGTGTGAGAGAGAAAGAGAAAGACAGAGGGCGAATGAACGGAAAATTTGGTCGGCCCGTCGTGAACAGCGCTGACATCAGGGTCCGTTGCGATTCCACCCCAAAGGTGGGAGCTCGTACAATACCGGCCACAACTTCTGTCCCAAAGCGCGTCGCCGACGCGAAATCGCGTCGAAAACTGCCGTTTTCGTTCGAGTGGACTTTTCGAGAATCTGAAAAAACCTTTCGATTCCTCGATGAGTGAGATTCCCATTATATGTTCAGACTTGAGAAAAACACAAGTCTTCACCTAGTTATGGCCTATTTTCCTAAAAGGAGTCAAAATCTTTGTGAATGGTTATTTTGAATCTGAAAACACTATTCGCTTCACCTCCTCATCGTCCTGATTCCAAAAAATCATTTCCAAGTTTGGAAAATTGTTACTTCTTGGACATAGTTATGGCATATTTCGCTCCACCCAAAGAGTAGGAATGCTCTATCAACGGCGAAACTTGAAAGTTAGCATCACCAGTACATTGGTGTCGTAATTCTGACTTCAAAGCTGTCTCTGTACCTGGAAAAGTGTGACATTTGACTCTTAATCTTTCTAAGTCTCTATATGAATTCCGTTTTGTCGATGGTCTCCCTCTCAATTTCTCGGTTCTCCTGCGCCTCCACGCTATTGCTCTTTCTCTCTCTCTGGACGCACTCCTCGCTGCCTGTACTGCCTCGCTCGAAGACATTCCTCCAAACCAGGGGTGTGTGCGTTTTTTCGGTTTTTCGATTTTTCGGTTTTTTCGTTTCTCGGTCTGTTTCCTGGCGAAAAATCAATATCGAAAACGAAAAAGATTAAATTTTTTTCGGTTTTTTTCGGTCTAAATTTTCCAGTGCTGATGCGACTTGCAACTCGATCCCTTCGCTGCCCACAGACGTTTGCAGCAAGAAGAAACGAATAAGGAAAATGGGCAAAATAACGAATGGCAAACAAGCGTTCTGAGGTCACCAAAACGCCCTTCATGCCCCCTCGCCCCCTCTTATATGAAAATTGAACACTCGAGATTGCGATAACATGAAGTAATCAAGTCAAGAGAGTACTGGTAAGCGAGCTAAATCGCTTGATTGCATTGATATGTAAAGGTTGTCATCCATCTGCAAAAAGGCCCTCTTCAGCACAAAAACACGGTTTTGGGTTCTCTTTGAAGGCTGTGTTCACGATAAGACTCCGATTCCTTCCGGTTTTCCCGCCTATATTGAAAACTGTCCCATGCTGATTCTGTAATTATGTCTCTGAAATCGTACAAGCCCCCCTCCTGAGAACGGGAGTTATGGTCCCTCATGAATCGAGCTAGGGAAGGCATGATGGACGAGTTGTCCGAGGCTTGAAACATCCATCTTCTGCAGCCGGTGTACGCGAGCTGACCTGAGTAAAGAGAGAAGTTGAGAATGAAGTTAGGAACGGGGCTTTTGATCGGAAACCATCGCTCACCCCATGATCCCTAGTGTT
>JAPDOI010001807.1:0-138604 GCA_029168955.1 Aplectana chamaeleonis
ACGTTCGTGCCGGGCAGTGTGGAGGAAAGAAGATCACCTCCGTGCAAACCGACGTCAATCCCTCCGCGGAGAGGGTTTTTGTCATGGGAGAGGTGCTAGCTGGCTGCAGCTCTCCTGAGGATTCTTCTGCCAAATGGCCGGCGCTCTAGTAAATCCAGGACCTGAATAGCAGAAGAAGCACCCATGTGCCACATGCGGCAGAGATGTCAATTGGTATGGAACCAGCGTCCAATGCTCGATGCGAAAGGTGGGTGCACTTCTCTTGTTCGGGTCTCAGTTCTGTGAGGCAAATTACCGATTCTTCCTTTCGTTGTATTGTGTGCTCCGCCTCCAGTAACTCCAATTCCTCATCTACCAACCGCCCCCTATCTATTGTAATACATCAATCTAAAAAAACGGCCTTCGGACTGCTTTCTGAATTATCTCTCTTGCCCGTAAAATCATCACCCGGATGTCATCATGGTCCAGGAGACCAAACTCTCTCCTCTGCTACCTCTAGACATCCAAACATCCCTGGCTATACTGCATATCATACTCCCAGGTCATCTCAAGGAGGCGGAGTCTCTACTTTCTTCTTCTGTCCTCTCTTCCTCTCACATTGGCTCCAAACACTCCAGTGGATGGCACTCTCGAGTACATCCCCATCCATCTACCTTCTTAAAAACACCACTTTCTTTTTAATATATATATCCCTCCTTCTTCCTCTTGTCCCCTCAACATACAATCCTATTCCCCTTCTCAAGCAGCTGTATGACTGCGCTCTTCTCCCTCAATTGTCTCTGCGGCACTGGCTGCACACGTTCTGCTCGTCGCTTGATTCTGATAAAAGTAGAGGAGGTGACGTCGAAGAATGGGCGGAGGAGTGCGATCTCGGTTGAGTCTTTAAACGATGGCCAGCCCACTCGTCTCCCTGCCAACGGCCGGGATCATCTAGCCCATGACATCTCCTCTGTCTCTTCCAATCTCTCTAATGCATGCTTTGGTTTATCCAGCAACTCCTTCTGGTGATCACATCCCTATCTTTGTCGATATTGATCTCTCTAACTCTCTTGCTCCCTATACAGGTGTTCGTCATCGTTCTTATCTTAATTTAGGGCCTTGCAGACTGGAGCCTGTTCAGGGAGGCTGTGCTTCCGCCAAGCGGCTGATTATCCGTGGAATGGCGATGGCACCAGAAGGAGTTGCCACCTATCTGATGCCATCTTTGAAGGCTATGGTGCCGCGATCCCCTGGAAGGCCGCGCAAGACCTTCTTTCCCAATGTCACCAGGGAAACACCGCAGAAGATAAGGACAAGGGACGCAAAGAGAGGCCGCAAATCATCTTGACCTGTGACATCGCTGCGCTGGATGATGAGATCAGGAACGACCTTGACAGGCACAAGAAGGTAAACCTTTGGGAAAAGTTCACTGAGAAGATGAACTTCAGAACAGATGCAGCAGCAACGTGGAAGGCCCGAAAAGGATCTCCGGAAAGCTCACCTCCGCCGATAATTCCACGATTGAGTTCGAAGATGGAGTCTTCAAATCAGGGAAGGAGGCCGCAAATGCTCTTGGGAAGCATTTTTTTCATCACTAGAACCAAAAGAGAGGAACAGAACAGAACAACTGTACGGGAACTCTGTAAGCTGTCTCTCAGGCGGATGTAGATGATGCAGTCACGCCCGCACGCAGGTCGAGAAGGTTGATGGAAGGAGATGAGCAACTCCCAGCTGCACATTAGGGGCCAGACGGTTTGAGCCCTGCAAACCCGAAGTAGACTGCCCTGTGCGAACTACTGCCCTTTATTTGCCGACGTCATAAATACATCGTTTCGTGCATGCATTTTACCCCAAAATTGGAAAGTGGCTCGTGCTCCACCGTCGAAGCTGGAAAGTCACCATCCACGGCCAAAGGGTACCGGCCGATCAGTCAGCTCTCACCCATCGCCAAAATTGCCGAAAAATTGGTTGTGTGGAGGGAGCTTGGTTGGAGCATAACAGTCAACAGCAGCACCAACATGGTTTCCGTAAATTACATTCCACCACTACGGCCTTGTTGGAAATTGTGAGCTATGTGCTGATGGCTTCAATGCCATCAAACCTTCAACGTACTGTTGGTGTGGCCTCGACTTAACAAAGGCATTTGACACCGTCAATCTAGGCCTACTATCAGAGAGTCTGTTGAAGTCTACCATCAAGCCACGGCAGAAGCGGTGGATAACCGCCTTCACCAAAGGACGTCGGGCAATAAAGTGCTATTCCAGGGACAGGTTTCCCACAGTATCCCCATCGCCGCTGGTGTCCCTCAAGGAGGAGTTTTATCGCCTGCACTTTTCAGTTTATAATCTGTGAAGATCTGCCCGTTCCCCTCAAGACATCAAGGTCGTTGCATACGCGGATGATATTACTATTCTGTGCCGAGATCGCGACACAGGTAGCCACCAGTAAGATCAATGACTACCATCGAGTTGAAATGTTTCTTCGATCGCAAAATGCTCACAGTCCCTGCCTCCAAATCGTCCGTCACCGTCTTTCCAATTGATAATGGTGAGCACAGTGCCCATCCTATGAGTTAAATGGGGACGAAACCCAATTGCAGGCCAACGATTCCCCTCAAGCTGCTTGACCTCGTGCTGGATCCTTCAAGCTGAAGCTCATAAGAGCACTGAGCAGAAGCAAGCTACAGTGAAAAACAAGACTCAACGTCCTGCGTGCTCTCGGTGGAACGTCCTGGGGATGCAATAAAGAAACGATCCTGACCACGTATAAGGTTGTTGTGCAACTCCGCTCCTGGGAGTATGCTGCGCCAGTCTGGCAGCACATCGTGTCGGACACCTCTTTGGGTCCAAGCTGCAGCGCGTCCAAAATTGTGCTCTGCGAATTGCAACAGGCTGTTCTTAAAAGCTCTCCAATAGAGCACTCCCATGCCGAAGCTCGTATACGCCAGTCAGAGACCACTGCCAACTCCAGGCGCAACAAATGTACATTAACATCGTGAAGCAGCCGAATCATCCTTCATGAAGAGTACCAACCCAGTGAGAGAGAGATGTATCAGAAAGCCTTTCGCTGATGCTCCGTCGAAAGTGGTAGATGCGCAGAGATGGACTGAAGCACAACAAGAACGCCTCCGTCTCTTGCGCGCGGAGCATACCCGATTCGTGAACGAACACTTGAGCAGAGCTGCCATAAACCCCATACTGGGAGTCGTACCTCCAAAGGTCTCCGAGACAGAGATGGGAACTTGGCAGGCGTGCCAGGTGCAACTCTCGCATCGTTACGCTGTGATACACTGCCCATGCTTATGTCATACTTGCACAGGATTGACAACAGCAAAACCTGACGAGTGTCCTGATTGCGGTAGTCAAGGGCATACTACCGCGCACCTGTTCAATTGCCCGAAAAGACCGACTACATTGACGACAATGGATCTGTGGACGAACCCAGTGCTAGTGGCCGAGTTTCTGAACTCATGACAGAACCCCTCTCTGTGGCTGCAAAGATAGAAGAAGAAGAAGCAGCACCAGACATGGTTTCGTAAATTACATTCCACCACTACGGCTTGTTGGAAATTGTGAGCTATGTGCTGGATTTGCCTTCAATGCACATCAAACCCCAACGTACTGTTGGTGTGGCCCTCGACTTAACAAAGGCATTTGACACCGTCAATCTAGGCCTACTATCAGAGAGTCTGCTGAAGTTCACCATCAAGCCATGGCAGAAGCGGTGGATAACTGCCTTCACTAAAGGACGTTTGGGCAAATGTGCTATTCCAGGGACAGGTTTCCAACAGCATCCCCATCGCCGCTGGTGTCCTCAAGGAGGAGTTTTATCGCCTGCACTTTTCAGTTTATATCTAGAAGATCTGCCCGTTCCCCTCAAGACATCAAGGTCGTTGCATACGCGGATGATATTACTATTCTGTGCCGAGATCGCGACATTAAGGTAGCTACCAGTAAGTTCAATGACTACTTGATCGGAGTTGGAAATGTTTCTTCGATCGCAAAATGCTCACAGTCTCTGCCTCCAAATCGCCTGTCACCGTCTTTTTCCACTGATAATGCAGAGCACAGTACCCATCCTATGGTGAAATGGGGATGAAATCTCAACTGCAGGCCACCTGATTCCCCAAGCTGCTTGGACTCGTGTAAGATCCTTCGTTGAAGTTTCATAAGAACACTGAGCAGAAGTGTCACAGTGAAAACAAGACTCAATGGTCCTGCGTGCTCTCGGTGGAACGTCCTGGGGATGCAATGAAAGAAACGATCCCACCACGTATAAGGCTATTGTGCAACCTGCCTGGAGTATGCTGCGCCAGTCTGGGCAGCACATCGTGTCGGACACCTCTTGGTCCAAGCTGCAGCGCGTCCAAAATTGTGCTCTGCGAATTGCAACAGGCTGGTTCCAAAGTTTCCAATAGAGCACTTATATGCCGAAGCTCGCATATTGCCAGTTAGAGACCACTGCCAACTCCAGGCGCAACAAATGTACATTAACGCGTGAAGCAGCCGAATCATCCTTCGCGAAGAGTACTAAACCCGGTGAGAGAGAGATGTATCAGAAAGCCTTTCGCTGATGCTCCGTCGAAAGTAGATGTGCAGAGATGGACTGAAGCACAACAAGAACGCCTCCGTCTCTTGCGCGCGGAGCACACCCGGTTCGTGAAGGAACATTTGAGCAGAGTTGCCATAAACCCCATCCTGGGAAATGCACCTCCAAAGGTCTCCGAGACAGAGATGGAACTTGGCAGGCGTGCCAGGTGCACCCTTGTATCGTTACGCTGTGGACACTCCCCACAAGCTTATGTCATACTTGCATAGGATTGATAATGCAAACCTGACGAGTGTCCTGATTGTGGTAGTCAAGGGTATACTACTGCGCACCCGTTCAATTGCCCGAAAAGACTGACTACATTGACGACAATGGATCTGTGGACGAACCCAAAGCTAGTGGCTGAGTTTCTGAACCTATGACAAAGAACCCCTCTCTGTGGCCGTGCAAAAGAAGAAGAAGAAGAAGAAGGAGTCAAAGTAATAGAAAAAGCGAACACACAATCGATGAATGTGTCCTAAGTGATAATTGTTCAAAGTTAAGATTTGTCGGAAACTCGATACGGTCAAGCTGCGGTAAGATGTCACAACCCGGTGTTCCACCCACAAGAAATACCAGAATCCATACGGGATTTTCTTCCCCTTCCAAATCTAGAGAGTAAATGATTTAAAAGCTTTATGTTTTACACAAAAAATTGGACTTCAAGGGTGAGCTTATTGGGCAGATGTCGGAACGCCTGCGGCGTGTACGGGACCTCCCAGAATCGGTCGATTGCCGACCACCAGCAGCCGACTGCCGACTTCCTGCAACCTGGGGTGCTATCCTTAGTAATGTTCCCACTATGCCGTGGGAGGGCAAAAGGCCTTTTCATTAACTAATTTGCTTCCCCATGGCTACGAATCATAACTGAAAATCGCTTCCACGCCGCCGTGGCTACAATTCGATGGGAGCTTTTGCCTTCCTGCCCCTATTCGCCTCTGCCCTTATTGCTGTACTTTGCTCTAACTCTCCCCCAGTGTTCCCTCTTCATAGTCCTAGACATTTTTCAATTCAATATCAAAGTGGCCTGCAGCCAAACTTGCTGGTGAGAACTCTACATTGTACATTGAACGCTCTCATCCAGATGTCATTCTCTCCTTCAGGGAGACAAAACTGAAGCCAAACATCTTCCTTTCTACCCCGCCTCCCTCCGGTTATACGTCTTACCACTCACTCTCAGGCACATCTCATGGTGGAGGCGTTTCTACGTTTGTAAAATCTTCTATACCTTCTCATCTTATTGCTCTCCCTGAATGATAATGTTGTGGAATGGTCTGGTGTTCAATGTTGTTTGCAAAGCGTTGCCTATAGATATTGTTGATGAGGAGGAGTAACAGAACAACACACATCAGAATACATCACACTCTCATTATTCAATCACTCATTTGCTTATATTCCCCTGTCTCAAACTCGTGTCCTAGTCTGCTTGACCCCACTCCATTTTTGCATTCTGTACACTCTGCCCTCCCATCGTCTTCTGTTGTCATGTGCTGGCGATTTAATGCTCACTCCACATCCTGGTTCTCCTCTCTAGATCCCGATGACAGAGGGGAACTACTTGAGCTTTTTGCTGAGGATTGTGACCTTGTTGCCATTAATGAGGACGCTCCACTGCCTTCCTTCCACGTGGCAGAGCCGTCCTCTCTCCTGATGTCACTTTTGTATCATCTTCTCTTGCTGTTTCCTGTAACTGGTCCACTGCTATAGCTATGGCCAGCGATCATGTACCCATATGTGTTTCTATTGGATTTGTCGCTCAATAGTCACCTGGCACCTTTCGTAGGCTCGCGTAGCAAATTGTACACCAACTATCGTAAGGCTAACTGGGTCATGTTTAAGGAGGTGTTACTCAGTCGTGGTAGCCTTACTATCCGCTTACCGGCTCCGTTCATGAGAAAGACAAGTTCATTGTTGATGCCATATGCAATGCCTCCAGGATTGCAATTCTTACAGGGCGCGTTAGAACGTTTCCATCCTAACGTTCCCAGAGATGTTCTGGAGCTGGATCGAATCATTTGGGATGCAAACGCCGTGCTGATCCTGCGGATTTCAGTATTCAACCACTGTCTGATGAGATCACCAAAAGGCTGAATGATTACAAGCGGACGTGCTGATGGATGGAGTTCACTGGAATCCTTTGAATTTCTCCACTGATGCAAAGAAGACTTGAGCATTCTTAAGCGGTTATCTGGGGAAGAAATTGGCAGCAGAGCGCAACATACTTGAGTTCTCTTCGGGAAATTCGAGTCAGGATTTAAGGCCGTATGTCGACTTGTAAAAACAATTTGCTTCAGCGGACGTCCCGCCGTGATCGTTCCAATAGGCTCACTCTCCGGTCTATATGAAGCTCAGCCGACAAAGATGTACCTGCCATAACTGCTTCTGGAGATGTCTTCCTCATCAAGTCCATGAAGAACTCGACAGCCGAGGGGACCCGACGGCGTAAGTCAGCCGTCCATCTTCAAGCCAACTTGCCGGAACGGTACCTTGAACTACTTTTGTGATCTGGTCTACTCGTCATTCAACACAGGTGTCATTCCCGCCAGATGGAAGCAAGCAATTGTTCTACCGATCCTCAAGCCTGGCAAACCAGAAGATCAAGCAACTTCGCATCGACCCATCTCCCTTTCGTCCCCCTATTGCTAAGTTAGCGGAGAAATTCTATTAACCCGCACCTCCAAGAAGCATTACGACATAACGTCCATCAACATGGCTTCAAGAAGGCCCACTCTACCATTACTACGGCACTCACATCCATCACAGAACACATAATTGCTGGGCTTCAATATGAAAAACCTCCAGCTGGAAAGAAGTATAGTCGTGGCAGTTGACTTAACCGCTGCCTTCGATAATGTCAGTATTCCTCTGCTGTCCAAATCAATTCTGGATTATTCTCACTTTATTCCTGACTGGTGCAAAAGATGGACTGATAACTTTGTCAAGAATCGCTCCATTCCTGTGAGAATTTGATGGACACTTGTCGAAGTCTGTAGCCTCCTGGAAGGCAGGCGTCCCACAAGGAAGAGTTTTATCTCCAAGCTCGTTTTCTTTGTATCTATCTGATGTGCCGAAGCCGTCACCAAACACCCAACTTATGTCTATATGCGGATGACATCACTATTATTTGTACTGACCCTGTCATCGATCGGGAGCCACTGCTGAGATGAATAAATACCTCTTCGTCAGTCTGGCTAAGTTCCTGGAATCGAAGCAGCTAAAGGTCTCTCCAACGAAGTCCAGCGTTACTTTGTGCACTACAGCGACAGCCGAACACAAGCTGCATCCCAAGGTTCTTTGGGAAGGGAAATTTAATGCCTTTATCAAAACACCCTCGACTACCGGTGTATTCCTGGACCCGTCACTACGTTTTCATGAAAATACACGTATTCGAGCTGCTGCTGCCAACACACGCGTAAACAACGATCCTACGTTCGCTAGCAGGCACTACATGGGGGTAGCTCTAAGGAAAATCCTGCGAACCACCTACAGGGCTATGGTGCAGCCGGTGCTGGAATATGGAGCCCCAATATGATCAAGACACCTGTCGGAAACCTCTTGGAGCAAACTTCCAGAGTGCGCACAGAACACTGCTCTACGCGTGATCACTGGATGCCCTCGGATCCACACCGGTATCTCATCTACATCAAGAGTGTTCGCCGCTTCCTGTAAAGCAGCATTGTCAACTCCAGTCGCAACAGTTCCATGTTGGCATTGTAGGGGAATTCCACACACCCCACATTTCTCCCTACTGTCATCTGGTCCCCATTTCCGACATATACGCTCGCCACTTCATGCTGCAGTCTCTGTCTTGGATCGTCAACGTTGGGCGGACGTCGGAGCTCAATCGCGTCAGAACTACTGGCAAATTGGAGCACAACCCGATTCGTCAGGAGAATACCTTTCCAGCGCTCCCCCTAAATCCAATTCTTGGTGACGTGCCTCCCCGGATCGATGACAGCGAAATGGACCCTACCCATGACGTACACGCGTCATCCTGGCAGGGTCTACGTTGTGGACACTCCTCTTACCTCAAGGCTACCTTCGTCCATAAGATCGACTCGTCGTGATCCCTGACGAATGCTCCCGACTGCCACAACCTGGCAGGGCATGATTCATTTCATTTATTTTTCATGTCCTGCAAGGCCGACATCTCTAGCAGTTATGGATATGTGGAAGAACCCGTGCGATGTGGCTGCCTTTCTACACCTATGAGGAGTAAGAAGCTCTTATGTTGCCGATAAGGAAGAAGCCTTTTGCCATGGGTATCTTCTTGAAACGCACTCCTGACCGCGACTCGACTACTGGACATATAGCCTATCTCCCTCCTTTTTGAGCCGGTCAAAGTGGGGTTATCGGGTTTATCATGTCGAAATCTTCACTTTATCGTTGTTTTATCTCGCCATGATGTTGATGTGTTGTCATGTGCTCAAGTGGTTCAAGTGTGCTTAGCTGATTTTTTTGTGTGTTGTTTTTCTTTGTTTTTTCGCCGCTCACTTGATTTTTACCTTCTAATTTGTGTTGTTGTTGGCATGCCCGGAAAGCGGCGTATACAAATAAATAAATAAATAAATAAATGATCGACCGCTCCTCTGCGTTATCTCCGCCCGGACTCATCTGGGCAAGCTAGACGCTAGCTCTTAAACCTAAGCCAGCGGAGGGTTCCTATATTGATTTTCCAAGTCAACACTTTTCTCAAGTATTCATTTTCAGCTGGAGAAAACGAATTCATACTCCTCCACTCCCACTGCGTCCAACGAGCTTCGTCATCGCGTTGGAATTTATCAATAAGGCCCTAGTTAAACATCAGAGAGATTCGGTGCCGCTGGTTTTTCTCTTCGCGATTGACTCAGCACGTCGAAAATGACCAATAGCAGACATGCCGCGGAAGCTAGCGGCGGCGAAACGCCGGGTGTGTAACTAGGGCCTAACGCTGGAAGCTCGCGCTAAGCTCCGCCATGACGGCAAACGCCCGTGCCGGCTTTTCTCATCAATTTAATTCCATTTTCATAATGTATACAGGCTATAAAACGGCGAAATTCATGGTTCCTACGCGTGCTGGTGCGGAGCGGAGGCTAGAGACAGTGAGAGAACGAAGGGCAGACGGAGGCTGCGGCGTCGCACGCGCCTCGAATGATGTGCATTACGACGTTTTATGGAGGGTAATTATAGCACTATACTCTGTTACCCTGGCGTAAAACGAAAGTATAGAATCTGCTTCCAGGACACCGTTACGGATTCTACTACGCTCCACCAAACCGCTACCGCGTAAACACACTGGCCTTGAAGGCAATGAACAGTCCCTGAGTGTAGTTGTGTCCCAGAGTTACAGCTTACCTCGCAGTACACATCGAGTAGAGCACTCGGCTGACTTCGCAACCTCTTTAGCAAATTGCGTTGTCCGCAAGTAGGCGATCTTCCTCGGGCGCAACTGTGGTCGCATAAATGAGCAGCTTTAACTGTGTCAGAGGCAACACAGTATGGGAATTTCAAGGATAGTCATTTTTGAACGGCCCAAAAAAATCTACACTTTCAATCCGGCTCCAACTGGTACTGCCTTCTTTCAACTCTTTTCAATTTAGCTGGGGCGTTTTTGAAAACTTTCGCATCCTAAAATTCGCCATTAGCAAACGAACCTGTTCAATGCCTTTACTGCTGCACTAGAAGTGCGTTTTCACTTTTTTCGCCGCCGTGTCCGAAAGTATTCGTAAGGCCTCTTTCAGAGTTCGCTCGCCGCGAGACGCGATTGGATGATAAACGTGAGCCTCGATCGAGATCGCGTCGCACGTCGATCTGTACTGATGGATCAGCGATCGCACTCTGAAAGAGGCCTAACGCTGTGGAAAGCGCGTGAGGTCGCGTAGCGCGATGAGCAATATCCTAGGCGGAAGGCTCAGCTGACTTTTCTCGTATATACCTCAGAAAAAAAAGACAATGCACGACGCAAAGCGATCGCCCGCGTCGAGGCGATTATTCCCGGACACGACTATAATCGTGGAATGCATGTAGCACAACCGCTAGCAACTTGCGAAGTGTAAAATGCAGCTTTTACGAATGTTTCGGACTTTACGTCACTTTACGGCGATGGCTATGCGATGCGATGGCATGATAACGATCAGTATCGATCAAGATCGCGTCGCTTGTCTATCCAAATTCAAGACGTACTATAGCTGCCATCAAGGATGCAAACGGGGGTTTAAAACTTAGTTAAGAGACAAACTTCAATCCACAGTTATAGACAACAGCTACTGACGTCACCTGTAACCGAGGATGAGAGTTAGGTTTGCCACCAACGTCGGAACTTGAAACCCCCAGGGGTCCAGAATGCGATAGAAATTGCGTTAGATATGCTCTATGAAAAAAATCAAAACTCCCATAACTCATGGCGCGTGCGGGGCGCGCGATGCTGCTGCCCCCATCCGCCCTTCGCTCTCTAGCTGTCTCTAGCCTCCGCTCCGCATCCCTGGAACCACGAGAATTTCGCTTTTTACAGACTATGCATAGCCGAAATGAGCGCTGAACGCTTGAAATCCAAGAAAGCCGTCCGGACAGGGCTCCAATCAACTAAAAACCATAGTTCGGTCAGCACGAATCCCTATGATACTTTTGGTTCCCCATTGCGTTCAGGGTTATCCGAATTTGGAACAAATTGCCTTTGGAAATTGTCGAGGCCGGAAATTTCTCGATTTTTAAGCACAGACTATCCGTGTTTGATCTCAGGTCGGTACATGGGAGTGATGGTATTCCCCTTTGTAGAAGCTTTAAATTCCGTGTTCTATTGATACGTTTTTATGTATGTCTGAAGCTCTACCTCTCTATATACAGTGTATATTTTTTTATTGGAAGATAAAGCCGTTGATTGATTAATTGACTATTGGCGCAATCCGGTTGCACCCATGTTATAACAATTGTGCACCGAGTTTGGGCCAACCGTCAATAGGGAACCAAAACTAGCAGTGCAATCCGTACCGACTGTAGCTAAAATTGTAAGCACGTTGTCTGTCCACAGTTAGGTAGCGTCCGCTTTGAGAATGTTCACTTATAATATACACTGTTCGTATTGTAGGTAGCTAAGTTGACATATATCGATATACCCGCGCAAAAAATCGGAACCTCACAGAATATAACAAGGACAATATCCCTTGAAATGCACAATCTAAACAGCGAATCTTGAAATATTTCATTGGAAATATGAGCTAATATATAAAACTAACTTCTTAATGGTATGACAGAAAACGAACGTATAAAAAATCTACACAATGGAAACTTGCGAAAAAAATGTCGCCAATGGAAAATGAGAGCAATGCACTATGACTTCAGAGATCAGGTATGACACAAACTACCAACTAGAAACGGCATGGTACAGGCACTGGGTGAGACAATGACGTGAGAGAAGAGAAGTAAGCGAAAAAAAGGGAAGAGTTACTGAACAGGACACCCAAATGAGTGGCATTCGTATGCCTAAAGCATGTCAATGCTCCTTGTGCCGGAGAGACGCCCTGCGTGAGATTGCAGCATCATCAGCGGATTCGTCCCCACTTGTTGCAGAGGTTTCGGCAGATTTCTTCGTTACACGTTTTACTCGCTCTTCGGAACGGTGGCCTCGTTTGGGCGATTTATATTTCGAGCAACAGTCCCACGTTCGCCTTGAACCCTTCCTCGAGATCTATCCTTCGTTGACGTCTCCGGCTCAGAGACAGCTTCCATACTGGACTGGCTAGACGATCTGAGATGGCGAGCCGTTTTCTTTTCTTCATATTTTCCGGCTGGGGTCCTTCTTGAGTTTGCCTTCGATGCTGAACTTTCATCTGTGCGCTTTTCCGTCGAACTCAGATCCTCGAATGAAATTCTCAAACCACGGGTTTTCAATTCTCGCTTTCCTTTTTCCGAATCCTTTACCGGGTCGCCCTTTGCCTTTGAACTCGCTCTGATGCCTGAGATTCGGCACCCTTCTCACGGAAGCCTGAGTCCAACGGCAAATTTTGTTCCAAATTATCAGCATTCGAACTCTTCTGCTCAGCTTTTTCAACGATCTTGCGATTAGCATCGCTTGCATTCTTCGATGTCCGCTTATGAGGTGAAGTACTCCTTTGACGCTGGGGGAATGAGACTGTTTGTGTGCCTCTGGGAACTTGGCAGATCAACTTTCTCAACCGACACGCTTGACCACTTCGTGCTAATAGAGATTTGTGGTGTATTCGTTCGAGAGAACGAGCTGAAGATTTTGATCAGCAATAGTATCTTCATTTGATAGCGGGAATGTTTTACTGGGTTTGAAAGACCGCCTCGCTTCCGACTCTTGTGTGCCTGATGTTTCTGTAGATCTGATAGCCTTCCGATGTTCCGTTTGCAGGTGACATGTCAGGGGTTGAAGACCTATGCTCAGACTTTGCGGATTTTTGAGATTGTTTTGTCTTTACGGAGCACCTGGGTAGAAGTCTCATCATTTCGTAGCCTACAAGGCTTGTTCGTCTTTCGCACGTTTGCATCCAAAGAAGACATCTGATCTTCAGGAGATCTGTCGAATAGGAAGACCTCGTGATTCAGGACGTCCCCTTTTCCGGTGGGCTAATTGTTCCGTAGCCGAAATATCTCCGTCAGAGAGTATTTGATCAGATGGTCCATCATCTTTTAGTTTTCTGGATCCTTTCCTTCTGTGAGCTCCAGCATCCACTTTCGTGGACATCTTTAGGTCGAGGGGCTGATGAGAAGATAGAGAATGGTCGTGTAGTGCAGCTCGGGGAATCGTTTTTCTTGCGTTTGCTCTCACCAGAAGGTTCTTGAACAGATTGTCCCAACTCTCGTCCTTTACGAAGATCTCGCACAGGAGCATCCAGTGACTGAGACGCATGTTTTTCATCGTCTTCCTGAGCAGAGAGCTCACCTTTTTTTGACATCCGCATCTCTTCTCTCTTGATATCTTTCCTGTGGCGTGATGAAGACATTTCTTTGTCGGAAAGTTGCTGAGCAAATGTTTCGTCGCCCCCCATTTCACGAGGTTGATCTATCTCGAAAATTTCTGTGTCCATTGACAGAGGTAAATCTTCAAAAGATTGTTTTACAGAATGCCCATCGTTTCGAGATTTTCGAGCGTCGTTTCTTTCGCGGTCTTTTCTGCGAAGTAAAGGAGACGTTTTCTCGTCAGAAAGTTGCTGAGTAGATGGTTCCTTATCCATAACTTGGCGAGGTCGACTTATCTTTTGAATCGTTGTGTCCACTGACGAGGGTAAATCTTCAGGTTTCAGAGCAGATGGTGCCCCGTCCCGTGCTTTGCGAGGTCTGCCTCTCTTGCGCACTCCAGTATTTCGCGACGGGAGCAAATCTTCCTCCGCATCAGTATTGTCTCCAAGTGCTTTTGTAACCATGGTATCCTCAGCTTTGGTCCTATGTGCTGGAAACGGCGCTGGTACTGGTCTAGTGGAAGACTTCGCATGGACAAGTTTTTTATCCACATCATCGGGAATGGCAGTTCCAGTGCCTGACGGCAGGGATATCGGTTCCCCCACTACAGTCTTGTCTCGAAGGGATTTTGTCAGTATCGTATTTCCAGCTTTGACTTTTTGTGAAGGAAGTGGTGGTGGCTTTGGTCCGGTGCTAGGTTTCGTCGGTATCACGCTCGTATCCAAACCCTTAGGAATGCTAGTTTGAGTATCTAGTGACGAAGACATCTGTTCCTCCACTGAAGTCTTGTCATGGTGAGTGTTTGCTGAACTAGTTTCCTCGGCTTCGGCTTTCCGCGGTGGTAGTGGTGGTGACGAAGGTTGAGTGGGTTCCGTACTAATAGCTTTCGCGTCAAAAATCCGTAGAAGCAACATCATGAGTACGGCTAGGTATCGCTGTCGACTCCGCCTTTGAAGTCGAACATTCAGGCATTTCTGAGCTGTTTGATAGGATAGATCGTCTCAACGGTTTATTCGAGAAGAAAGCTGGTTCGTTCGGCAGCTTTTCATAGGGAAGACGATTTCAAGCTTCAATTACGGCTTGCGCATTCTTAATCGCGCGCTTGTCATGAGCACCTCCGATTTTCAAAGGTTGAGCTGTGCGACGAACTGGCGACTTTGGTGGCGGTACTTCATATTCATGCCTAGTTGGTAATGTATTGGGTGGAACATCAGGTCTGGCCTTTCTTCCCAAGTCCTTTGCAGTTTGAGGTCCCGTTGGAGAAGCTTCTAACCTGCGTAGAGCGGACAGCTGTGGAGTGAACTCAAGTTTTGCAAATTTCCGCGAATGTCTTAAGCTGTTGTCGGGGTCAAATAGAACATCAGCACCGTCCGCCATCCTTCGCTTATTGTGCCTATGTTCAAGATCATGGTCCCTCTCTGATGTAGTTTCTGCGTCGCTGAGGACTTCTATGTCGGGACTGAGGATTTCTATGTCGGGCGAGCTAGAAGCAGATCGTATGGAAGGAGGGATCACCACATGCAGATCTCTAAATGTACACTTCCTTGACGCCATCTCAGTCTTCGTTAAAGTATCCGAGGTTAATATAGGAGATCCAGGTGGATGTATCGGACCCAGAAAATATGCATATCGTACTGATTGTAGGAATGGAAATGTTGGCGTAAGCCGCTGGGCAGGAAACTTTGCAGAAACTTTCATGAAAAATGCATTCTTCATCGCGAATACGCCTTGGAATAGCAGCAACATTAGCATTGCTCTCCACCGTTCTTTTCGGATTGACTTTTGAAAGCGATGACTTCAGCTTATCATAGAAATCGGAATGACACTTGAGTCGGAGTAGATTGCTCGTTTCGACTCCAAGCATATGGTTGCGGTCCTGCAAACAAAACTTTCATACACACATACAATAATCAGACATATGCAAACGGAAAAGCTTAGGCAGGTCTATACAGTTACATTCAAAACTTCCTTCCCCTCTTGACGAGAAACTTGCGTCGTTCTCGACATATACCTTCATGAAATGCGTGAATGCAAAGGGATTGCGAGTGCACGTTCACCATGCACCGCTAGTCAACAGTGACATAGCTATCAAGTCTCCTACGAGCAGAATCGTGCCTTTTTTGTGTATTAAGTTGCTCGGAAATTCTGCACAAATCCTGTAATCTTTCTTCTTCTTCTTTGCAGCCACATCGAGGGTTTTGTCATAGCCGGAGAAACTGGGCGACCAACAGTGGATTCGTCCACAGATCCATTACGGTCAGCGTGATGGATCTCTTCGGACAATTAAATAAATGTGCGGTGTTATGACCGATGGAACCGCAGTCCGGACAAACATCAGATTTGCTGCCTGTAATCTTTAGAGGCAGTGTTCAATATCATATTCGAGTTCGACTCAAAAATGCGGCTGTTTGGTCGTGATTCAACTTACGAATAGTGATGAAACAGCTAGGAAAAAGCGCTCAGAATAGGCTAAAGGAATGGTTTCTAACGTACGTACAGGTTTAGTGCGCGGACGAGCTGCGCCCTGCTAGTTTCCACAGACGCGCGCTAATGGCGACATGTGCGCGAATCGATCAGGCTCGACGTGGCAGAGTAGCTTGGCGATTCGCCATCGAAAAGGTCCGCGGCGCCACAAGCTCGTCAGAATGGGGGAGGGGGGCTAAGTAGGCGTACTGGGCTAACGAAATCTACACTTTGCAACCGCTTTTATCGATTTCTAGCCCGTTTTCGCTGCTTTCTTCGACCCTATCCCCTCCAGCATCTGTCAGCATAATGTTTCACACTAAAAACTCGAAAACGAGATTCATGGTGGACACTGCCTTCAATAATGAGGGGTACACCATCCAAAAGCACAACTCTTCCTCGATCTAACAGCGTTCAATGCTACCCGAAAAGCTAGACCTGCTTCGAAACTCACATCAAAATGTTGAGGAGGAAGTTTTTTTTGCCCCAAAGAAAAGGTGAGTGCTGCTCGTTCTCTTCTTTCTGCCCATCACGATTCTCTAAGTACACAGAACATTCGTACTCTGTGAAGCCTAGATTATAGCCTCAAAAAGGGCTCGCAAAATTTATTCGAAGGGGCGAATTTCGAATTTATGTCGGGATTATCTGGTTGAACGCTTTCCCCTCGGGTAGAGCTGAAATGACGAAAAAATTGGAAAAAACGCACCAGAAGTACACGAAATCCTGTGCTCTTCCTTCGCTCCCGTACTCTTAGTGGAGTTTGATGAGACTATGAAATCTTATGTGGACCCGTCCTCTGAAATTCTCTACCCTCTATAGCTTCGTTCTTTCCTTGAACCCTAACTAATAATAAATTACTCTCTCATTTCCAGTTGACGGCATTTTTCACCGGTCCTAACCACCGAGAACATGTTCTTCCAACTGGACAACTAGCCCAAGCCACAGAATGATTTTACTGAAATAAGGCGTTTTATAGCGTTTTTCGCCATTTGTTCGAGATTTCGGTAACACTTGGTGGTTAACGCATTGTTTTAAATGAGGCACTCGGGGAAGAAAACCATCGCGAACATTGCCTTCAAGTTTTATGGTGTGTTTCACCATATGGTATTTATTTCGTCGATTAAAGACCTTTTTTTCAAATCTAAAAAATTATCATCGAATTTTGGAAAAAATGTTTATAATTAATGAAATAAACATATCTACGTAATCCACTGTCCATAATACCTCACTTTGAAGTTGGGTGCCCTTAAGTTGTAAGTTGATAAAGATATGATGAAATTGTCATTCCCTGAAAATTGGCAATTCCCTCATTTAAGAAATTGCGCGAACCTGTTTTGGTGCTACCATCTATCCCTCACAGAGTCCGAATGTTCTACAAACTTAGACAACCCGGGTGGACAGAATGAAGAGAACCAGAGACATTTGCACATTTTTCGGGCAAGAGCACTTCCTCGATATTCTGATATGAAATTCGAAGCAAGCCGAGTTTTTCTGATAGCGTGAAATAACATTACATAGAGGACTAACTAGGCTTATGAATGATACATCGCAAGATATCAAAAAATCACTACAAGGCAGTGTACACGACAAAAATCGTTCTTCTGCTTCTCCACCTATCTTGAGAACGGTCCCATGCCGATTCAAACGATATCTCTGGAATCGTACAAGACCCTCTGGAAACGGAGTTGCGGTCCCTCAAGAGCAAGGGAAGCATGGTGGACGAGTTGTTCGAGGCTGTTAATTTCCGTCTTTTCCAGCCGATGTATGCGAGCTGATCTGAGTAAAGAGAGAACTTGAGAATAAAGGAAAGAACGGGGCTAATGAATGGAAATAATCGCTCATCTCACGATCTCGAGCATTCATTTGTTCACGTCGGTGGGCGTGTGCTGCGCTTTTGGGGGTTTGCCTTTGCGCTCAAAATGGCGAATTCGGGCTTTTTTGGGGCTCTTCCTGGCTCGTTTTCATGCGCTCTTTCGACGTCAACGTTACATTGTGCCCCTCCACTACCCATTCCTAGTGGAAACTGAAACAATTTTTTTATCGTGAACACTGCCTTTAAGGCCAAGTGGAAACTCGCTGGTCCCTTTTTGTGCAAAACTTTGGAGCAACCTTCTTTCTTCTTTGCAGCCGCAGGAAGGTTTTTGTATACAAAAACCCTCTTCGCGGAGGGGTTGACGTCGGTCTGCACGAAAGCGATCTTCTTTCCTCAACACTGCCACGGCACGAACGTACGACGTCTCGGCAGCTGGAGCAACCTAGTAGAATAGAGTGACACGCTCTGAGCCCGCCGACTATGCAAATTTCGCTCGCGTTATTCCGTGGAAATTCGGAAGATCAATTTCATCTATTGTATAAAAAAAGGGGAAAAGAGCCAGAAATAGCTCCACGCAGAACCGAAAACGGAACTTTCGGCAAATTGAAAACCCTTGCCACTGGGATGCAGCCCGTCGTGTTTCCACCGGTTCCACGCACCGCTTTGCCATGTCACTCTGCACACATTACCTTAGTGAAGTTTCATTTTGAGAGCCAGATTTCGTCCAGCCCGGAATTCCGTAGCAGTGAGACACACCCAGGGTCAGGCTCACGCTGTGATGGTCACAGAGGGGGCCGTAGGCTTGGGCGAGGTGAGGGAGGGGGGTCGCAGCTCCCATCCACCGCCGTGCAAAAATAGTTGGTATTCAGCGACACATGAATTCATAAAAATGAATAGAATAGACTCATATTGACCGGACACGTTCGAAATTGGCTTCAACTATTAAAATAATGGAAATTTCTATGACAAAATCGTTTATTTTTGGCAAAGGTTCTATCGATCTGGAGATCACACTACCGACCTAGCTGGGAACCGCATGAATTTCGAAGCTGGAGAAAGGTGGGGGGGTCGCACAAATTCCCAAGCTGGAGGTAGGGGGCCGCAACTCTCCCAGGCCGATCACAGCGACATGTCTTTCCCTGGACACACCTATCCACCTACCTCTCACTTTTGCGGTTTTCGAGCACTTTGCGTCCATTTTTCTTCATTACAAGTGCAAGCAGAACCCAAGCTCTAGTTCAAAGAGAAAATTCAGTAACAAATTTCATCATCTCGTCTACGTCCGAAACTAAATGAGCCTGATATAAGTCGCAATCGAAACAATCAACGACAGAAAGTAGTTCGGGAGTGGAGGAAACGTAAGGAACCGTTACTGACCCTCTCTTTTTAGGCGCATCCTTCCACCGGTGCACCTACGAAAATCGCATTCCTAACTGTCCTTATCAAAGCAATATTCCGCTCCGCAGTTGCAGGCAGCCACTATTGCAGCACGCAGTAGGATTAACCCTTGCCCCTGCACAAAGAGTACTGCACCAACGGCTGCTCGCAACTACGGAGCAGAATTCCATTCAGATAAGGACCATGTGATGCCCGTGATCAATAGCTTGCAAGAGACAGTATCAGGAGCAAATCAACAATAGTTAACCAAACGGTATACAATGCGTATCGTAATTATAGCAACACACTCAACGCTCTGATATCAATGTCCAAGGAAACTTTCATCAAACGGCACTGTCACCATTACACTCCGCGTACGGAAAAACCCTTGTTCACACAATTTTACCGAAAACCATTAAGAAATAAGATCTATTTTGTATATAACTTTTAAAGTCCTTGTATCATAATTATAGCAACACTTTCATTATTCCATCGCTATTCTTTTTTCTATTCAAAAAAAACCAACTTGTAACGACTTTTCAATAGTCTATCGGTCCGCCTTGTTCAGAAGTGATCTCAAAAACTCGCTTTGGTATGAAGTTTAACAGTCGGCTAAGCACTCCCACGTCCAAGTCGCTCCATGCGACAATTACAGCTCCCTAGAGGGGTTCCACCGCGATTAATATGGCGAAACGGGATTACTCGGGCGTTTTGAATTGGGTTAACGTCAGGTGAGCACGTCGGCCAAACCATAAAGGAGAGCCCATACTGCTCAAACTAAATCTCAGTTGAGCGACTCGTGTGGATGTCGGCATAGTCTTACTGGATGGTGAGCTCATTTTGCTGGAACCGAGCAAGGAACGGTAGCTGTCCTGCTCACAGCACTGCATGGTACTCCTCAGAACTCCTTCTAGAGGAATTGTAGGCTATCTGGGGCACACCGTCTGCATCGAAGCCACACCATACCGTGAGACTGCCTCCACAGAAAATCTGCTCGGCGAATAACCGAGGCTTCTTGCGGAAATCTCGTCAGTAGTGTGCGTACACGTCAGGTCCGTCCAACTTCAACTTTTCTTGTCCGCGAAAACCCCCATAACACAATGTTTACTCAGATGAAGCCTGAAAGTAAGTTCTGCTCATCTTAGGCAAGTCAGTCGTCATGTTCTTCTGAGCGCATTGAAGCCGTGCGGCCTTAGGCAATTCTGAGAGGTGCGGCGCTGGACGCATACGAGAACACTCTATAATTAGGTTGCGATTGGTCGTCCTCCGTACGGTCATTCTGGATACCGACGTGAAAAGTTCGGCTCGGACCTGATTGACCGACATGGTCCAGTTGGGCACGAGCCGTCCTTCTCGACCTTCCTCATGAACAGACAGCTTTCTGGGTCTGCCAGTGCCTTTCTTCGGACCATGTGGCCCAGTAGCGTACAGGAATCGGTGGACAGCTGTGGAGTGACGATGATGCTGCTCCGCTTGTCTCCTGATATTCAGACTAACCTTGTCCAGGACAAGAATTTTAGCATTTTCGACTTCAAAGAGAACTGATCCGGTTGGTGTGATAGAAATAAGTTGAAAATACATACCTCTATCCATACCATATTCGAAACGAAAGTGTTTTAGAAATGAACAGGGGAGCACTTCAAAAAGAAAGTCTTCCAAAAGAAAGTGTTGCTATATTTATGATACAAAGACTTGAAAATTTACATACAAAATAGATCTTATTTCTTGATGGTTTCCTGTGAAATTTTGTGAACAAAGGTTTTTGCTTACGCGGAGTTGAATGGTGACAGTGCCGATTGATGAAAGTACATATACGGACGAACCAGAAGCAGTAGGTTAGAGGTCAATGTGCATCAATCTCAATGCAATTCGACCATTCTCGCTCAGTCGGTGGCGAGCGTATTACATTGAAAATCGTGCATATTGATCTTCAACCGGATGCCGAGCTGTCGTACGTTCACGCCGTGGCAGTGTGGAGGAAAGAAGATCACCTCTATGCAAACCGACGTCACCCCCTCCACGAAGAGGGTTTTTGTCATGGGAGAGGTGCTGGCCGGCCTCGTCTCTCCTTCGGATTCTCCTGCTAAGGGCCGGCGTGGAAAGGAATCCTGGACCTGGACCTGCTCAGAAGTACCCATGTGCCACGTGCGGCAAGGATGCCACATGGAGCAAAACGAGCGTCCAGTGCTTCGGATGCCAAAGGTGGGTGCACTTCTGTTCGGGCCTCAGTTCTGTGAGGCGTCATAGCTCTGCTTTTCGTTGCGTTTTATGCTCTTCACCTACAAACTCTGATTCCTCTTCCTCAAATCGCCCCCTTTCCATTGTACATATCAATCTCAACGGCCTTCGTGCCAAACTTTCGGAGCTCTCTCTCTTCGCACGTACTTACCATCCAGACGTGATCATGGTTCAAGAAACCAAGCCCTCTCCATCACCTACCCGTCCTCATCCTAACATTCCGGGCTACTCTGCCTTCCATGCTCCAAGGTCAGCTCTTGGCGGAGGAGCTTCAACCTTTGTTTTATCCTCTCTCCCGTCCCACCTCATACCAAGCACCCCCACGGATGGTACTCTCGAGTACCTTCCAATCCATCTCTCCCTTAAAACTCCCCTTTCTCTGTTCAACATCTATATACCCCCTACCACCTCATGCCCCTCCTCCTACAATCCCATTCCTCTTCTCAAACAACTTAACGATTGTTCCCTCTCATCATCAGTTGTTTTCGCGGGCGACTTTAATGCCCACACCTTCTGCTCGTCCCTTGGTTCTGATGCTAGAGGAGAAGAAGTCGAAGAATGGGCTGAGGAGTGCGACCTGGTCATCTTAAACGATGATCAGCCCACTCGTCTCCCTGCCAACGGCCGATCTTCTAGCCCAGACATAACTCTAGTCTCTTCCAACCTTTCCAACGCTTGCTCATGGTCTACCTCAAAAACATTGTCTAGTGATCATGTTCCCGTTTTTGTGCACATCGATCTCTCAAATTCTCTTGCTCCTTATTCTGGTGTTCGTCAACGTTCTTATCTCAATTTAGGCCAAGCAGACTGGTGCCTGTTCAGTGAGGTTGCGCTACGCCTAGCGGCTGATTACCCGTGGAATGGCAATGTGCACCAGAAGGAGCATCACTTATCTGATGCAATTCGCAGGGCCATGAAGGCGGCTATCCCTGTTGGCCGAGTAAAGACGTTCTATCCAAACGTCACCAGAGAAATTCTTCAGAAAATCAGGACTAGAGATGCCAGAAGAGCAGTTGACCATCTAGACCCTATCGTCGCTCAGCTGGATGGTGAGATCAGAAAAGATCTCGACCAGCACAAGAAAGAACAGTGGGAAAAGTTCACAGAACAGTTGAATTTCAAGACAGACAGTGGAGCTACTTGGAAGGTGCTTCGGAAACTATCGGGAAAGAGCTTGCCAGCCACCGTCTCCAATATTGAGTTTGGTAATAACGTTTTCAAGTCAGGAAAGGAAGCCGCCTACTCTCTCGGTAGAAGTTTCTTTGTCACGAGTACAAGGATAGGTCCGCAGAATAGAGTGACAGTAAGAGAGCTGTGCCGCCTCCCGCTCATGAGCACGGCCGAAGCGTACACTGTGGCGCAAGTAGAGAAGATTATAAAGGACATGCGGAACTCCAAAGCTGTCGGTCCCGACGGCATTTGTCCTGCTGTACTGAAGAAACTCCAGACTGAGATTCTTCCGCTCATCGTTGATATGATTAACACTTCGTTTAGCTCTTGCACTATTCCGCAAAACTGGAAGACAGCCAACGCCATCCCGTTGCCCAAGCCTGGCAAACCTCAGTCATCAGCAAAGGGATATCGTCCCATTAGCTGGATGTCACCTTTCGCTAAGGTAGCCGAAAAGCTCATTGTCAAGGATCTAGCGGAGCACAACGAGAAGCGGTTGTTTCAACATGGTTTTAGGAGGCTACATTCCACAACTACGGCTTTGCTAGAAATTACCAGCTATGCTATCGACGGGTTCAACTTTAACAAGCCATTGAGAACTGTAGCTGTTGCGTTGGATCTCACCAAGGCATTTGATACGGTTAACCTTGGAGTCCTGTCAGGCAACATACTGGAGTCGTCAATATCATCTTGGCAGAAGCGCTGGATATCGGCCTTCATTAAAGGTCGACGTGCAAGAGTCATGTTTCAGAACCATGTCTCCAGAAGTATTCCAATGGCAGCTGGAGTTCCTCAGGGCGGGGTTCTATCGCCAGCCCTCTTCAGTCTGTACCTCGGAGATATGCCTGAGCCTCCACAGGATATCAAGGTCGTCGCGTATGCTGATGACATAACAATCATGTGTCGAGATAGGGACTTACAGGTGGCCGCCAATAAGATCAACGAGTACCTGATCACACTGAAGAGCTTTTTCGACCGCAAGATGCTAAGGATCTCTGCAGCCAAGTCGTCAGTGTCCGTTCTCACGACGGACCCATCCGAGCACAGCGCTCATCCGGATGTCGTGTGGGATGGAGACCGATTGCCTGCTGCTCGCTTTCCAAAGCTGCTCGGTCTTGTGCTCGATCCGTCACGCAAGTTTCATAAGAATACCGAGCAGAAGCAGGCAGTCGTTAAAGCTAAGCTCAACGTTCTCAGGGCCCTGGGCGGCACTTCGTGGGGTAGCAGCAAGGAGACTATACTCACAACGTATAAGGCAATTCTTCAGCCCGCCCTGGAGTACGCCGCACCGGTTCGGCAGCGTCTCGTCTCAGAATCCTCCTGGACAAAGATGCAACGAGTACAAAATGCTGCTCTCCGTATCGCCACCGGATGTGCAAGGAGTTCCCCAATCGAGCACCTGCAAGCTGAGACCCGTCTATTACCAGTGAAGGAGCACTGTCAGCTACAGGCCCAGCAATTCCGCATCAACATTATAAAGCAACCAAATCACCCGTCGTGGAGAGTGCTTAACCCTGTTAGAGAGAGAAGTATAAGAAAGCCATTCGCCGATTCTCCAAACAAAGTCAATTTGCAAAGATGGCACGACTCACAGCAAGAACGACTTCGTATTTTGCGCGAGGAGCACACCAAGTTCGTACGGTGTCATCTTGTGAAGGCGGTCATAAATCCTATACTAGGAGATATACCGCCCCCCGTCTGCACCTCAGAGTCTCAACTCGGAAGAAGGGTAAGATGCACGCTCGCATCATTACGCTGTGGTCACTCTACAATGCTAATGTCTTATGTCAGCAAGATTGACAGCAGCAAATCTGATGTGTGCCCGGACTGCGGTACCATCGGCCACGATACAGCACATTTGTTCAACTGTCCGGAGAGACCTACCACGCTGACACCAATGGACCTATGGATGAATCCACTACTGGTCGCCAAGTTCCTACGCCTATGACGAAACCCTCTATGTGGCTGCAAAGAAGAAGAAGATCTTCAACCGGCCGTTTCTGCGTCGTCTGCAAATGTATAAACTAGACTGTAAAATATTCGCTTCATTGGAAAAAACCCGCACTGTTGAAGAAAACACAATAATAACTAAAAAAAAACCCCGCACTTGCTCTGCTGACAGTCAAATGCAACCCTAGGAGCGTTTACAAAGACAAATTCTGTTTTGGCCACGAAATGGGGTGTCACACAACACAAAGTTTTTCCTTTTTGAGGTGCTATGGAAGGTTCTGACCTAACTCGTCCGCGCCCCAATTTTTCACAATCTATGAGTTTCGCAAAAACCCTATGCTTCCATCCTCCTCAAAAACCAAAAGGGCTCACAGGTTTAGAAAGTGAATATCCTACACAAATATGGAGTTTCAAATTGAGCCCGCTCGCGAATATCAACTAATAAGATCAAAAAATCGTGGCAGGGACGAGTTCTGACGTCGACTGAATAGGCCGAAATGAGTCTAAGGACCGAAATCTGAACACGATTTCCATAATCCAGAAACATGTAAGATGAAACCTACAGAAAAGGATTCGTAGAGATCTGACGTCGTGATCTGATGAAAAGTATACTCCCGCTGCATGCTAAAATAATCTGTGTATTATTGTGCGAGTTCAGTGTGTTAAGGACCGATACATAAGGCGAATACATACCTATTGTTACTAGCAGGGCAGAAATCACTGCGAAACCCAAGAGCATTCTGCTTAGGCACTTTTCGAACATGAACAGCTGCGTCTATCCGATCGGCCAACATCGTCTAAAAATCGAGGATGATTTCAACTTCAAGTGGGCAGCGGAAAAATAAATCTCGAAAATCAACAGATCCCCTTCTGCTCTGACATGAGTTACGCAGCTCAAAAGGAAATCTGTGCCAGCCGCGAAGCAGCTACGATTTTGCTATCATAGAAAGCAAGCGGTTATTTTGCAAAAAAACTGAGTGGAAGAAATAGAAAGAAAACCGCTTCTTCTTCAAGAAAGCAGAATTATACCTGCATCGCGGCTTCCTAAGGATGTGACACTTAACACATACAGGGTTAAACAGCAAAGGAGAAAAACATTGGCGAGAATTAAAACATAGGCAAACTAACTTTGACAGCTTGGGAGAGAAGCTGGCCGGCACTAGCACTCGGAGCAGCCCATCCGTTCTCAAGACTTCGCAGCACCACAAGAGCATTCACCGACGATATGTGAGGAACATAGTGTTTCTAGAAAAATCGTCAATATGATTTATACGGACTACGGGGTCCCAAAAATTGCAAGCATAAAACCCTCAACCAAAATTCTTAAATGTTTATAAAATACTCAAAACGAAGATGCGCGTTCTTGAAAGTCTTTTTTAAGCTAACTACTTGCGACTAACAACACACAGACCTTAACAAGACTGGTTAGCTGGATAACTTTTTCGGAGGACCGGGAGCTATAGCAACTTCTTCAGATGTAGAAACTCTTTCATAACAAATTACTCATAAGTGTGTAATGTCCGCAAAAATTCTGATCCTGGCACAGTATTTCTTTCGAAAAACGCAGGGTTGAGCAAGGTTCCACAAGTTTGAAAATTTTCCAAATTTTCCACTCGAAAAAACTAAGGCAATGTTCCTTCTCGGGAGGGAGTCGTGAAAATTTTCGAAGTCAACAGGGGCGGGGGTCGTAGCTTCGTCGAAAATTGGCGCAACGGCCTGATAAACACTGACTACGGCAAAACGAAGCACTAAATGGGTATCTGAGCCAAAGTCGCCAACAATGGGAGTCTACGAGAGCAACAGTTTGATTGACTATATTATAACCTGTCTGTTTATTCTCCTATAAATTCAGAAAGGTAACAGCGCAAGTTTCCTACAGCTGTCTTCTAGAATGGGGATTTGAGTTACAACTCAGTCAATCACGCTGTTTCTCTCGCAGACTCCTAGTTGATTGTACTATCGCCCTAGCTTATTGAAGGTTTCCTACCATCCGTTTTTCATTCTACTAGGGGTTGGGACGGAAAATTAAAGGTTTGCGAAACAGAACTGCTCAGCCCTGTTGTCCTGGATGATTTTCAGTGCTTTAAACGTCGTTTCTATATAGTGAGGGGCCGTGCGGCCTTGTATGTGTCGTTACCTCGACCATGAATGTAACGTCGGCATGGATCGCGAAGAGACTTCGCGTTCACTGTTGAAAGTTGGCGCAAACTCGGTGCCATGTGCTATAACATAGGTGCACCGAGCTGGGGCCAACCTTCAACAATGCACGCGAAGTCTCTTCCCGATCCATGCCAATGTTAAGTGTGAAAGCTGTCGTCAATCATTCTTGCACAAAAACAACACCCCACCTTAGCGTTGTCCGCGTTTCCACGAAGTATGTCATCCACCGACCTTGAGGCTACAGCCTAAATACAAAATTGACTCTCAGATTACCAATCAGCCATGCAATCGAATCAATCTAAAAAGGCTTTTAACGTACCAGCTGGCAAGATTCCGACAACACTCGCACGAAATCATCGTGAACTCCAAGCAGATCGCTTGATAATAATTTTTCGACGCCTTTTGTCAGCTCATAAGAGCTAAGTGACTGCTTCACAAACAGTTTCAGCAAATGGAGATACCTGGAATACGACGAATATAGCGCAAAGTAAGACAGCCGAGTAAGAGCAAATGAAATGTACATTCGACACGGATCGCATTGATGCTCTTGGTTCGTTCCTTCAGGCGTAGGTTACGTTGAAGCAAACTCGGTGCACAAATGTTTTAACTTAAATGCACTCAAATTACGCCAATGCGGACTACGCGGAAAGGGGGGCCGTGGGCGGTATCAGGTATCATGGTAGCGCGCTAGCACCGTTTTCCGACCACTCCGCACGTCGGCACCTCATTCTTAGCACACCTCCTGGGTTTAGCCCGCTTGCGATAGTTTTGGCGCGCCACCTCGATGCTTAATACCGCCTCATAGGTCTCACTACCAGTGCGACCCGTGTCGACTGTAGATTTAGGAAAACAGCAGAAGGGTGCGATAGCTTAGGCATAACAAGGGCTAGGGTGAAGTCCTGAGTCAGGTGTGACCGAAAATGGCAGTGGAGTGAAGAGGGCCGTCTGGTTCGGTAATTTTGGAATTACATATACTCAGACAGTAACAACGATCAGACCGACGACAGAAAAATACCTCTCCGGGCTGATCGCCAGAGCATGACGGGCGAATGGCGGTAAGCAGAAGGCTTGCCGGCTGATCGCGGGACGATGCTAAGGCGCATTTCCGCGATCCGACCGCCGCTTATAGTGCTGCCCCCGATCCGACCAAAACTTCAATGGCGGTCGTCGTACCGACGACCGCCATTGAAGTTTTGGTCGGATCGGGGGTAGCACTGTAAGCGGCGGTCGGATCTCGGAAATGGAATCGTTCATGTTTGACACGTCTGCCTTATCATATCAATCGATGTGATATGTATATGTTTATTACACTTACTTGAAGACACAGTCCAAGCTCGTGGGTAAAATTTGATACTGTAGTCCGGCCGCTGTATGTAGCAACCCTGCCAAGCGCGGAGTCTCAGCTCTTCAGAATAAGCGAAAAAAAACGAGCATCCATTCGCTCCGCCCACTTCAGGGTTTTCGATCTCAATACGGACGAAACGCGTAATGGATTTTGATCCAAATCTACGTTCTTCCATTCGTTATGGATCTAGCTTCATAATGTGGTCTGGTCTGGCGTCATGGCTACCAACGGCGAGGAAAAACAGGCCCGAAACAACTCGTCCACGAATTTCTTACCGTCAGAAGTCTCGATCTTTTATAAGCCATAACCAGGTTCATAGTGGTTCGTGAGCGATTTCGAAGACACCATTGTGATGAGCACAAAATTCTCTCCAAGATAAGCTAAAAATTTGGAAAGCGATTCCGAGGTTGGACTCTGACGAGAGTCTACGAAAAGTGAACAGTATTACCTAAAAACGATTCTGTATACTTACCCTCTGGTTCCGGGCCTGATTTAGTGTGTGGAATTGCGGACCTGCGTCGTGGGGGCGCAAGAGTCGCTTTTGTACGAGCTTCGGCTCCCGCCCCTCATCAGCTGATCATGCTAGATTTTCTTTGACTTTCCCTGCTTTTTTCTTGATTCTCACTTCTTTCTCAGCTCGTATGAAAGCGATGCGTCGCGCCCCCACGACGCAAGTTCGCAATTGCACACACTAAATCAGGCCGGGAACCAGAGGATACTTTTCTAAACAGCGAAAACAAACCGTTGTGGTATCCAATGAGGAAGAGTACTACGGTTTTCGAAAAGAAATTCTATGCGTTTGACGATATCATATGCGAATGCTTGTGTTTGATGCTGTTCTTCTACTGTTTCACATTGCCGAACAGCTAGAGCGAACCGTTTGTGAAGATTAATCTACCATCGCCTTCGATCCTGAGTGACAGCTATTAAGTATAGTACACATAGTCATTCTCTGGTTGGGGGGGGAAGCAGCCGCAACGCTGCTATGATATCTGTATCATAGAAACCGAGCGGTTGTTTTTGAGAAAACACAATAGTAGAAATGGAGAAACAACCGCTTCATCCGATACCATAATAGTGTGATAGTATCTGCAACCAGGGCACGGCACGAGGTGTGGACGAGCCAATTTTTTTCGGACCCTCCCCAGAAGCGCTATTTGGCCTGTTTTTTGTTGACAAATTTAAAGAAGATGAACAATTTATTTTAAAAGATGCAAATTTCTAAGATGTACCTTCAAAAAAAAACATCCAGAATGGTCCAGTTGCTCTTCCAGCGGAGCTCAGACCCCCCCCCTCTTCCATCCCTACGCAGCTCAGACCCCCTATGTGGATATCCACAGCCCGCACCGTGTCTTCCTACGATATAAACCACTAAGATATCCTCCACAAATTTCTATTGGTGATTGGAGGACAACAAGATAAATCCTCTACGGAACCAGAGTACTTCCGAGTAGAGTACTGCAACGATTTGTTTTCGCTATCTAGAAAAGTAAGCATACAGACTCGTTTTTAGGGAATACTGTTCACTTTTTTAGACTCTCGTCACTTTACTTGTCCGCCATCGTCCCAGGATCAGCCCGGCAATATCTCATAGCAGGGCTGATCCCGGGACAATGCCGGTCGGATCGCGAGGTGGGTGCTATTTTTCCAGCCATGCGCCCGCGATCCGATCGGTGTTAAGGGCTTTGCAGAGTTGCAGCGACCAGCGGCACGCCGCCGAGCGAGAACTCTTAAGGCGTGGTGAAACCGACGCTGGCGATGAGCTACGAAGAGCCTCGCAGGTTGCAGCGACGTTGTCGTCAGCATCGCATTCTACCATTGCGTACGATCTCATTCATTAGACAATGCATCTATCGCCTGCACAGTTTGTTGGTTTCATATGATTCGAAACTTAAGCAAATGTGTACTGGCACTACTACAAAATATTGTGATAAAAAGAAAGAAAGTTTGCAAACCAGTAGAGTGATGTTTTAATGAATAGTTTTGAGATAATAAAATATGGGACGGTTTGTGGCGATCGCTTTGAAAACAATGGCATCAGACGACATTTGTAACAAAAATACTAAATAGAACTGAAACAAGCCACCTGGAAAATGGAACTGCAAATCTGACATTTGCAAAAGTATGCTCCAATGATTTTCCGTTCAATTTGTGCCAAAATAGAAAAATGGGTCAGTTCAGAGGGTTGAATCTCATGGAAGGAGCAAAAGAAGCTCTGAAGCGATCGTCGGCGGCGCCTGTCGCCAGCGATGGAAATGGTCGAGACCACTTCCCGCCGCCGCTCATTGACGGCGTCGCTCACGTTGTTGATGGCGGCGGGGAAACACTCCTGCAGGTGGGCCACGTCGCCGCTGCCGCGCGATATCGCCAACATCTGCTGGGCTGCGTAAGTGCTCATTGCATTCTCCATCACATTGCCCTGCCGCAAGCGGGATTCGCCGCGGTGAACCTGCAGAGCCTTTGGGCGCCCTTGCAGAGTTGCTAACCGCGCGGCTTTGTTTCCCGCTGCGGCTGACAACGATGGAGAATGGGGACGCCACGCAGCGTGGGCGATGGCGGCGGCTTCGTCATACGCGCGGCAGCAGCGACGTGGTTACCTCGCAGAGTGTTTCCGCCGCCGCGACAACAGCGACTCCAAACGCGACGCCGTCGCCAAGCGGCGGCAGGGGGGAATGGTCTCGACTGTTTGCCGCCGCTGGCGACGAGCGCCCCCGACAATCGATTCGAGCTCTTTTGTTCCTTCATGAACTCAACCCCTCTGAGGACTTTTTACATTGTGGCACATTTTGAAGGAAAATCATTGCGAGCATACTTAAAAATTGTCTAAATTCGCAGTTTCATCTCGAATCGTTTTGTCGTGCCAGTTTTAATTCAGTATTTTTATTACAATGTCGTCTAGTACGATTGTTTTCAAAGCGATTGCCACAAACCGTCCACTGATTTTATTATCTCGAAAACTATTCATTAAGGCATCACTCTACTGGTCGCAAACCCTGAATTTTTTTTCTGTTTTTGATCAAAATATTCTGCGGTAGAAATTGTTGGTAGACATTGACCTAAGTTTCGAATCATATCAAACCAACAAAAACTGTGTATAGCTAGATGCGACGTCAAATGAATGAGATCGTACGCAATGGTAGAGTTCGATGCTGACAACAACGTCGCTGCAACCCTGCGAGGTCTTTGTGCTCATCGCCGCGTCGGGTTTCGACCACGCCCCAAAGCTCTCGCTCGGCGGCGTGCCGCTGGTCGCTGCAACTCTGCAAAGCCCTTTACCTCAACTGAATAGCGAAACCGCTGACCATCTTTCTAGCAGCCGTTCTCTAGGAAGGGTCAAGCACACCTTTTTCGTCCGGGGCAGAGCTTCGCCTGTCAAAACAACACAGCGTCAACGTAACGGAAGGGGAGGGGCTGTCTTGGCAAAGTTCCATAATGAGACAGCTCCTCTTTCCTTGCAAGCCCATAGTTCCCATAATGATGGAGCTCGGTTTATCGGTTCCAACGCAGCGAATCGCCGCACTTTCCAAACGCCTCTGCAGAGTCGAGCAGCAACAGTCGCATCGCTACGTAAGGATAGAGAGCGACTACGCAGACTCGTGCTTGCCCTTTATTCCCACCCTTGCGGCAAGACTTTTTTCGCCAGACTGAGCATAGGCCTTAGGCCAAGAATGCTGACCGCAACGGAAACTGGGAGGACTACTACGCGCGACACCGTCGCTATTCGGTCGCTGAATTGTCATAACTTTTGTCGACGCGTATGCCGTTTAGCGTTATTATGAAGCAATGTAACGTCGCCACTCTTCAATTGCGACGCAACAGACACATCGGATCGCGTCGTCGTCGTCAACTTCAATCGGTGCGATTGGATCACCGCGACTGGATGTATGATCCCGACCATATTGGTGACAAGCACTGCGTCGCTGGAAGTATACACCCGACCTTATTTTCGCTTTTCTTTGCAAAGCGATGCGCCGGCCACTGTATAATCGCGTCCTTAAGGGATCTAATCGCCGCAATCGGAAGTATGAACCCAGTCCAATCCACTTGAGACGCGCACTTCCTGGTAGACTAACGAGTAATTATGTTTACCGCATGCAGCCGGAATTGATGAAAAAAAAACGAGATCAAAACCTACTGATTTAGTCGAGTACCAATTCCACTCCGTAGCTTCGCGAACAGTTCAGCTAATTCGCCGTAGAATTCCGAAGGTTTATATATCGTTGGATCCCACGGCGACTCCCGGGAAAAAATACTAGCAATTCCATTAGTTTTTTCTGCATCTGGCTGCGCCACAATTTGAGACCTTCTCATGGGAAAAACTATCTGAAATATCATAATGGAGCTGAGAGACTAATCAACAATGTTAGAGGCACAGTCCAACCTCAGAATCGTTATCCAGCTTTTTTGCTCAGTTTGGAGAAAACTTCACGCTAATCACAACCGGTCCTCGGAATCGCTTAGAACCCACTGCGAACGGAGTTATATTCCCTCAAAGATTGCAAATTTGGATGGTGAGAATTTCGTGGAAGAGTTGTCTCGGGCCTGTTTTTCCCGTCGTTCACAACCTTCGCGCCGCGGTAGATCACAATATGGAACTGGACCGATAACGAATGGAAGAACGTATATAGATTTTGATCAAAAACCATGGCGCGTCTCGTCGCTGCTCAGACCGGAAACCTTGAAGTTGGCGGAGCGAATGAGTGCTGATTTGGAGGGCGGAGGGAATAGGTGCACGATTTTTCTCGCTTATTAGGAAGAGTTGAGATTCCGCGTTTGGCGGGGTTGCTATCCTCGATGCCCGAGCAGCTCGCAGGGAGGAGCTTGGCCGCCCGGTGCCTGCGTTGCGGCTCGTTGTGATAAGAGCTGATTGCCGTTACCGCATCGATTACCAGGTGCCCGGGATGAGGCCGGAACACCACTCGGCTACTCGTTCGCCTCTTATCACAACGAGCCGCAACGCAGGCACCGCGCGGCCAAGCTCCTCCCTGCGAGCTGCTCGGGCGTCGAGGGTACACACACCGGCCGGACCATAATATCAAATTTTACCCACGAGCTTGGACTGTACCTTCAAGACATTTATTCGAGGTAGCACAGAAAAAATAATGAATAATGTTTCTGCAACAGGGACCGCTTATTGGTTGTGGGGGGGGGGGGACAAGACGTTGAAGCTAGAACTTTTACAGGCGTCACCGTCTACCGTTACAGACATTCGTTTCGGTACCACCTCGAAATCCATTGGCAGTAAGGGGTCGTTTATACTCCCGCCACCGAGCGGCGCGGCCCAGCGCATTTCTGTAGTATTGATCATGCGGCGCTGCACGAGCGATATTGTAGGATTGCACTTCGCCGCGCCGCTCGGCGGCGGAAGTATAAACGCCTAAGCCAAGACGAAACGAAGCGCAGCGAATCGCAGCGAAAGCAAAGGCAGGATTCTTGCAAATGTGTTCTGCTGCATGACGATGACATAAATAGCTTTCCTAAAACTTCTCCTTGGCAGGTACCTAACATGAATTCGAGTTTCTTCTACTCATTTACGGGCAATTAGGTACATATGTGTAGATTTATGAGCATGCTTACGCCTGTGACCCGAAATTGACCGAGAATTCACGCAGAAATGTGTTCTCAGACGCTGGGCACAAGTTTGGCATCAGTTTGGCAGTCTGCTAAATAAGAGCAGATTTTGTTGAGCATGTGTTCTTTCCGCTCGTAACCTGCTGTTTTGGTTTATATCGCAGCCTTATGGTGTGGTCCACTCGATTTCACGAAATCTCACTAACTAATAAACTACTGACAATGAAAAAAGGACACAAACATCAATGTTCGCTGTCGCAGGTCACTTTCTAGAACATTCGCATCGCTCTTGGCTTGCTGCCAATGGATAGCGAAGTGGTCCCGCCACGATTGTCTGTAGCGGTGGGAAGTGACGCTTGTAAAAGTCTTAGCTTCAACGTCTTGTGTTGAAGCGCATGTAATAAAGGTAAAATGTTTTTATGGAACGAATACACTCCGTTTCTATTCGAAAATTTTATGGGATTTGAGAGAGGCAGACAACAAGAGACAGAGACAGGGCCGCATTTTTCGCGACGGGGTCGACTGCGGCGCGGTCGCGGCGCGCCCCTACTGACGCTTCGCCAGAGCACGGTTTCCGTCCTTACTTTCAGTCATAGCGGTGTACTTGTCAGTGAAAAGCAGTGCCGTATATAGGCTATAAAACGGCGAAATTCACTTGGTTCCTACGCGTGCTGGTGTGAAGCGGAGGTTAGAGACAGTGAGAGAGGGTAGGGCAGACGGAAGCCGAGGCGTATCGCGCGCCGCTCGCGTTTCGAATGATGTGAATTACGACGTTTTATAGAGGGTAGTAGCAATAACTGTACTGATGAAAAATCATGAAATTTTGGCACAGATTACGTCACAATCTCAATATGGCAGAAAGAGAACTAAATGAAAGGGCTAATCAAAGTGGAGTTCAAAGAGCGCTGGAGACCACTTTGTTCCTTGCTTGCGCTAAGTGTCCTGCTAGTCGTGAGCGTAGTGTAAGCTAGCAAAAAGTCAACTACACTTAAAAAATAACGAAATAGTCGGGCTTGAGCTGAAAGGCAGGGTCCAGCAGCTCGCTGGCAAGGTTCTTGCCGGATTAACGGCCGACTATAAGAACTTTTTATTCGGGAAAATCTACGATCCCAACGGTATTGTATTGAAATGTTTCACATTCCAAACATGCAAAATGCTTCGAATTAAATTTTCTACTTCGCTCGGGGAATTTTTGCAAGCGATCTCCATCACTGCTCAAAAAAACTTAAACTAAGTTCGATTCCTGTGGTTTGTACAACGAATTTCTCACAATTTCCTGTAACCTCGTTCTTCTAGAAACATACTTTTTTTCCGTTCCAGAAATGCACTATCCCCCTTGAAAAAAATTCCGAAAATTTCTACCACCCCCGTTAGCAAGCTATCCAGTCCTGCTCAACCCTGTTGATAGGAGCTTTTTGTAGTTGTAAGGATATTGCGGTATAGATGCAGAACGTTTCTCAATTTTTTTCCATAGCTTTCAGTCACGGAGTGGGCGAAATTTTGACGTACACGCCGAACACTCTTCGGCGACGTTTTGAACTCTCGATGACAGCTCGCCATCGATAAGGCTTTATTTAAATACTATGAAAGGTAGTCTGAGGAGGTTTATAATTACTACAGACTTTCGTTTACTGTGAAGTTTAACCATTTCTCCGAAAGTGACGTTTGGATCCAGCAGACGGGTACTGAGCAGTAAGAAGCTTCACTGCATACAAGGGCAAGACTATTATAGCCCTTGTAAGATGCCTTCAATTGCACCTACGAGGTATATGCACTCGATCTAAACGGAAGCATTTGGAAAAATCTATCTCTGAATGGTTAGATATATGGGAAACTTTCGGTTTGAGAGCATTTTTAGTTCCCATGAGGAAAACCTTTGACCCGTTTCATCGCGACTGTTCTTCTTCTTCTTTGCAGCCACATTGAGGGTTTTGTCATAGGTTGAGGAACTGGGCGACCAGTAACGGATTCGTCCATAAGTCCATTACGGTCAGCGTGGTGGGTCTCTCTAGACATTTGAAAAGGTGTGCAGTGTCATGGCCGAGGCAGCCGCAGTCCGGGCAGACATCTGATTAGCTGCTGTCTATTTTGCTGGTGTAGGACATAAGCATGGTAGAATGCCCACAGCGCAGCGAAGCCAGGGTGCACCTGGCCCTTCTTCCGAGTTGAGCCTCATATGTGCAGACTTGGGGCGGCACTACCCCCAATATGGGATTAATGACCGCCTTTTCCAGATGGCACCGTACGAACTGAGTATGCGCAATAGACCGAGTCGTTCTTGCTGTGAGTCGTGCCATCTTTGCAGATTGACTTTGCTGGGAGCATCGGCGAATGGCTTTCTGATCTTTCTTTCTCTGACGGGATTTAGCACTCTCCAAGAGGGGTGATTTGGTTGTTTGACAATGTTGATGAAAAATTGTTGGGCCCAGGGATTTGCAGGTGCGTCTCTAGTGTAGGAAGAATGGTTCTTTCAAAAGTGCGGGCCATAGATGAGATTATCGAAATAGGTCTGTAGCTGTTTATATCCTCAGCAGGTTTTCCGGGCTTCAGGAGTGGGAAGATTCTTGCCTCCTTCCACGATGCCGGGATCAGTCCAGTTGACAGGGTTCTGTTGAGAAGGGCTCTGAGGCATTCACGAAAAACTCTTCCTGAATGTTTGAGCATGATTGGGGCCACACCACTTGTATCCAACGCTCTAGACGGCCTGCACTTCTTCAAGGCGGCGTCAATAAGGGCGGTCGTAATGAGTGGGACGTCTTCTCTCAAAAAGTTTTTGATCCATCGGAAGGTCCTTCGTGACGATTTCAGGCTTTGATGAAGGCATGGCGAACTGAACTGTTTGCATAGAAGGTTTGCCGCATTCTTGTTGTTCAACGGTTTGCCCTTATGCAGAATTTGGATGGGATTGGGTTTCGCTGAACGGCCATCCAAAGCTTTCATGGTTGTCCAAAGCTTGGAGGAGTTTGTACGATGATCTATGCCTTCCACGAACGCTCTCCAAGTCTGTTGTCAGTCCATCCTCACTTCATCTGCGATTTCTCTCTTCAGCTCAGGAGTCCTGGTGTTGGTGGGGTCCATTTTTCGAATCGAGTCTCTTTCCCTTAGTAGGTCCTTAGCTTTATCCGACAGTCCTGGCATAAAAGCCTTACGCCTACCCTTAGGGATAGATTGTGACGTTGTTGTCCTTACGGCTAATGTCAGGAATCGATCCATCTCCAGTGGGTTTGCTCGGAAGTCAAAACCAGCATATTGCTGTTCCAGCACAGACGAAAACTTGAACCAGTGCGTCTTTTTCAAGTTAACGAACGTGGTTCTCGGTGAGGAAGATATGAGGGCCTCGCTTTTGAACTCCATCAGGATCGGGAGGTGGTCACTCGCCCCTGTGTTCACGGTCTCGCACACTGCTGACGATGCTAAGTCCTGTGAGCACAGCGAGAGGTCCGGTGACGACGGTCTTCCATATGTCGGCTTCCTAGTAGGGTGAGGGGCATCATTGAGAATCACGAAATTAGACTGCGCTATCTCCTCTTCGAGGTCCTGTCCACGTTGGTCCTCTTCACCCTCTGACCATAGAGGACTGTGCGCGTTGACATCTCCCATGACGATTGTGGACCTCCCGCATGTCAGGAATTAGGCGATAGACAGCTCGTATGAGGGTGGGCATGAGGATCTTGGCGGAGAGTAGAGGTTGTGAATGTGAACAGATCCAGCCTTCGCTTCCACAGCTATGGAGATGCATCCCGTGGTACCATCGCTAGTTGTTGGAGTGATCACACTGCACTGTAAGTCGTTTCTAACCAGAAAAGCCACACCTCCAGAGCTCGTTCTGTCGTTTCTCAGGCATGTGTAGCCTCGAACAACCGGTGATCCGTGATTTGGGTCCAGTTTAGTCTCTTGAAGTCCCACAATTTCAGCTCCTATACGGTATGCGAGAGCTTCTAGTTCCGCTGATTTGTTGCGAAAACCATTGATATTCCATTGGATTATCTTCAGAGAATCGGGACTTGAACGTTGAGGTTGAGATGCCGGCACGGCTACGCAGTTCGGGCACACGTATGAGCTGTCCGCATCCTTGAAGGACTTGAGACCGGAACATTTCCTCACATGAGTCCATTTCCTGCACTTGATACATTGGACGCTCCCTGCAGCGGCTGAGGTACCACACTGGGTGCAGGGCCATCGAATCCGACGAGGGGGCCCAGGGTTCGCTTCGATTCCGGCACGGATGAGTAGACAACGGATCAGCAGCGCCGGTTTATGCTGACCCGTAACCGAAAAAATTGGCTCCAGGACTCGTGAAAAGTGAATTCTGGGAGGTATAGTTGAGGACCTTTGACTTCGGAAGGATGACGGCAGTTGTAGACGACTTCTTCTTCGGCGTACGCTCTTGCCAACGAGTAGGCGATCCTCCATAAGAGCAGAATTGGATAGATCGATGTGGACAAAGACAGGAACGTGGTCAATTGGCAGAGTAGGCGAGGTAGACCATGAGCAGCAGCTAGAAAGGTTGGACGAGACAAGAGATACAGTTCACCTCCGCACTGCCGTTCAGTCCGCAAAGTGCACCCTGATTGCGAAATCTTGCTGCGGCGCGGTTGCGAACATCCTCAGACAAGGATGTGGGATCACCCGGGCGCTTTTGGCCTTTGCTGCCCGGGTGATCCCACCACCCGGGTGATCCCACATCCCTGTCTGAGGATACTCGCAACCGCGCCGCAGCACGATTTCGCAATCAAGCGCACTTTGCGGACTGAACGGCAAGGCGGAAGTGAAGAATATGTCTGGGCTAGAAGATCGGCCGTTGGCAGGGAGACGAGTGGGCTGATCATCGTTTAAAATGAGCAGGTCGCACTCATCTGCCCATTCTTCGACGTCATTTCCTCTAACATCAGGGCCGAGAGACGAGCAAAAGGTGTGAGCGTTGAAATCACCCGCGAAAACGACCGAGGATGAGAGGGAGCAGTCGCTCAGCTGCTTGAGAAGTGGGATAGGATTGTAAGATGAAGGGCATGAAGTTGCAGGTGGAATGTATATGTTGAAAAGAGAAAGGGGTGTTTTTAGGGGAGATGGATTGGGAGGTACTCGAGAGTACCGTCCGTGGGGGTGCTGGGAAAGAGGTGTGAGGGAAGTGAGGATAGAACGAATGTAGAAACTCCTCCGCCGAGAGATGACCTTGGAGCATGGTAAGAAGTATAGCCAGGGATATTGGGATGGGGATAGGTAGTGGATGGAGAGAGCTTGGTTTCTTGAACCACGGCCGGCCAGCACTTCTCCCATGACAAAAACCCTCTTTGTGGAGGGGATGACGTCGGTTTGCACGGAGGCGATCTTCTTTCCTCCACACTGCCACGGCACGAACGTACGACATCTCGGCAGCATCGCGACTGTTTGAAGACACCATTGAAACGAGCGAAACCAATAGATGTTTCATTTATGACAGCTCTGAACAAGTTGTTGATGTTTGAGAAGGAATATATGCTAATATTCTTTCACGACTCTTCCTTTTACCATGAGGAACGTGGGCGGAAACCGTGCTCTGGCGAAGTGCCAGTACTCAGGCGGAAAATGGTCACTCAACCGGTCACTTTTTGGGTGCATTTCAGTGCAAATCATAGTGACCGGTTGTGTCCCCGACAAGTTTTGGGGGCGGAGCTCGGTTTTCACCACCCGGTCAGCCTAATCGAGATTCAAAACGCAGTTCCCTATGACCCGGGCAACCTCTAGCCATGGCACATTGAATCCTCAATCAGACCCGCGCCGTATACGGCGCACAATCTTGCATAGAAAAACTGCGCCGCCGGTTGGAGTAATCGAGTGGACTTGCACTCGCTCAAGTCCTTGGATCATGAAACCGATGGGTTCCCATGTCAATCGATAGGGCATGGAAGGAGCAAACGCGGAATCTCTACCCATAGCTCAATTTTTGTGAGAGGGCCCACACTCTCGCCGGGTGATGGACCCGAATTCGACTCCAGGTAATCGATAGAACGCATCCAAGTAGAGGAGGGGGCAGGACAGGGCGCGTTGACTCGTCATCACTGGTCTGAGCACCCTCGCACCTCGGCGTCACTGGCCCCCTCTTCTATGCTATTGGTGAGTGACTATGACGTTGCCCAGTTGGGTTTCCATTTCTGCCTGATAAGGGGCGTGCCGCGACCGCGCCGCAGTTGACCCCTTCGCAAAAAATGCGGCCCAGAGACAGGGCGGAAGAAAGATAGGGCAAAATCCGGACATATTTTACTTTTTAAGCACTGTTACCTCAAAGACTGACTGAAATCAACATCGAACATTCGGAAGACTCTGCAACGCTTGAGGTGGGTGAAATATTGAATGTGGAAATTTTCTCCAGGAGCTTTTCCTGAACTTGTTTCCCAAAAAAACGTATCAGAAAACTCGCGGAAGGAAACTCAAGATTCGCAAAGAAGTGGCTGCCGAGATGTCGTATGTCGTGACTTCCGTACGACTTATTTCCTTAAAGGCCGCGCCTGGTCCCGCCGCGACTCCTACCGTACGCCGATAATCGTAAACAACTCCGCGCGCCCCGCCTATCGATTGCGCCGGGCATCCTCATTCTGGTGTGCGTGCGACGACGGTGTGCGGCGGCTGCTCTCGACTTCTCCTGCCCGATGGTTCTCCAATGCAGTGGCGACCTGCCTGCAGCTCCAACTCCTGTCAACGCCTGATGGTCGAGTGGACGTGCGAGGTCGCAGAAGTAGGGCTCCAGCCGCGTCAACTACAACGACTCCTGCCGACTACTACGAACATCTCAGGTAACCCCGTTTCTTCTGGCTTGGCCTCTGCGAGTGCTTGACATACGTCTGCTCGCATGCCTCGCTATGAACGGGGGTCGTTGCTGGCTCCACACCCACCTCGTAGCTAACTGGACGAGGTCTGCGTCCCACGGGAGTAGAGGGTGTAACTGCGTGTTTTAATGTTTATTTCAGGTCTCGTAAAGAAGTTCCAGCGAAGAGTGTCTTGTTCTGTATGAAAGTATGGTATTGCGTAAACAATGTATATATTGACTATTGCATCATAACCGCGAACATAGCGGGAAGTGTGATCTGGTATACGATGGTGAAGCTGTTGTTCCGTGGGCCAGTATGGCGTCATACCGTTGTGGGCGTGGTCAGAGGCTGTAGGGCCTATCCCATGTGAGACAGTAATATACCACATATTCATCCGCGTGGCAGGCTTAAGCAAGGGGCGCCGCGTAAGTCCTCTGGTTCAGTTGTGTCGGACTAGCGGCCGACCCCCTCCGTGACGACCGATGCTGCAGGATGGATAAAGCAGACACGGAGTGGAGGACGGCAACCGTCGCGACATCGTACGTTCGTGCCGTGGCAGTGTGGAGGAAAGAAGATCGCCTCCGTGCGAACCGACGTCATCCCCTCCACAAAGAGGGTTTTTGTCATGGGAGAGGTGCTGGCCGGCCGCAGCTCTCCTTCGGATTCTCCTGCAAAGGGCCGGCGTGGAGAGGAATCCTGGACCCGCTCAGAAGTACCTATGCGCCACGTGCGGCAAGGATGTTACCAGGAGACATACCAGCGTCCAGTGCTTCGGATGCCAAAGGTGGGTGCATCTCTCCTGTTCGGGTCTCAGCTCTGTGAGGCATCATAACTCTGCTTTTCGCTGTGTTTTATGCTCTTCACCTACCAACTCTGATTCCTCTTCCTCAAATCGCCCCCTTTCCATTGTGCATATCAATCTAAACGGCCTTCGTGCCAAGCTTTCTGAACTCTCTCTCTTCGCACGTACTTACCATCCAGACGTGATCATGGTTCAAGAAACCAAGCTCTCTCCATCCCCTACCTATCCTCATCCCAATATCCCGGGCTATACTTCTTACCATGCTCCAAGGTCATCTCTCGGCGGAGGAGTTTCTACATTCGTTCTATCCTCACTTCCCTCACACCTCATTCCCAGCACCCCCACGGACGGTACTCTCGAGTACCTCCCAATCCATCTCCCACTAAAAACACCCCTTTCTCTTTTCAACATATACATTCCACCTACAACTTCATGCCCTTCATCTTACAATCCTATCCCACTTCTCAAGCAGCTGAGCGACTGCTCCCTCTCATCCTCGGTCGTTTTCGCGGGTGATTTCAACGCTCACACCTTTTGCTCGTCTCTCGGTCCTGATGTTAGAGGAAATGACGTCGAAGAATGGGCAGATGAGTGCAACCTGGTCATTTCAAACGATAATCAGCCCACTCGTCTCCCTGCCAACGGCCGATCTTCTAGCCCAGACATATCTCTTGTCTCGTCCAACCTTTCTAGCTGCTGCACATGGTCTACCTCGACTACTCTGCCAAGTGACCACGTTCCTGTCTTTGTCCACATCGATCTATCCAATTCTCTCGCTCCCTTTTCTGGTATTCGCCAACGTTCTTATCTTAATTTAGGCCGAGCAGACTGGCGCCTGTTCAGTGAAGTTGCGCTTCGCCTATTGGCAGATTACCCGTGGAATGGAAGCGTGCACCAGAAAGAGTGTCATCTGTCTGACGCAATCCGCAAGGCCATGAATGCGGCTATTCCTATCGGTCGCGTCAAGACGTTCTATCCAAATGTCAAGAGATACATCCTCGACAAAATTAGAACGAGAGATGCGAGGAGAGCGGTTAATCATCTGGATCCCGTGGTTGCTGAGCTTGACAGTGAGATCAAAAAGGATTTGGACAGACACAAGAGAGAAGAGAGGGAGAAGTTCGACGGACAGATGGACTTTAAGACGGACAGTGCAGCTACTTGGAAGGTTTTACGGAAGCTTTAGTGTAAAAGCTCACCCGCCACTGTCTCCATAATCGAATTCGACAACGGCGTATTCAAATCAGGAAAGGAAGCCGCTCACGAGCTCGGGAAAAGTTTTTTCATCACCAGTGCTAAACGAGGTCCGCAGAATAGAGTGACTGTAAGAGAGCTGTGCCGCCTCCCGCTTTTGAGCACGGCCGAAGCGTTTACTACTACGCAAGTTGAGAAGATTATGAAGGAAATGTGGAACTCTAGAGCTATTGGTCCTGATGGGATATGTCCTGTTGTCTTGAAGAAGATACCCACTGACCTACTACCGCTTCTCACTGATGTGATAAACACCTCGTTCAAGTCGTGTACTATCCCGCAGAATTGGAAGACGGCAAACGTCGTTCCGCTGCCCAAGCCTGGCAAGCCCCAAGCTTCAGTCAAGGGATATCGGCCCATTAGCTTGTTGTCTTCTTTTGCTAAACTAGCTGAAAAGCTGATCGTCAAAGACCTGGCCGAACACAACGAGAGACAGGTGTTTCAGCAAGGATTCAGAAGACTGCATTCCACCACGACAGCTTTGTTAGAAATTACTAGCTATGGAATTGATGGTTTCAACGCCTATAAGCCGCAGAGAACTGTTGCAGTTGCCTTGGATCTCACCAAGGCCTTCGACACAGTGAATCTTGGCATCTTATCAAACAACTTACTCGAGTCATCAATCCCGCCATGGCAAAAGCGCTGGATAGCCGCATTCACTAAGGGAAGACGGGCTAGAGTGATGTTCCAGAATCATGTCTCAAACAACATTCCGATTGCAGCTGGAGTCCCACAGGGCGGCGTATTGTCGCCTGCTCTCTTCAGTCTGTACCTCGAAGATATGCCCGCCCCTCCCCAAGATATCAAGGTGGTCGCTTACACTGATGATATGACTGTCTTGTGTCGTGATCGGGGCATAAATGTGGCCGCCGCTAAGATTAACGGGTACTTGACCACACTGAAAAGCTTCTTCGACCGCAAAATGCTGAAGATTTCTGCGTCAAAGTCATCGGTATCCGTACTCACAACAGACCCATCTGAACACAGCGCACATCCGTATGTCGTATAGAATGGAGATCGTTTGCCTACCGCCCGCTTCCCAAAACTTCTCGGACTCGGGCTCGATCCATCGCTCAAGTTCCATAAGAACACGGAACAGAAGCAGGCTATCGTTAAAGCGAAGCTTAACGTGCTTAGAGCCCTGGGCGGTACAACATGGGGTAGTAGCAAAGAAACCATTACTACGACGTATAAAGCGATTCTCCAGCCTGCACTAGAATACGGCGCACCAGTTTGGCAGCATCTAGTTTCGGAATCCTCTTGGACTAAGATGCAACGCATACAGAATGCGGCTCTTCGAATCGCCACCGGATGTGCAAGAAGTTCCCCGGTCGATCACTTGCATGCTGAGACCCGCTTATTACCAGTAAGGGAGCACTGTGAGCTCCAGGCCCAACAATTTTTCATCAGTGAATCTTTGTCGGCATATACCGAGACTGTATCAAAGAGTACGCACATATTTACCAGTGTCTCAATGATAAAGAATCGGAAATCGCGTGAGACATAAGAAGTGGGAAAGGAAAGGGGAGAGAGAAAGTATTTGGAAAATGAAAGGGCAGTTGCGCACTGGCTCCTGTAAATATGCCATAAAATTCAACAGAAACCCATGAAAACCAGAAAGTTTCAGGGAACAAAATGAAATATTTGTGCAATCAATTGAAAAGTGATATGTCAAATAATACTAATAAATATCACTTTAAATATTCAATTGATAAGTTATAACAGTATTTTCCAAAATAAATTAATAACGAAGATTTTGATTTGACAGCTGCTGTTGAATGGCAAACCGTTCTTCAAAAAAGAATTAGCAGACTGAAATCAAGTTTGGGGTAAACAATAAGTGAAAATAATACAAACGAAAAAAAAGAAAAGAATGAATAATCAGCCCAGCACCAAATAGTAAATTGAATAGAATAGAGTAATACAGCGCAATAATGTAGTGGTCCCAGAATATTAAAGAAAGTACGGCAGCAAGAGGAGAACGATAGAGAAATGCAGCAGATTGCTGTACCAGCACGGGAGGACCGGTAAATATCCACAAAAATATAGCAGAATACAAAAGAATTACCGCAAAGTTGAATACAGACGTCGAATCCACTGTCCAGTCGAGGAAAAACAGCTGATTCGGAGGCGAACGGGATGCCCATTATCCGTCGTTGACGGGCAGCTCATCCCCATGACTCATCATTCAACGCATATCGCCGCATTCGACGTTTCGTCTGGCGTCTCCGCAGCAACCCCCGTCTATCACGCGCGCGTCTGGCGTCTTCTCGACTGCCATTGTCTATCACTTACGCTCTGGGTCTCCAGCGTACGGGGAGCTCTCTCATCTTCTTTGGTCATCGTAAAGATTTCCAACGGTTTTCCTCACCCAAGAACCTGGGAATCGCAACCTAATCGGTTTCTTTTCACCTCAAGAAATTGATGAAGCCTTAATTTCGTGGGAGTTTTACCAGAAGTGTCTGTGTCAAACGATGCGGTGATTGTGGGAAGTGTGGCGAAGCTGGATTTGGACTTAATATATTTATTAGTGGCTTTGTGATGTTTCAACCATTCCGGATAGGAAATACTGACTGAGCATTTGACAAACAATATAAGCATTAGATAAAATCATTTGTACATTTGTAGATACGGTAAGATTAGGTATGCAAGGAAGAATTTAGTCCCGAAACTGATTAAAAAAACTTGGAAATACTGCTATATCAATATGCCAGCAGAGCAGATAAGCTATCTAAATATTGCTCACACTCACATTGACTTTCCCTTAAAGGCAGTGTTCACGATGATTTTCATTCCCGAGTTTTGCACTCAAAACACGTTGGCCACCAAGTGTTACCAAAATTACGAAGGAATGACTTGAGACCCACTAAAACGTCTTACTTCAGTGGAATTATACTCTGGCCTGGACTGGTTGTCCGATTGGATGAACATGCTCACGGCGGTTGTCACCGGTGAAAAATGGGGTCAAACAAAAATGCAAGAATATTCTAGGCAAAGCAGTATTACCTAGAATTCGAAGGAAAAAAACAGAGCAACAGAGAGGTGCAAATTGAAAAAGATGGGTCCACAAATGATTTCATTTTCACAACGAACAGTTCCAGTGACAGTAAACAGGTGGGGTGAGAGTAAAGAATTTGATGCCCTTCTGGGACGTTTTTCTCGATTTCTTCCTCATTTCAGTTCTACCCGGTGGCCAAACAATCGGTTAAGTGATTAATCTCGAAATCGAAGATTATCATGAACACTGCCTTTAATCATTCAAAACAGTTTCTTTGAGGAGCATACTGTGCCAGAAAACTCGCAAAGAGATTATGTTTCTCCAGATCTTAAGATTTCCATTGCCGCGTCAGTCGAGGAAACAGTACAGAACCTATTTTTCAAACGAATTGTGGTGGAAGATTTTCGTGGAGAAAATCTATTCTATTCCTCTCATTCGATCATAACAGAGTTGAAAATCTGATGAGGACCACTAATACTTCCCCTGACAAATCCACATGCAGCCCTGTTCAGTGCTTGTAATAAAATATTCCCATAAAACATTGATTGCCGTCTTGTTTCCTATTAATTTTCCTTGAATGTACTGCAGAATTGTATAAAAGACTTGAAAATCACTGTAAACCCCTGATCGATCATTAGTGTAGCGCTCGAGACATACTTTCGACTGAGGAACACTTGTGTAGTGATTACGTGCTCCAATGCTATAGCGCTACGCATACGCCGGTGCAATTGATGCAGGCGCCCTCGAGCTGTCTCGTCGTCTCGCCCTCTCCGCTCTCGGCTGAATAATGAGTCCTCAGAACGTCGGAGGGCCGTGTGCCCGAGAATTTCCGACCAAGGGCGAGCGGCGGGGCCATGTTTTGCGAGCGGAGAATCATCAGGCGCGAGGCGGGGGCGCCACCAAATTTCGTTAGCTCGGTCCTGCAGGGAAAATTCGAAACAGAGGAAAACATGTTCGCTCAGGCAAATCGTATTACACGTTGAACGCTAGAATCAAACCCGGGCCACATACGCAGCACAATTTTATGATAAGTTCACTGCAGGGCAGCCTCGAGCAAGTACTTACATCATCGCGCACTTCGCGCGGTGGCAGTAAGGTAAGTTCCCAGTCTATCGAATAGACTTGAATGGGACACCCACCATAGGGTTTCGAAAATTTTGGAGAAAGGTAGAGCACCTACCCAGGGTGTGGGAGGGATGGTTCCCGCAGATCGTTATACAAGGAATCAATCACTTAAGCGATGACACCGCGGAAATGTTCTGCCCGGGCCCCGCGCCCTTTCGCTTGAATGTCCGGGCTTCGCGCCCATTATGAGTCATGGGGCTGGGGCGGGGACTTGTTGGGCGCCAGGCGCGGAGGGGGGCCCCGCCTCGCTGAGTGGTGGGTACGGGGACGCGGCCCTCCGACGTTCTGAGTCATGGGGATGAGCTGCCCCGCAACCATTATCCGTCCCAGCCTACTGCGCGTTGCGGCTGCGTCGCGTGCGCGAAAATCTCAATGGAGCGCGGCAACTGCTCAAAACATCGGCCGCCTCGATTTATATTGAGTGATCGCTCTTTCCGGTTCCAGCCATTTCCTTCTTTATTTTTGACGTTCTATTCATCTGCCAATCTTTTGGAGCCATTCGTCTATGCAGTAAGGTAGGGCCGCATCTACTTATTTGTGGTGTATATTCCGAGATTTTCACTGGTAGTCACGTGTCTCTTGAAACGTGAACCCAGATGAAGAGTTTCGCGATTTATCATCAAAGAGGAGTCGTTTGTATTGTCTTATTGAAATAATCATGTTCCATGTGTGGATAGTATGTGAAGTTTCAACATTATATTTCGTGGAGTGGGGGTAGCATAAAAAACTAATATTGTCTAGCAGGCGTAGTATTTCCATTCTTCTTTGTAAGGGTTCGGAGTACATTGCGTAAAACCCCGCAACAACATAAGAGCAAAAACTGTACGATCAGTCAATGAAAATATTGACGTATGTTCGCGTCTAGGTTGACGACCTCCGTGTCACCACGTCCATCAAAGCAAACCCTCATTGATGGTAGACTTCGGCGTATTTTCGGCTACCAGCGGCAATCGCTTCGGCTTCTTCAATTTGCTCCGCCCTGAAATGAGAAAATTGGCTGTTGGCACTCACCTACCGGTGCGTTATATCGATTAGCTTTTTCTAACCCTCCAGAAATACAAGTGAAGCAGGAGGGTTCCTAAGAAATCGAGAATTCTATAGCCTTCGGAGTTAATAATGAACAACATTCTGATATCACTGGAATATTTCCATTTCCTGGATGAATCACACTAGATTTTCTGAGTGAACTAGATCTACACCAACCACTTGGAGAAATTTTATCACCTGATAAAGTTCAGCAATTTTCAAACTGCAGTGAACACTAAGCAATGAAATTTTTCAAACTGCAGTGAACACTACAATGCTCTTCGATTTATTTGAATTACGACTTTTCGATATTTGAGAATGAATTACATCTTTTTTGAATTAAGCATTTTTCTTGTTTTCTCGCATGAACGCTTTGATTTTCCGTGTGATTTCGGAGCCTAGGGTTTTCTTAGCCGAATAAGTGAAATCGAGGCAGTAGAAGGCAGAAGAATAAATTCTGAGCAAAGGCCTGTGAATCACACCTAAATAGTGATGCTCCGTAGTTTGAATACTTCCAGTTGATTTGGTGGAAAAAATTTTCCGTGCGCCTTATGGGTAGAGCAGGCACTGAAAAAAATTTCCTTGGAGAAATTTCTTCATGAAAACAGAAATCATGAATAGAATTTTGTTTGTTAGGATCCCATTTATGGTAAATCAACCCATGGGAAATTTATGAAGTAGTTCATTGCATAAACTTCTTGCAACGAACGATTTCTGTGTATACACCGTGGTTTTCTCACACTCCGCAAAGGGTTCTCATCAACCCGGGTTTTCCCTTCACTTTGCAACAAAATCAGGAGAGTCAGGAGGCCTATGAAGTCCAATAATGAACACAACGTGAGATTTCCAGTTTGAGTGCCCTTTTCTAAGCCTATCACGCCTAGAGTTCGAGGACATTAGGGCTTTAAAGTTTGAAAAAATCGCTTTGCGCTGGACCATTTCTGATGTGGGATCCAACCTCTACATAGGATGACTCTAGTACGCTCCAGAGGCGAAATCATACCGGAAACGCTCGTAATTGAACTGAATGAAGCTGCGAAGCGGTTTCGATGTCGAGGAAAACGGGTTTTGGGTCCTGAAGCGATTGCCGGATTACGGTAGCCAAAATACGCCGAAGTCCTACCATCAATGGCTTTACCACGTCCATCAGGGGCAAACCCCCTCATTGTTCGAAGCTCTTTGTGGAGGTCAGCAGCGGCTTGTTTCGGCTTCTTCAATTTGCTGCGCTGAAATGAGGAAAATTATTTGAGTTTGGCACTTCGAAAACGACTCGGTGCAAAACTAGTTTGGGAGGGGCACCCAGAAATCAAGTGAAGAATAGTGTTACCGCTCTAAGAAATCGGAGAATTCTATAGCCTTCCAGTTAATAATGACTGATTACGTTATCAGGCATCTGATATCACCAGATATTTCCATTTTCCTGGATGAATCACTAGATTTTCTCGAGTGTCCCCCCCCAACTAGATCTACACCAACCACTCTAAAATTTTATCACCTGATAAAGTTCAGCAATTTGTAACTGTGCCAGAATTTCCTCCAGCTTCTGCTTAGCCTCTTCGCTATCCACCTTAGCGTACGACGTGGCCAGTGTCTCTACAGCTGCGTAAGTCTGAATTCACTGGGATTTGAGAACGGTAACGCTTCCTTTGTCATAGGTCACTCACGCTTTTGATACTAATTAAGAGCTGGTAACGCTCCTCACGACGAACTTGTGCGTCATTAACTACTGGCATGTCTTCTATAAAACATTCTTGTGGTGGAAAAGAATCCTCCAAACTTCGAGACGTTGAAGCTTGCAGCAGAGGAGCGCCGCAGTTCGATATTTTGATATTGATCGCGTGCCTGTGGCTGCAGCTTATCCCACTCCTGTTATCGGAGCATGTACAGCTCCAAGCGTACGCACACACTCCACAGGACAAACAGTGGATGTTTCTCTGAATAAATTCATTTTGCTTATTTCATTCTGAGCTTTAAACTTCCTACCGTGGGGTTGCAAGAACATGGGCCGTCCCACACCACTTCGTACGTTTTCGTGTGGTCCCTGTTCTTCACGTGCCAGATGCCTTCAGATACCTCAGTCACTGCATCAGTTTCCGCATAATACGCATCAGCTGTACGGTGGCGCTTGTGCGTCTCTTGTACACGGAATGCACAGCTGACAATACGGCGGCGTTCCTTAAATGTAGCTATTACATGCGGTCTTGACGTGCCTTCTCATCTTCCTATTTTTCTTTTTTTGAGCGGAAATCTCACATTTACTTCTACTGAGCCGGAAATATCCTCAACGGCCTTGATAAGCAGGTCTACGAAGCTCTTCGGGATTGAGCTTGTGAACCTGCCTCAAATGAGTAAACAGGTTCTTCTTCAACATGATCCTCTCACATCTCGGGCATGATCGGTATTGTGTAGATGCAGATGTTGTTGACATTGTTGGAAGTATACTTTGTATACAAAATATATGCTTATCAGAGCAAATTTAGGCCATATCAAAATTGATTTGGTTCTGTACAGGACCTCGTGTGGTTGAACGATTACTGTAGGTGACGTAATGCCAGTTCTTTGTGCTTTGGATCAATTAGAAACAAACTCCAGTTGTGGCGAGGGTGCGAAAATATCTCTCGACTCCTCTTAATAAGCGTAGTCGATCGAAAAAACGCTTCACTATGGCTCGAACCGTTTTGGAAGCCTAAGCCATGCAGACCCTTTGGAAAAACACTAGCGAAAGATAGTTGGCCGATTACGCCGTTTCCAGCGTGTTTCATACCAGTTATTGTTCTTCTTATGAAGTTTTCAAATCCATGTTTGAAACTGCTAAAGAGTTTTCTGAACTGATCATAAGGTTTTTTCTCGGTTGGGCGCTGAAGTTAGAATGCAGCAACTAAAACAACTCTGAACACTTTAATGAACATGTCAAGGCCTACTGGAGTTTTTTGGAAACCAGAGAGCGGCATTTTTTCATTAGCGATAAGCATGTTAAATAACCCATTACATGTTTGGGCGAAAATAATAATGCGACCACTGGAATAAGTTACGTAAAATATTCTGAATTCCTTCGAAACAGAGCAGATCATTCCTATGGTGAGATCGGCGGCCTGTTTCCTCAAGAAAAAACGCGTAAATTCAAATCGCGGCTGGCGTAGCGGTTGAAATCTCAATCTCTGAGAATTAAACCGCCGCGCCAGCCACGGTTTGAATTTGAACGTTTTTTCTTGAGGACACTGGCCACGTACCTAACTATACCTTCACCTATAATAAGTTTTGTTTTGAATTTGTCGACATATTGAGCAGTGATATATAACAGCACACAAACAAGGCTAACATGTAACAGAAGAGAAACGAGGCTACAGTGTAATTCGTAGCTACACTTACAAAGGAAAAACTACCGGACGAGTTCGGGGGTGTCGGACGAGTTTTCTTGCGCGCGTCTCTAACCCGTCGCGAATTTCAAATGAGCATTTCGCGCGCTCTATCGTCTGCGGCTGCCCTCACCGGCTGATTTCGAGCCATCTCGGCTCGGAAACGTCATTCTTCGCCTTATTCTGCTGTTTTCTTCTACTATTCAGCCACTGTTATTCACTTCAGCACCAGAATCGGGCTCTACTGTATTATTTTCTGTATTTCCTTCTAGATTAGATCAGAATCGCCAGTTTTCGACCTAGATTTCTCCCGGACATCTCTCTTTCACATTTCGAAACGTTTCAAGTTTCTAAACTTTGTCTTTGTCAGCTATCTATCGAATAATTGCCAGCTTTGCCACATTCGATCGTTACTTACCCAAATATGGCACGAAAAAGTGGTAGCTTTACCAATTTTTCTCATTTCCAAATCCTGTCCTCACCGGACTACCGCCACGAAATCTTGAAAACAGCCTGTAAAATTGAATTTTCTGACATGTGATTTTGGACAAACAATAAGAAACAATTCTTGATTTTTAGATCAAGAACCAGGCACACATGGCTCTTCTCTAGAATACTCAATATAGAATTTTTAGGATCGAGATACATCTTTACTTCTCGTGAACCACGCTCTTGTTTACCCCACGAAGTTTTTGAATGAACTCCCAGTTTGTACTCAACAACTCTTGGCTTTCCTCACTATAAATTTGATTTAGTGAGAAACCCAAGATTTTGTTGAACACAGATCACGTCTCGCCATGTGTTGTAGTGATTCGTCACCCAACCTTCTCCGATGCCTTTCCCTTCCTCTCACATCTACTACTCTACGACCTCTCTAATACACTATTTCACTGTATTTTCTAATTTGTACACCACCATCACAACCAGACTGAGGTACGGTTTTTTCTAATTTCATAGAATTTCTTATAGCTGTCTTCGTCTTACTAAATAAGTATATATCTGGATACGGTTAGTGTTCGGGGTTCCGCGCAGGATGCGGTTGAAACGATTTCGCCCGCTCCCTGCTTCTATCCAAGGATATTATCAGTGGTTTGCTGACACCACGCTGTGATACATCAAGCCCGCAGCAAATTCATCATGTTTTCAGAAGCCAGCCATGCATGGTGATGCAGAGCGTTCGGAAATATCCAGTAGAAGTGTGGTGGGGAGGGCGGACCAGAGTCAGGTATGACGCTGTAAACCGTGTCAAGCAGACCGCTGTCCCGTACCCCGGTAGAACTACGACCCTTCCCGTTGACCAAAATTTTCAGAAAATTGTCGAAGATTCCAAAGTCCTCCCTGAGTGACGAATTTCCCAGAATTTACTGGACCGAAAATTTCCCAAAAAAAATTGTAGCTTTGTTTTCCACATTTTTTGTCGTCAACCCTACATCCCATTTCAGCACGCTCGGTACCGATTGAGCGAGAGCGGTTGTGCTGCAACGAGTTTCATGTTCATTGATCTCCAACCGACCGCTCCTCATTGATAACTAAATGAGTCACTCTTGGTGGACTCCACTATACCTAACTGCCGGGTTCCAGGGAATGCCAGTTTAGCTTCTATCAGAAACACCCTCCTAAATTACCAACATTTTCTAAATCTTCCTCCAAATTTCTAATTTCTCAAAAATTTCGCACCCCCCCCCTTGCGGACATAAACTGCTTGACTCTGGCTGTGACCGATCCGTCGGAGCTGCGGCCCCTCTCCGCCTGCGCTTGGTTGCTAGTGCGTCCCCAGGTTCACCGTATACACCCCGGATAATCAGTGAAACTTAAGAAGGAGAAATGAAAAAAAAATTCCTCGCAGGCTCCATTTCTAGAAACTGTTGACCCCGGATTTATCTCTCACTCAGAAGTATCATTTTCGCATCCAACCGCTCCTCACCAGCACCAAGCTTGCAGCCTCCTTTCACCGGCGTTTGGGTCATCCCATCAGTTGCTGTAGCTACGCCTGAGATAAACATTGCTGGGATTCACAGCTGGGTTTGATGCGGTGGCAACCTATTAAGGAGCCTGAAAAATTTACTGGAGATATCACCGCGTTGAGATTTAGAGGGGGGAATCTAACAAACCGAGGGGGGAAAATATCGTGCACCAAATTCCGACCTGGACCTTAGTCACTCAGAGCTGGCTGTTCTACTGTTCTCTGGATGGTTCCTCTTTACGACCCTCCTCACACTCATTGATCAACCATAGTTGATTATGAAATGAAACATTTTTCCTCAGTGCATACTATCTTTTTTTCAGACGCCTTCATCGCAGAATCGACCAATCGCAGCACATACAGGATCACATATTCATTTTTTATCGGGAAGATTGCATTTCAATAAATCGATGAAGTGTGGAAACATAACAAAGAAGTATTGGCTTGGGCTACAAAAATATGGGACGAGCGACGTTTGAAGATGACTTTCGGTTGAAAGCCAGGTTTCAGTGATTGCTCAGGTTTGAGCAGCACGATGCGGAAGAATGGCTTTGAGCTCGAATCTCTTCTTCCTTTGATCACTCTGAAAAAAAGACGCATTTAGCTCTAGGTAAAAAAATTTAATCTGCTTTCCTCTAGTTTTTCCCAAGTATGTGCTAGACATTAGATAAATTGCAATAGTGCTAGAAAGGAGAAACTCTTACCTATGTTCGGATTCATCGACGGTCAACTCGCGCTTTAACAGTGATTGTGAACGGCGAGGCAGATGTATTCGAAAAACCAGGCAATTCAGGTAAAATTCGCCCTTAACCCACAGGTTTACCGTTGACGAATCCGAGCTCACTTGGTGTATGTTAAAACATCATCAACGATAGAACGTGCATGAAACAAAACGCACCTCAGCATGCTTCTGATGGTGATGGAGAAAACAGTAAATGTGGCGAAATATCAAGAAGGTGGTCGAGAAAAAAATTCAAGGAGAAAGGAAAGGCATTGGAAGAGGTTGGATGGCAAGGCTTCACAAGATATAGCGGGACGTGGTCCGTGTTTAACAAATCGTGGGTTTCTCACTAAATCAAATTCATAGTGAAGAAGGCCAACAGTCGCTGGTACAGACCAGACATTCATTTGAAAAACTTGTGGGCTGGACGGAAGTATGATATACGAGCAAAATGAATGTATAAAGATTCTGCGAGTTTTGAATGGGTTTCCTAGAAAAGAACCACGTGTTTCAACTTTGACCCAAAGCCAAAAAGTGAGAGAGATTCTCAGTAGCAGTCTCAAAAACATTTCAGAAAATTAATTTGGAGACTCTGACTCAGAATTTCGTTGCGGTTTCCGGCGAGGGCACGTCGCAGAATAAAAAAGTGATAGGGGCATCGCCATTTTATGCATAATTTGGGCTTGACGCGATCAAGTTGGAAATGATTAGATAGTTACCAAACAAATCTCAAGTTCAAAATTGTGAAACGTTTCTAAAATATGAATCAGGCGAACGGAAAATCTAATTCTGGTATAATGTGGGAGAAAGCACGGATAAGGAGACAGTAGAGCCTGAATGGGGAGCTGAAGTGAATAACAGTAGCTGAATAGTAGAAGAAAATAGCAGAATAAGGCGAAGAATGACGCTTCCGAGCCGAGATGGCTCGAAATCAGCCGGTGAGGGCAGATGCAGACGGCAGAGCGCGCTAAACCCGCGTTTGAATTTCGCGCCGGTTAGAGACACGCGCGAGACAACTCGTCCGACACCCCCGAACTCGTCCGGTAGTTTTTCCTTTGTAAGTGTAGCTGCGAATGGAAATAAGATCGACTATCCTGTCTTCCACTGGGAGTTTTCGCTTCCAAATCGAGCTAAACGCTTGTAAATGTCGCCGAACCAGCCTGTTATGCTTTTACAGGCGAAATACCGCTGGTTAACGTAACTTTTCGCCCAACACCCATTTCAACGAATGGAGCGATTTTTGCATATTTGCGCGTAAGCGATATATTTGACGGCTGTGCATTTTGTTCCACCTGTCTAAACGGCATGAGCCCTAGGACGGACGGTTTTTCGGCCGACTATGACGGGGGCCTTATGCCCCTTCAAACTTTCTATCCTTCTTATCAGATCCTTGGTAGACAAATTCTTTCCAATTTCCAGGCTCTCGTAATATCATCATATTCTGAAAGCAAAAACCTTTCCGAGTCGTAAATCTTTTCAAACAGCAGTACCTGACGTAAAAAGTTTGGGAGTAAGTCGTAGTGATTTTTACTAGACGAAAAATACCGTGCGGTACAAATTGCCACGATAGCCGTAAAATATAGTGTATGGTGCAATTACACAACTCACACCGGGGATCACGCCTGTAATTCCAGTGCAACGGCATTCTCAATAAATAATCACATAGGAACGGTTGTTTGGTGGTGGAAAAGGGATTGCCGGTGCAACCGCGGAAGCAAGAATAGAGATATCAGGTTGAAATCACTTGAAACCCAGATTGGACGGTGCAGCCTTTGGCTGCACCGTCAGGCAAGGGAGGTAATCCCCGGGTGGGGGCTGATTTTCGTGTTGGCTGCAATTCGGAGTGGTTTAAATCATTTGAGACCCTGGATGGACGGTGCAAGGCAAGGGGGGTAATCCCCGGGTGGGGGCTGATTTTCGTGTTGGCTGCAATTCGGAGTGGTTTAAATCATTTGAGACCCTGGATGGACGGTGCAGCCTTCGGCTGCACCGTCAGGCAAGGGAGGTAATCCCCGGATGGAGGCTGATTTTAGTGTTGGCTGCAATTCGGAGTGGTTTAAATCATTTGAGACTCTGGATGGACGGTGCAGCCTTCGGCTGGACCGTCAGGCAAGGGAGGTAATCCCCGGGTGGAGGCTGATTTTAGTGTTGGCTGCAATTCGGAGTGGTTTAAATCATTTGAGACTCTGGATGGACGGTGCAGCCTTCGGCTGCACCGTCAGGCAAGGGAGGTAATCCCTGGGTGGAGGCTGATTTTAGTGTTGGCTGCAATTCGGAGTGGTTTAAATCATTTGAGACTCCTGGATGGACGGTGCAGCCTTCGGCTGCACCGTTAGGCAAAGGAGGTCCAGGCCATAAACCGGCCAATGTCTCCCCGTCGACTGCGTACCACGCGCTGCGCGACCGCACGCGCGTCGGAAGCAGACGAGGTTTGGCCGCCGCGCGACGTTTCGCCGACCGCGCGGCGGCCGAAACTCGTCGCGCGGCGGCCAAAACTCGTCTGCTTCCGACCCACGTGCGGTCGCGCAGCGCGTGGTACGCAGTCGACGGTGAGACTTTGGCCGTTTTATGGCCTGTAATCCCCGGGTGGAGGTTGATTTTAGTGTTGGCTGCGATTCGAAAAAAAAACATTTAAAACCAAAAATCGGCAAGGAAGGAAAACTTCGGGTGTGGGCCGATCTTACTGTTGGTCAAAACTCTGATTGAAGAAATGAAACCGAGCAGCCTTATAGTCAGAGTGAATAGATAACAAACGAGGTTGAAATTCTTGTCTGATTACCCAAAATCCCTTCAATTACCAAGCCAGTACCCTTACTAACTTTCAGTCACATTTCACTGCCACTTTCATGAACATTTCTACCTGAAATTACCGCATTCCGAAGGGGTTTAAGCCTCGCAGACACAGCGCACATGGGACATGGCGTCGAATAAATGACCTGATGTGCAACCACTGACGCCACACACCGAATTTTACGCGCAAATCGCTAATTCACCGCAGTAACACGGAGCATTACGAGTTGCCAGTTTGAGCTCTTTTCAAAGATTATAGAGGTAGGCATGCTGTTTTAGAGTGGTGGGCAACCTGATTTATTCAAACAAATGCAAGCATAGTGGAGTAAAAGGCATATAACAACTATTTAAAAAGAACAACTTCGGGAAGCATTTACTACATCTGTCATCTAATCTATTGGCTACCAAATCAAAATAATGGCTGGGCATAGAGATCAATAGTGAAACACTGTGTTTTAACAAGAACAGCTTTCACAAACATCAACTACATCAATGAGCTGATCTTGCGGGTATATAGTTTAGATATGGATGGCATTCTGCTTCTGTAGGAGGCCTATTCACGGTGTTAACAAACAGGTTGTACCCACGGAGCTCTTCAGTGCACTTCATCCTGCCTGGTTCCTTTTCTTGGTGGGTATGTAGATAGCTCTGACCAAGTTCATCGTTAGATAGTGGCAAAATCTTAGAAAAAAATTCAGTATGAAAACGTCCTTTCGAAATACACTGGTATACAGTGATTAGTTCTATAAGTCTCATACTTTTGACGACTGGAATTATTTTGTGCAAGACTTCGTTGGTTGTTGAAGGCATGATGTAGTTGAGAGCCTGTGCATTGAAGTTAAAGAAATAACATTACAAGTAAAATATGGTCATCTTTTGACACTATAATAATCGCTCGATATCAGGCTCGTGAATGTGAACTTAACGCGAGTGACTCCCTAGAATTGAACCATGAATATGAAAAGTTTGCGATTTCAGAGGAGGGACAATCCATATAGAAATTATACGACATTTAATACACTATATAGCCTTCATTTCCCCGCTACTCGCACCTTTCTGTATCTCTATCATAGGAGCGCCGCGGTTTTGAGAATGATTTCTTCATTTTCATAGTTGTTTTTCTCGAAAAACAACCGCTTCGCATTTACGATATTGATAATACGACTGCGAGTAGCTCGGAAATAAAGGATATATAGCTTTGATGGCATCCATATTACTCTCTCTGTCACCAGTTACATCCTGCACTTCTGATATTCACACCCTGCGATGTATTCGGTGGCTCATTTCATGCCTTCCCCCGTTTGCCGTCCCGGGTGAACGGCCGCGAAGGTGAGAGAGGGAGAGTGCACGACAACGAGACGCTCGCCGCCGCCTGTGACGTCATCGCGCTGTCTCGGGTGCGCTCGGGTGTGAGTTCTCCGGCAACCCGCAATAACACGGATAATCTGAGGTTTTCACGGTTTCCAGTGAAACTATCTGAGCTCTTCACTAAATGGCCGAATTTGTTCTCACTATCAGATACACCGGACCATATCCCCCTGCAGTTCATAGAAAAGGTGATCCCGCTCACCCATGTTTTTAACCTGAGTTCATGAGGGCTGATGTTCCAAGCCGGTGGCGTACTTCATTTGCAACTCTCATTCTTATGAAGAAACTATCTACTCAACTGACCCTAAAGATTCTCCACCCATTCGTATCACCTCGATTTTCGCTAGGTTGTTTGAGAAGGTGCTGAAGAAAACAATAATGGACCACGTACTAGTGCTTACCCTACATTTCTCGAGGGCTCTTATAAAACCATGTTTTGATATTTATAGGTATGGGACACTGCATTGATAACCCGTTTTCCCAATTCCCTTAACGCCATAAAGATTTCAAAAAGTTTTGCGAAGAGAAAAAAGATACAAGAATGACAACTTTTAGGGTGTTGAAAAAAATTGTATCAAGTTGAGCCTAAAACTTTTTTCTTGGGTTGTTCTGGAAGCTGATTACGAATCTGAGGTCCATTTGTCGATATTCGAGAAATTCCGTCTAATTTGGTCTGAAGCTTCAAAATAGGGGAAATTTTTGTGGCAAACGCGACTTTTGACGATTTCGAGAATGCCACGATGAAATCGTCTTGAAACTTCTACATAGGGGTTATTTGGACTGCCTAACACAAATCTGTGGTCGGCTTATCGGTTTTTCTTGGATTACGGTATGTAGCTTTAGGTAAATGGTAGCTCGGGTATAGTCTCAGATTACGCTCAAAATTTCTCTGTGGGTGTTGTTTGGGACGCTGAACACGAATTTGAGGTTCATTTCTCGAAATGTTAAGGTAAGTAACGCCAGTTAAAAGCATTATGCATACCGTAACCGACAGTTAACCTAAGTATAGCAAAGTATAGACCCCGGATTTGGGTTCAGCGTCCTAAAAAACCCCCGGTTGAGAGTTTGGAGCCGAACCCGAAAATTTTTCCTGAACACCCCAAAACCCCCTAGTGGGGTACTCTTACCTTTTTGTGGAGCAATGAAAATGCCGTTTTTCAAAATCCCCGCAGCCATTTAGGGAATTTCAAGCACGGGTCTTTATGTACTGTCACGGACCTACAGCGACGACAACATTCCAAATCTTCACAGGGTAGGTAAAGCAGTCTCTAGTTAGAGCGGTACTCTACCATTTCTGAGTGCCAGCATGGTTCCAACGAAATAGATCCACGACCACCGGACCTGGGGTTACTCATTCAAGGTGACCACAGTTTCGACTGGCACTGTAATCAGGTGGCTTCGGAAGCCAATAAAATGATGCACAGCGTGTCCAGGGCGCTCTAAACCACTATTTCTGGTATTCTTGTTGGAGTTTTCGGGTCATGTAGTGGACCTCTTCTGGAATACGGGTGTTCAAACCCGATTAGGTTGAAGTCAATAAAGGTGCGAGAGTGTGCAGCGGGATTTCACGCGTAGGGTACTTGTGGCTTCAATTACGCTGGAAGTCTGGCTCATTTAGGCAGAAACGCCGTGCTAGGGCTCATGACATCAGCGGAGGGAGGAGGAAGTTTGATTTGATGATGCTGTATGAGATTTTTCATTTTGAGACCAAGTTTAGTAATAGTGGTTGATGTTTCAGATTAAAATTACACCTCAAATTGAAAAAACTGAATCAAGCGCCGCAGAGACACATTGGCGAGACAAGTTAGTTCTCTGCAAAACGCGGTAACTTACCATAGAAACTTCTTTTGAAATTCGTCAGAACTCACGCGAAATCCTCAAGAATCTTCAAGCAGCACGGATTTAGAAGGGAGAATCATGATTGCAGCGTAAAATTCAGTGTATCACGTCCGTGGGTGCACACAAGGTCATTTATTCGACGCCATGTCCAATGTGCGCTGTGTCTGCGAGGCTTAAAGGCAGCGTCCGCGCTGAAAACCACATCTGGGTTTTTCTTCTCAACCCAAGGTTTGAACCAAGTGGAGATAGTTGGCGAAGCTTGAGACCTCAATGTAGTTTAAAAATAATGCTATAGGCTCTTGAAAACTGCTCCGTGGTCTGAAAAGGCGTTTTCCCGGTCGATCATCTAACACGAGGAACAGAAGCGCCACGACGGGCTCCGGCAGGCAACGGAAATCCAAAATTCTAAATTCTTTTATTCGAAGGGTACTCGAGTTCGGACGTGTGTATTTAAAGCTTCTTATTTTTAAAGATCTTTTGACAGCAGAAAGACGAAAAGAATTGTGGAACTTAAAAAGTTAGTGAGGATAAACCAAATCAGCCGTCCAAATTTTCAAAATTTGTGCATTGCACAAGACACACCGGACAGACGTGAAAAAGGGAGCTGAATGCTTAAGGATTTCCGAACGAATTTTTCTCAGGGTTTTGAGTGTTTTGGGTGGTCCCTTTGCGATATATCAGAACCTGGCAGGCCTACCTGCGCGAAATTGTGGAAAAAATGAACACGGTTTTTTGCGCGTACGCTGCCTTTAAGCTTTCCGAAGGAGACGTGAAAGCTTTTTTCAAGATTTCCGCAGCTAATCAATAAAAATAGGCGTCAATGTTACCCGCTGCCGAGATGTCGTACGTTCGTGCCGTGGCAGTGTGGAAGAAGATCGCCTCCGTGCAAACCGACGTCAGCTCAGAAGGGTTTTTGTCATGGGAAGAGGTGCTGGTCGGCCGCAGCTCTCCGGATTTTGTTGAGGGCCGGCGTCGAGAGGAATCCGGGTGCACCAAGGAGAATATCCGTAAGCCGCCACCCTGCAGCGAGGATCATTTACCTGGCATAAAACAAGTGTCCAGTGCTTTGAGATTTTGAGGTGATTGCACTTGTGTAGCCTCGAGTTCTGTAGAGGCATCATGACTCATCCTTTCGTTGTGTTCTATGCTCTGCCCCAACAACTCTGATTCCTCAATTACCAGCCGCCCCCTCTCCATTGTTCCACATTAATCTCAGCAGCCTTCGCAACAAGTTATCTGAACTCTCTCTATTCGCACGTTCTCATCACCCGGATGTTATCATGGTTCAAGAAACCAAGCTCTCTCCATCCACTTATCCCCAACCTAACATTTCCGGGCTACACCGCCTATCACATGCCAAGGACAGCTCTTGGGGGCGGAGTGTCTACTTTCGTTCAATCTGCCTTACCTTCTCACGTATCCCTAATACTCCTCAAGGACGGTACTCTCGAGTACATTCCTGTCCACCTCCCCACTCAAAACCCCTTTATCTCTATTGTTTGCATGTGTTATCTATATCATCTTGTCCCCCTCTTATAATCCTATTCCCCTCCTTAAGCAGTTGTACGACTGCTCACTCTCCCCTTCAGCTGTCTTTGCGGGTGACTTCCAATGCTCACACACGTTCTGTTCCACTCTGGATTCTGACGCCAGGAGAGATGTCCGAAGAATGGGCTGAGGGAGTGTGACCTGGTTATCCTCAATGATGACCAGCCCACTCGTCTCCCTGCCAACGGCCGACCATCTAGCCCAGACATCTCTCTTGTGTCATCCAATCTCTCTAATGCTTGCACGTGGTCCACATCCACAACTCTCTCCAGTGATCACATTCCCGTCTTTGTCTATATTGATCTCTCTGACTCTCTTGCCCCCTTTACTCTGGTTTTCGTCATCCGTACTTATCTTAATTTAGGCCTAGCAGACTGGACCCTGTTCAGAGATGTTGCACTTCGCCATGCAGTCGACTACCCATGGAATGGTGATGTTCATCAGAAAGAGCGCCATCTAACAAATTGCCATCCCGCAAGAGCCATGGCTACTGAATTCTGAGGGTCGTGTCAAGACCTTTTTTCCAAATGTCAGCAGGGAAATGCTGCAGAAGATAAGAACCAGAGATGAGAAGAGAGCCGCAGACCATCTAGAACCCGGACATAGCTATTGTGCTGGATAACTGAGATCAAGCAGGATCACTGCTATATCTTTCTCATCTGGATAAGAACAAGAAGGAATGCTGGGAGAAGTTCACTGAAAAGCTGAATTTCAAGGCTGACGGAACTACGACGTGGAAAGTGTTGAGGAAAATTTCCGGCAAGTCCGCTCCCTCGATATGAGCTCCGCTATTGAGTTCCGAGGAGAACGTCTTCAAATCAGGAAAGCGGCTGCTTATGCGCTCGGCAAGAACTTCTTCATCACACGTTGGCCAAGCGAGGCGTGCAGAACAGAGTCACGGTTAGAGAACTGAGCCGGTTGCCGCTCATGGGCCCAACGCTTCTGAGGCCTTTACTCTCACGCAAGTAGAAGGCTATCAAAGAAATGCGGAATTCGAAGGCTATCAGGACCTGACCGGTATCTCCCCAGCCATCCTGAAAGAAGCTTCCCGCAGAACTTCTACCGATGCTTGCAGATATCATTATAACCACTTCTTTCCGGACCTGCACTCTACCCCAAGCTTGGAAGACACGCCAATCGCTGATACCGTTGCCAAAGCCAGGCAAGTCCCAAAGCACGGCAAAGGGCTTTCGAGCAATAAGCCTGTTATCGCCCGTCGCTAAATTAGCTGAAAAGTTGATCGTGACGGGACCTGGCTGATCAAAATGAGCGACAGCGCGCATCAGCATGGGTTCAGGAAACTTCACTCCACTGCTGCAGCTCTATTATTAGAGATCGTGAGCTTTGCGGTCGATGGGTTCAACATAGAAAGCCCCTGAGAACGGTGGCCGTCGCCCTCAAAGCCTGAGCAAAGCCGTTTTGACTCTGTTAACTTAGGACTTTGCTGTCCGAGGGAAACTGCTCAAGTCGTCGCTACCATCATGGCAGAAGCGATGGATTGCAGCGTTCACTAAAGGCCGCCGTGTGCTAAGGTTCTGTTCCAGAATCATGTATCCGATAGCATTCCAATAGCAGCCGGTGTTCCGCAAGGCGAAGTGTTGTCCCCTGCCCTATTCAGCCTGTATCTTGAGAGACATTCCCGAGCTTCTCCCAATGATGTGGAAGAGATTGTTATGTATGCCGACGACATCACCATCATTGTGCCAGGATCGTGACCTGCAGATAGCCGCTAACAAGATCAGCGCCTATCTCTGTCGAGTTGAAAGCTCTTCCTCGATAAAATGATGCTCACAGTCTCTGCCGCAAAATCCTCCTGTTTCAGTGTTCACAACGAACACCCAAGGAACACAGTGCCCATCCAGATGTCAAATGGGATGGTGACCTGTTACCAGCAGCAAAAATTCCCCAAGCTGCTTGGCCTTATTCTTGATCCTCACTGAAGTTCCACAAAAACGCGGAACAGAAACAAACAGTCACGTCAAGGCTAGACTTAATATCTTAGAGAGCTCTCGGAGGAACATCATGGGGAAGCTTAGCCGAGAGACTATATTGAAGAACCTACAGAGCAATACTTCAGCCGGCTCTGGAATATGCGGCAAAACTCCAGTGTGGCAGCACCTGGTGTCCTGACAGGCCCTCCTGGAATAAGCTGCAGCGTGTACAGAATGCTGCGCTTGAAGAATTTGCTACTGCGGTTGTGCAAGGAGCTCCCCGGTGGAGCATCCTTTCACGCAGGCCTGCATATTGCCGGTCAAAGGGCATTGTGAACTCCAGGCACCCAGCAGATGTATATTAATGTTCACTGAGGCAGCCGAATCATCCGTCAAAGAGAATCATGGAAGCCCATAAGAGAGAGGTCGATTAGAGGACGCCCGTTCGCCGATGCTCCTCGTAAAGTTGATGTACAGAGATGGGCCGACTCCAGCATGGAAAGAGCTTCGTCTTCTGCGTGAGGAGCACACGCAATTTGTTCGAGGATATCTAGCAAAGGCGGCTGTGAACCCTATCTTGGGAACGGTGCCGCTTACTTTTCGGGTTGCCACTGCGAGTCGAGTCTCAACTCGGCAGACGAGCCAGATGTGTGCTCTTGCATCGCTTTGCGCTGTGGTCACTCTATTCTGCTCATGTCTTACGTCAACAAGATCGACAGCAGCCGACCAGACGCACATGCCCGGACTGTGGTGCTCCCGGACACGACACGGCGCACTTGTTCATGTGCCCGAAGAGACCTACCTCCTTAACAACAATGGACCTTTGGACGAATCCTGTGAAGGCCGCCCAGGTCCTCAACCTATGACAAAAACCACTTTGAGGCTGCAGAAGAAGAAGAAGAAGAAGAAAGGATTTCCGAACGAATTTTTCTCAGGGTTTTGAGTGTTTTGGGTGGTCCCTTTGCGATATATCAGAACCTGGCAGGCCTACCTGCGCGAAATTGTGAAAAAAAATGAACACGGTTTTTTGCGCGTACGCTGCCTTTAAGCTTTCCGAAGGAGACGTGAAAGTTTTTTCAAGATTTCCGCAGCTAATCAATAAAATAGGCGTCAATGTTACCACGGATTCTGCATCTACACCATCACACACGCCATTTTACGGCTATCGTGGCAGTCGATACCGCACGGTATTTGGAATAATGTTATCCAGCCCACCCCCCCAATCGACTCATTGGCCGTGGGACAGATTTTTGCATTGGAGCAGGCTTTTCGCGCTAGCCTTCCACTCTTCTCAGAAAGTATCAATATCACAATTTCGCAGGATTTCTCTATCGTGCGAGCGAATTTCAAGGAGAGAATGGCTCAACTCACATGTATAACTGGTTTCGATATAGTCTGACCTTGACTGACTCTGCTATGGAGATTTCTTCTGATTTTATTTATTCATTCATTTTAAAGGGTAGAAGAACTTCACTAAAATGTGGATCTGGTTTTGGTGCGGAATGTCGATGTAGTGAAGTTGAATAAAAGTCCAATTTTGTGCTTCATATGCCATTATTCTAAAAAGACACATCGCTCACATTTGGTCATTATAGCAATTAGAGGGCTTTGAAAGCACTCCAAAAAACCTTCAGATTTGACTCCAAATCCTCCCAGATGGGTTATTTGGGGCGCTGATCACCAATCTGGGGAATTAATTTTCCATTTTCCAAAGTTTTCGACATGATTCGTTGAGAGCTTCCCAGCAGGAAAATTTGATGGCAAATCGCGACTTTGACGATTGCCGGTGTACTATGATAGATATGGCTCAAATTGTGTCTGGGGGTTATTTGGAGTGCTGAGCGCGAATCTGACGTCCGTTTATCGACTTTAGTCAGACTACGGTAGATCACGATGGATATACGGTAGTTTGGTCAAAATCTCAGATTTGACTCAAAGTTTGTATGCGGGGGTTATTCGTTGCGGTGAACACGAATTCAAAGTCCATTTGTCGATTTTCGAATTATTGAGGTACGTTTTGCTCCCTAAAGGGCATGGTACCTACCGTAACCCTAAGTAAACTTCAGAATTTTGACAAACGGATCTCAGATTCGTGTTCAGCACCCTAGATTACCCCTGCATACAAGTTTTGAGCCGAATCCAGAGATTTTCTCCAAAACACCCAAAAATTCATAAGTACCCTTACCTTGCCAGTAGGCTTTGAAAAAAGCGTTAAACTTTTTTTTCAGAGTGGATTCAGATAGTTGCGAAGACGATAATCGGATTCTACGCCAAAATAGTTCTAGAATAGTACATTCATAATTATATGCTCCACTGATGTCTAAAACGTAATGAAATAGAATGTTTTCATTATAGTTCTTCAGTGATACATTTCACTGTTATACAGTCAAACTATAACGAAACCAGTTATACATGTGAATTGAGCCATTCTATCATTGAAATTTGCTCGTACCATAGAGAAATCCTGCGAAATTGTGATATTGCTACTTTCTGAGAAGATTGGAAGGCTAGCGAAAAGCGAAAGCCTGCTAAATGCAAAACATCTGTCCCACGGCCAATGAGTCGATTGGGGGTGGGCTGGATAACGTTTTACTGTATTTGGTATTGGAGCACCTTTTCATTCTTCACACTCGTTTCGCTAGTGGTTCTCACTGAAAGTTTGAGTTTGAATTCACTTCTATAATATTCTTCTCCCCCTCGTTCAGTTTTCTGTTAGGTTTTTCTGACACAAGCACTGCCGTGGCGTTCACTCTTATGTTTTGCTTGGCTTCGTTAGCCTTGCGGAACCACGGCGCACCTCACAAAACCAGTTTCTCTATCGATCGGCCTTCTGGAAAACGATCGTGTTATCTGAAGTGGTCATCAAGTTCTGTCCAGCACACTGGTTTCACTGTGATTAGATTTTTAGTGGAAGGTTGCGTTGCCGAGCTTTTTTCTGTGATAGTAATAATCCGTCTATTGTTCCTGTTTGTCGAGTTGTTTACTGATGTACTCCCTTATATGTTCCGTGCTACCTTCAGCTCTAGCTTGCTATTAGAGTTCCTCTTCATTTTTATCTGGCATATTAAACCCTTGTGCATATTTAGTGAGGTCTAGGTTTCGATTAGTGCCAGCAGCGATGAGAAGAAAAGGAGTTGAAGAAATATAACTGCTGATAGCGATATTCAAACAATGAACGACCGCTTGCTGCTGGTTATTATCGAAATCGGGAGCTTACTAGAAGTGCCCCAGAGCTTAATTAATAGTGAGGCGACAATTTGATAGTTTTATTTAAGATTGCTTTGGAAATTTCCCTTTTTCTTTTCAGAACTCTCACAATTTAAATTCGATTTTAATTCTCTCATAGGGTTCTGGCGCTTCCTGCTGCGCTCTGTGATAGAAACATGCATCCATATCTTTCGTAAAAGATTTTGAAGCTCTTGTGAGATTAGCAACACAACGGGCCGGCAGCCTTTCCTTGATTTTGTTTCCATTTAGATGGGATGGAGGACTCTCTGAAGTGGGCTTTTGAAGTACCCTCATACTTTTACATGCCCTTCGATTAGCACAGTTCAGAGTTCTTCTTTACTATATTTGATTGACTATTCTCCATATTCTTGGAATCTGTTTTCAAACTGTGAGTTGGTAATACAGCATTTTGAAGTTTTTTCAGCAAAAAAAAATCAGTGAGGGACAACTCTGCTAGCTGTTTTAAGCTACATGTAGAATTTAAAAGTATTTTTCATTCCAGTGGGGTCCGTTTACTGCTTCTGCTGTCTGCTTAATCAACCAACCAATCGCTTCATTTTGCAATAAAGAAACATACAGAATGTATGTGAAGAGGTAGTTGGTTCACATGTACAGTGTAATAAAAGAAATGAATGAATTGAGGTAGTCCACCCATGCAATTAAACAGGTAGACAAGTAAGAAAACACTAGTAAAAATGAAAGCACTGTGAACGTAAAGCCCTAACAAAAGAGACGGCCGTCTGCCCCATGTATTACCCTGCTAGTAAACTTGTACAGGCGACATTTGAAAACCGAATGTTTTGTTGCTTCTACCATTTACACTTTTCTCCTCATTTGTCTAACTGATTTTCAATTTAATTTTCTGTATAATTTGAACTTCTTTTTCTTTCAACTTCTTTGGCTAGCTTTCGGTTTAATATTATGAAGGTCACCTATGGACACTTCGGAAAAATGAAACTTTGGGATAGCAGTATCTTGACGGCAGTGTTCACGATGGAAACCGTCTTTGAGTTTTCACCGGGAATCGAAAGGTGCGGGTCTCATGGCAGCGGCAATGCCGAGAAAAAAAACGGTTAAATAGGAGCCCCAAAATTGCCCTTCATGACCCTGAACTTCTGTGTAAAGCGCAATTTCCGCCCACTCCCTTCAACGTCCCTTTTATCGAAACAAATAACTAAAAAATCGACTTCGAAAAAAAAACGATATCTAAATGAGTTAGATTCGTTCAATCCGTGCATCATGAGGAATGGTTCAATCACTTGATCGTCGTATGTTTTGTTAAAGTCGGTTTTTCCATTGTTTGTTTTGATCAATAGCAGTTGAGAGGATTGGGCGGGGATTGCGCTTTCCATAAAAGATCAGGGCAGTGTAGGGCTATTTATGGCTCTTTTTAACCTTTTTTCGACATCACTCATTCCATACGTCCCGAACCTTTCGAATGCCGGTGAAAACTCGGAAACAGTTTTTATCGTGGACCCTGCCTTCAAAGTTTCCAATTTTCGATGTTGAAAACGAATTTTGTTATTCGAATCGTACAATATAACGTCAGAAAATTGCAATACCTGCAGACATCTGGCAACTAATTCTGCAAGTTTTAGCATCAACGCGTGCGTCATGCGTATGAATGTCAACAAAATATCAGAAGATAGGGCGCCCTTTGAGGACCTTACAGAGGATGAAAAACATGTAATGGAGCCCTTTGAGGGGGGGGGGTCCGCAAAAAGTTTGGTCTAAAATCGAAGTTTGTTTCTCTTTGTTGTTATTTTTTGCATTTTTGCTACTCACACACTCGTAGTTGTGTTCCGCCAGACCACTGCCGTATTAAGGCCGAATTCATTGCCCCGAAACGTCGGCCGTTTATCCCGTTACATCGCTCTTCGGCGCTTCCTATAACGCCTGGTTACCTCCAAAACACTTTTTGTTTTACTCGAAAGACCTGGAGCCGTGTGCAAGAACGCGACGGTTGGGGCAGGGGCAGTGCATTCGGCGCTTTTTAAGACCACCGATGCTTACAAGACAGGACATGTTTATCGTAGTTGGTTACTAGTCAAGACACCTATGTCATGCCCAAGTGGTCTTTCTTGCTGTGCCCTAGCCTCATCTACTCAGACAGTAACACCGGTCGGATCGCGGGCGCTTGGCGGGCCAAACAATACCCACCCAGTGATCCGACCGCCATCGTCCTTGGGAAAACGCGGCATGGAGACAACGCTTCGATGCTGCCCGCGACCCAGCCGACAAACTCCATATGAGCCCGCGATCCGACCGAAACTTCAGTGGCTGCCGTCCATCCGACCGTCGCCTTAACATCCTTGCGCGATCAGCCCGGCGAACCTTTTGCTTACCGCCATTCGCCCGCGATCAGCCCAGAGAGGCCTTCCAGCGGCGTCGGTGTGACCGGTGTCACAGTCTGAGTAGGGACTTGGGGCACCGCGAGAAGACTACTGGGGCACGCCACTCGTGTCTAGACTTGTAATCAACTACGATAGACATGTCCAGTCTTGTAAGCATCGGCGATCTTCGAAGGCTCCGACTGCACTGCCCCTGCCCCAACCGTCGTGTTCTTGCATACGGCCCCTGGTCTGGCCAATCCAGGGCAGGCGCTAACCGTTCTTCAATGATGAATCCGGCCTCAGGCAAGAAAGTAGAAGTCATAAGAAAGTGGAGAACGATGGAACTTCAAACAAACTCAAAACTAGAATGAGAAATAAACACTAGCTAAATCAGGGTGGCACAGAAGAATGATATGAGATGATGGGGTGGAGAAAATTTGGGAAAGAAAGAAGAGGAAAAAATGAGAGTCAAATTTCTGAAAATGGCGATGTGTATCTACCTGCTCATTTTTGGTTGGGTTACGTGGACCTTCGCTCCCGCCTCGGTTTCTGAAAACCCAAGCCTATTTTCCGATGGGTATTAAATTGATGAATCCCGAAAAGTTGGGTTGCGCTGGCGCTGAACCCAACCCAAATAGGCAAACCCAGGGTTTGTGCAAGGATGAATCCGGCCTCTGGCGTTTGCCCCGAGACAAGCACAATCAACAACGGTTCGGCGGAACACAACTACGAGTTTCTGAGCAAGTGTGATATATGATTCGGAGGCGCAATTCTTCCTCTATTTTATAATTTTTGTCGCTTCCTATGAAAATCGATCATTTTGACTCTTGCATGCAAATACACAGTGTGGTTCAAGTCTGGATGCTTCTAAATGCTCCTTTTTGCCTTTGATTAGAGCGCCAAAATGGCCATGATTGAATGGTGCTAATTTTTTTAAATTATGGACAATTTTTCAAAAATCGAAAATTTTAAAATAAAATCGGTTCTAGGACTTGCCCACGAGGTTTGTTGTCTGGAATTTTTCGCATTGGAGCGGAATTTTAGAAGTTGTGGTTTTTGCAAAAATTCGAAAAATCGAAGATTTTCCGCAAACCTGTTTGACGCTATCATCTAGTGTTAGATTTTTATCTTATCATGACTTTATAGCGATGGCGGGGGGGGGGTTAAATTTTTGTTACTAGGACGAAAACTCAGCGTAGACGGCACTTTTTCAGTGACAGGGCCGGCACAGTCTTCAAGGCCGGGATCGTACTTCCAGCGACGAGCGACGCGACGCAATGTCTATCATCAATATCGACCAAAAATAGACATACCTGGTATGCACTGTCGCTGGTCGCTGAAAGTATGATCCCGACCTACTGCCTCGACCAAGCGTAGAGAAATTCTTTTTGGATTGAATTTGTTCTATCTGCCCACTTTCACATGACACCCGTCATGTAATAAATATATCATAACGTAGCTTAGAAGGAGGATCAAACGTTTATCAAGTATTCAAGCATGGACCGCGCTGTGTATTTAACTGTGTATATTCAAGATGCTTTGTTTTTCCACATCCTTGTCAACGAGGCTTTCTCCGGGATTGCGTCTTCAAGAAATCGATTCTGTTCATGTGCGCTGTAGTGAACATACGATACGTAGCGTAAAATCTCGTTTTATCTGGATGCACGCAGTTCCTCCTATATTGGTCGCCGTCGTCAGTTGCAGATGCATTCTTATACGTGGGCGAATTTAGATATCAAGGTAGTTTTTTTAATGTTCCACGGGCTGCTGCTGCTTTTTGTTCGCGGTTTTGACATGATCCTCATTTTGCATCTATCTGTCATATCCTCCACGTGTTCGCCTTCCGTTGTCGCAAAGGTCGCCGCGTTATTCCCATCTTCACTCGTCGCGGAGCGCATAACGAAAGCCGTGACCCCAAAACATTCGTGCGATTCGCGATGTTGTGCCAACCTGTTAATCGATTTTCTTTGTGATTTCTCTAATGACTTCTAATCGGTCGAACTAAGCGTGGTCTTCTACCTATTATGCCGCATGTTTCTGCCCTCATTTGATCCACGTTTTAAATTTTCCTTGAATTTTTCCATTGGAAGCTCATAATGCTAGTGTACGAGCAATCCATTTTGATTTTCCCTTCTTCTAAACTGGGTTTTGTTTTTTCTATTCCGCAATGTATCTTGCACTAGTCGCCTTATTTGTTTTACCTGCCAATGGTTTTCAGTCAAGCTCCCCATGCAAAAACAGGGGTTTAGACCAGGCGTAGTTTGTGGCAAGGGGCAGGAGTCTGGAAAAAATTCATCGAAATTTGATTGAAAAAAGTATAAACTAAGTAATTACTTCTACTTTAACTTCCTTAAAGGCAGTGCCCATGATGGAAACCGTCTTCGAGTTTACACCGGAAGTCGAAAGCTCATGACAGCAGCAATGTCGAAAAAAAAACGGCAAAAAAAAAGCCCCGGATAGCCCTACATGGCTCTGAATTTCTGCTCAGAGTGGAAGCCCCGCCCATTACACTCCTCGGCCACTGTTCCAAACAGATAACTGAAAAATCCCAGCGCCGCTCTCACTCAACTGCTCGGTAAATCTTCACCGAAGCAATCATCCTTTCACCCGCATAACGGGATGAAACAGGTATACCGTCAGAGACTATCTAACAGTCGTAGACCTGTCAAGATGATGCCCTAGTTAAGTCTTACACGATTTTTGGATGTTTTTTTTTGCCGTAACTGTAGTTTAACGTCGAAGTGCACGTTATTGTATGTTTGCACAAGGTGCTGAGTTGATCGCAAAACGCTTGGCTCCGGGCGAGATTGAACCAGCATATTCCCTTTCCGGGGGAGGGAATATGCTGGTTCAATCTCGCCCGGAGCCAAGCGTTTTGCGATCAACTCCTTGTGTAAACATACTATAATGTGCACTGCGACGTCAAACTGCAGTTACGGCAAAAAACTTCCAAAAATCGTGTAAGATAACTGAAAAATCGACTGCGAGAAGAAAATTTTATTTAAATGGATGAAATTGTTCAATCCGTGCATCATGGGGAATGGATCTGATCACTTCATAGTCGTATGCTTTGTTGAGGTCGGTTTTTCAGTTGTTTGTATCGATCAGTGGCCGTTGAGTGGTGGGCGGGGGTTGCGCTCTCTGCGAAAATTCGCAAAAACCTTTTTTGCCATTTTTCGACAATGCTGCTGTCATCGGCCGCGAACTTTTCGAATTCCCGTGGAAGCTCGGAGGCGGTTTTTATCTTGGACACTGCCTCCAAAAGAATACAATTTCAAGGATTCTTCGTAAAGGTGGTTTCAGAGTGGCGCCGCCGCGAGATTCGCTGTCGCAAGGATTGTGCAAAAGATGCGGAGTGCTACGCAGTACTATGTAGCGCTCCCTATGATTTGCACAAACCCTGCGACAGCGAATTTTGCAGCGACGCCACTCTGAAAGGCCCTTAAAGGCAGCGTTCACGATGATCATCCTCGTTGACTTTCCACAGTGAAATCATAGACGAGAAGGATCCTATGCTCCAAGTGTCAAAAGAACGGTAGAAAGCGAGCCAGGAGCGGCAAAATAACGGCTGCAAACAAGCGTTTTGGTGCCCCAGACACGCCCCCTCGGAATGAACAAATGAAGATTCAGATCACAGGACTGATCAAGTCAAGGAAGTGCTTATAAGTGAGCTGATCGCTTGATTGCATTGAATGCTATCATCCTTCTAGCGGTCAATTCCTCCACGCGCAAAAATCAACGTAAACAAGAGAGGGCCTATTTTGGCTCAAAAACGGGTCTTTCATGTCCTTTTTAAGCATGCCTGTAAAGGGTACCAGACCTTTCGTAAACCGTGAAGATATCGGAAGTGAAATTTTATCGTGAAGACTGCCTTTAAAGGCAGTGTCCACGATAAACTTCGTCCTCGGTTTTTGGCCGGTAATCGAAAGTTCAGGGTCTCATTGGACCCCTGGGTCGAAAGAACGAACGAAAACAAGTCCGAAAGAGCTCCATACGGCTCTGAAGTCCGATCGCGCTAGCCCTTCCGCTCGCGGTCGAGTTTTCCGAGTAACAGTTTGGTCCGCTTCTACATTAGCATTGGAGCGCGAGAGCTGCTGAGTTTTAGCATTGGGGCGCATTTGCGCACGCTCCCTACTTCAAGCCCATGCTTTCGCCACTGGTCCACCGTTGAAATGTGGCTTCTAAGAACAACAGCTGATTTTGGAGCTTTCTCAGCGTTTTTCATGATTCCTTCTTCACTGATGAAACAGTCAGATTCTAAACCTTCGTTTTCTGGTGGAAACTCGAAAACGATTTTTATCGTGGACACTGCCTCTAAGTAACTAGACAAGAAAGGGGGATTCTGGAGAAAGGTCCGAGAATAGTACCGAGTCGAGGAGGTTGAGCAAAACTGCGTACGACTCTTCGTCAGTTGTCTTCGATTCAAGTTTTCAGCTTTTTTTTTTTGGAATTTGTCACTCAAAAAAGCTAAAGCAATTTTCCATTTTGGGGGGATCTTAGAAGATTTTGAAAATTTTCCAAAATCTTAGTCAACAAGGGGGGGGGTCGTAGCTCCCCCGAAAATTGGCGCAACGGTATGCTCAACTATGCTTCGCGGTATTCTTCACCCGTTTTTTCGTCGTTAAATTGGCGAGTTGCTTTTGGCAAACCATTTCTTCCTCTTCACGCATTACAGGAGTTGTTACAGTTTCACCTGAAAATCAGACTCCTCGAATGAGCAGTGCGCGCTCTCATAGCTTTGCCCTAGCCCTTAGACGCGACTATCAAATGTATACATCTAAGGATGGATTCGTCAATTATGAATCGGCGTTTAGGGAGAAACCTGAATGGTGGGATAGAGGCCCTGAGCACGGATTCAGAAGAGTATCATGTAAAACACCCTCAATCTACGAGTGAATCTTTCTAAACAAAGGGTGAGCGGAGTCGGAGAAGAGTGGACCGTTCTGGCTTCCTTGCATTTAAGCCTATTTCTGAACTGTCTAAAATCTGATCTTGTAAGTCTAGTCTCGATAACTCCAATAATGTCGTCTTTGATCATTTTCTTTTCAGGTGCGCGTTTGACTTTCAGAATAGTTTCAGTCACCAATTTTATCTTATCAACGTAGCTTCTCAATTGTTTCCATTCCCAATGGTTGAGGCGTAATCAGACTCACATTGAAACATGAAACATTGAACGATTAGACGAAGGTCCTTACACAACATGTAATTAGGCGAGGTACTCTGTCGTCGCACCATCAGGCCGCGAACTGGTTTGTGAAAAGGAGTACCCTAAACAGTTCATGAATGGAGTACCACAGCGCTTGTCAATTTGTTGTAGAACAACACTTTTCAGCGCGTAGTTTGCTTCAAGTGTGATTCTCGAATCGTTTCATTTTTTAATCAATTCTGGGATGAAAGCTTCACTGCTCACCACCTCCGCTCATTTCCAGAGGTGATCAGGAGTTGTTGAGCGTATTCGAGTTGATGAAAAGAAAGTCTAAAGTTGTGATGTTTCACTAAATGCACGGGGGTAGAACAAAAACGTCCAAAATGTTAATTTTTCCGTATATTATAAATTGAAACAGTGTCAGCTCACATCTGGTCAGGGGGTTATTCGGAGGTGCTGACCACGAATATGAGATTCGCTTATAGTTTTTTTTCCGGATGGTTGCGGTAGGCTACAGTAGCAAAGTTCGTTTTGATATATGACGCTGGAAAAAGGGTTCGCACAACATTTAACCTCCTGAACTTGTCCCTCAGACCAATCTTTTTTCCAGCAGAAATAATTCTGGTAAACAGAAGTCTGTTTACCAAAACTAAAAGATCCAATGAAACGACGTAATACATTAGCTCATGGCTTGAATACTCAAGACAAGTGCCTCATTATCAACTTCAAAATATTGAGTAGAACCGAACCACTCTTCTAGAAACGTGTCTTACAAGGGAACGACTTTAAGTCAGCCGGGATATTCCGGATGAAATGTACTTTGCTGGAAACATTTTGGACGTAGAATTCGAGTATGCTCTTTGCAGTTTCTCTAAAAAAACCACTCTGAAAAAAGGTATAGGCATTTTCTAAAGCCTTGCGGATTTTTAAGGTGTTTCTGAAAAAAAATTGGATTCTGCTTAAATCTTGTATGTAGGGGTACTCTAGGGTGATGAACACGAATCTAGAGATCGTTTGTGAAATTCTGAGGTTTACTGTAGATTACGGTAGTTGCCGTGCCATACAGGGCCTAAACCTACTTTAATAATTTGAAAATTGACAAATGAACATGAAATTCGTATTCAGCACCCCGAATAACCCCCATTCAGAAATTTTGAGTCAAATCTGAGACTTTGACCCAACTACCGTATACCCAACGTAATCTACTGCACTCTGTCGAAAATCGATGAATTGACCTCAGATTCGTTATGAGCGTTTTATATAACCTCCGAGAGCGAAGTTCGGGCCTTAAATTTTTTTCGACCCCTTGAGCCCCATGAGGTATGTAAGCCCAATGCCATTTTCGGGAGTTCAGAGGTCAACTTTTTTTGCTCAAACTCCGCCAACGGGGTAATTTGGGGTGCTGAACACGAATCTGAGGTCTGTTTCCAGTTTTTTTTTCGCGGATTTTGTCAGGTTAGGGTGCACTGAATGGCATTTTAGCTACTGTAACCCATTGTTTTCGGTCGTTTTTGATCAACCCGTGAGCACTGAGTGAAATTTTAAAATCTTAAGTTGTTTCCTTTTGAGCCCTCTACAACTCTCAAAAGACCGTTTTTCAAAATTCCACGTTGTGTTCGGAGTGGTCCCTTGTTAGATCCGCTCCCTGCGTGTCCCTGTTCTCGAGTAGGTTTTCTTCTTTGTGCCGGTTCTGGTTCTCGTTGTTTGCATATATCATAGTGTCCTTTTCAATGGTTCTGTATTTTAATATGAGTGTTCCCGTGGCTCATGTGCGTGCGTGTTTGTGCCGTTATTTTACTATGCCACAACAATATCATATCAATTGGCAATATTTTTTCAGATTTAGATGCCCTCGCTGTAGTGTTCGAATACAGTTTGAGCGATGCCGAACGTTACATTTTTATTCACTATCTGCGTAGTTTTCCTCTGCTTCATCGCTGCATTCGCTACCTTGGAGCATCAGGTGTGTCAAGTTAATTTTCTATGTAGTTTCTATAGAGACTTTGTATGACAGTCCTTAAATGCTGCTGCTAAAACTTTGTTGTAGTCTGTCGTTTAGTGGGTGACATGGGAAAGCGGTGCCGCAGAGCTTCAACCATCTTTGGACGAGCTGCCGGTGTTGCACACGGCGTTTGTCCAGACTGGTGAAGAGCTCCACTACTTCAGCGAGTCAGGAAGATTTGAGACCGAAATGGTGGTTGGTCATAGAGTCCAACCTGATACTTCTGCTGGTGGAGGGACAAAAGCGAAGTGAGTTGTTCACCACGTATATTAAACTTTCATCCACGCTTTTATCGTTCAGAGAGAAGAAGTACAACGTGAAGAAGTTGTCTGGAGACGACTCGTTGCCGATCGAGTTTGATCCACCGTTTGTCGAATTTGGCGACAGGTGGGTTGTGATGTTTTTTCATTTTACTATCCAAACACCTATATTCTAAAGTTTTGTTCAGCGCTGTGGGTCAATCTGTGAAGCGACGAATTTTCGTTCGAAGTCGTCTCCAAAAACCTATAATGCTGGATTCAATTGTCGGTGCTACAGTGAACTTTCATATTTCGTTTTTCAACACGGTTGTGAGTTCTTGTCCATTACGCGCTTCACAAGTCTTGCCTGCCTTTCTTTGCTTTAAGCTGCCTCTTATAGACATCATAATGCGCCTGCCAATTCAGGAAATATCTCCACTCGGGACTGCATTTTTCGAGGTTGCATTTCTTCCGCGTGAGGAAGGCAAAACTAGCGCTGCCATAAATATACGGACTTCTGTTGGTGTTTTCATTTACGAAGTAAGTTCCTCGTGCTCCTATTAGGTTATATCATTCGACAGTGTGTGATATATAAAGACACATCTGCGAAAAGAAATCGCCTAAGGGCCTTTCAGAGTGGTGTCGCTGCTAAATTCGCTATTGCAGGGATTATACAAAACACAGGGAGTGCTACGTAGTACTGCGTAGCATTCCCCATCTTTTGCACAATCCCTGGGACAGCGAATTTCGCGGCGACGCCACTCTGAGAGGCCCTTTACCTTTTCCGTTTCATGTTACCCCCCCCCCCCCACTTTAGGGTCTATTCATGCTTTTCAACGCCAGCGCTGCACGCGTGGCGTTGGAGTATGAATGGCCAGACGCCACGCCCGCTCTGTCTTGGCGCCAATGTCTTTGCTGGCTTTTCTATCATTTTTTTCTTTATTCGTGTATCGATTCCATTCCTGTTCATCATAACAACTTCCATTACTATCCTCTCCTACAAGGTGGAGAACGCATCTCTAGGGATCAGGGCTGTGCGTAATTGAATTTTGTAATTTCGTAAATCAAGAATCAAATTCAACTCAGAATGGCTCAGTCCATAACAACTAATGGCCGTGATATTTTTGCTCTACGTACTTTCCTGATGATACACTCTTGATTCGTGGCCCTTTTTATTAGCTCCAAATTGCAATTGTTGGCTAACTGCCGTGTGTATTTTATTACTGTAATTGCTTTGACCTGCCTACGGCGGGTATTTGTATTCTGTGCGCGTCGGCAACGACGTATTATAATAAATAATAAATAAATCGTAAATCGTAATTTTCAAAATTCCTCGTAAATCGTAATTCGTAAATCTTAACAATGAGTAATAATCCCACACATAGCCCGAACCTCACTCGATGTAGGAACGTCTCAGAAGTTCAGTGATGAAGTGTATATAGAGGAAGATTTGAGGTTGAGGTTCAAAATAAAACTGCTTTAAGCAGTGCTTGAAGAAATTCCCAGAATACATTAGTGGGATAAATACCAATGAAATAGACAAAACTGAAACTTTACGCGTATTCAAGTGCCAAACCTGGGCCACGTATGCCCAGGTTGAAACATAGAGAAGAACTGAAACATGCAGAATAAGCGCCTCACTAAACTTAGTTCAATCCAAGCTAACGAGGTCAACACTGTGATGAGGGAAAAAATCGCGGTTTGATAGTTTTAGAAACGATCAATCAAGGCAAGGATACTTGGACAAGGTGGTTATTTTAAAGGGGATATATGTACGTTTCCGAAACCACTTTCTGAACCATTCCAGTCTGCCCTCTACATTTGTGAAGCGTTACTCCGAATGAATTTATTAGCGTTCCTTCCCATAAACATAAAATTGTTGCGGTAGAGATAGAGGTTCGCGATGCTTAGGTTGCTTAGGAATCTGAAATGCAAAAAAGGTGAAGGTTCCCTTCAAATTACTGTTCCCAAAAATGGTAAATGTCTTACACTTCTTTTTTCTTTGCTTTGCTTTGAATTTGCTTTAATCCCCAAATTTAGAAACATGTACCCTCTATAAAACGTCGTAATTCACATCATTTGAGGCGCGGGCGACGCCTGGGCCTCCGTCTGCCCTCCGCTCTCTCACTATCTATAATCTCCGCTCCGCACCAGCACGCCTAGGAACCATGTGAATTTCGCCGTTTTATAGCCTGTAATAACCTTTTTGAAAAGATGATGGACTGTAGTCATAGCTTTTCTCGAAACTTTCCTCATCAAATCGGGAAATTATCACTTTTTCTCTTGCAGCTGACTTGCCTCTGGGCATAGATATCTATCAAATCATATTTCAGGGTTCCCCTTAATCTCTTCGTCGAATAATGTTTTCAGGTTAGAAAAGTATTTCCCTGATCCTTCAGCAGATTCCACTTGACGAAAGAACTGTTTTCACCCGTAACTTTTAAACCGCTGAAGATTCACGTTGAAGCTTGTGGGTTTCGAACTTTATTTGCTCCATAGCCTAGGCCTTCAGAGCCGAACCCCATATTCAATTTCTATAGCGGCATGGAGCTCTAGTCCGCAGTTGCAGACGATCACTTTTGCAGACTGCAGTTCGACATTAAACGTGTTGGGACGAAGACTAATCGTGACATGACCTCGTAGTCCCAGCTTGCCCCTGTTTGCAATAAGTGTTGCAACAGCAGTTGTCTGCAACTCTGGGCTGGAATTTCTTTCCGATATAGGCGATAGCTCTACCATACGTCTGCGTCTCTCGTGTTCATGATGGCGGACGAGAGCATTCCATGGAGATAAACAACTGTAGAGCTCGGCTACGCCGACTTGGCTCGCATGTGAAACAAGTAAAGCTCGGAACCCTTCCATACTTTTGAGTCGATCAGAGTGAGAAGAAGAGCGGTCGGTCATACCTGAATCTCGTTATCAACTATTTTATTACGCCATGTCATGTTGTCGACGCTCGGATGGGAATAACAAGATTTAACCGAAAATAGAGATTGAAAAGGATAATCGGAATGGAATGTCAAATAAGTGCTACATTAATCTATGATCTGGACAGCAAACTTATATTGTTCTTTCAACCGCATTTTCACGAGTTGTTACGATTCGTTACGATTTTGGGTCGAAATTTCGTAAATCGTAAATCGTAAAAAAAATTGCTAAAAACGCCCGTAATTCGTAATTCGTAATTACGCACAGCCCTGCTAGGGATCGCTTGCACGGCATAGCCTAAAGGGAGTCTTCACGATAGAAATCTTACTTATGTTTTCCCGCCTATCTTGAAAACTGTCCAATGCTGATTTCACTTATGTCTCTGGAATCGTACAAGACCTTCTGGGGGACGGAGTTATGGTCCCTCATGAATTGAGCTAGGGAAGCGTGGTGGATCAGTTGTCCGAGGCTTGTAACTTCCGACATTTGCAGCCGATGTATGCGAGCCGACCTGAGTAAAGAGAGAAGTTGAGAGTGAAGAGAAGAACGGGGCTATTTATCGGAAACCATAGCTCATCTCACGATCTCGAGTCTTCATTTGTTCACGTCGGAGGGCGAGCATTGCGCTTTTGGGGTTTGCCTTGAGCTCAAAGTGGCTACTTCGGGCTCTTCCTGACTCGTTTTGATGCGTTCTTTCAACGTCAACGTTACAGTGTGCCCCTCCATTACCCATTTCTAGGGAAAACTGAAACACATTTTTATCATGAACACTGCCTTTAAGCCAACGTTACCTCTGTACGCCATAGCGTTACCGTTGGCCAGGGTTGAGCAGGGTTGCGACTCGGCGCAACGGGGGGGGGTCGTGAAATAATTTGAAAGTTTTTGTGAAAAAAAAAGGAAAATTGGGGAGGGCTCGTATGATTTGACCGAATTTTACTACAAAATTGAACTTTTTCCATTTTTTTTACTCTCGAAAAGCTTTAGGAATTTTTTATCTCGAGAGGGAAATCGTAAAAAATTTGATTTTTTTTTCTCGAATTTCGGTCAACGGGGAAGGAGGCCGTAGCTCCGCCGAAAATTGGCGCAACGGCCTGCTCAACAATGCCGTTGGCGTATTCATAGTCTCTCTACGTGCGTGCCGCGCGTAGAGAGTACTCGTATGCAACGCCAAATCGCGCGTGAAGCGCCGGCGTTGAGGAGTATCATTAGCCCCCTCCGCGATTCGGCAAATTTTGATAGTCAAATTCAACATTCTGAGTACATGGAAGGACTTTTGTAAGGCATTCTACATGAAAAGCCGGTCCATTCGCAGTCATGGGTGGCGGACGTTTAGGCCGAAATCGGATAGAGACGGAGAGGGAGCTATTTTTTTATGTGTCCAAATGAACTTAGCAAATGAATTTAACGATTAAAATGCTTTGAGTGTGGCAGAAATAACATCTGGAACTAAAAAATGTAAAACACTATCGATAATGCTCAACTTGTTGCTATTTTTCCACCCTTTCTCTGCCTTCTCTGCGCTGTAGCGTTTCGGCCTAAACGTTCCACATCCAGCAGTCATCTATCACAGTTTGTTCCCAATGACACTCTAGAAGAAACAACTTGCCATTTCGCGAAATAGCCCCGCCCCTAAACTACATTAAAATAGGGTTTACTTCAAAATTCGACATTTCGGAATGCTTTTTCGCCTTCTTATTCATTCGTTGTGTTCAGTTGCTATTGCAGTGAAATTCATCTGCAGACAACTGCTTTTGCAACACGCGGCTCGAAGGTAATCGTGTTGTGCCATGGGGTCTCGGCGCTGTTGATCGTCGTGACTTCATGATTGCTTTCAAGCTGCAACAGCGGTCATAAGTGGTTTGCAGAGTTGCAGCGACCGGCGACTGGCCGCCGAGCGTCAACCTGGTCGCGGCGACAAAAATGTTTTCTAACATTATCGTCGCCGCGTCGGTTGCCGCTCGCTGGCAGTGATGCAGGGCAGTCGCAGCGTAAAAGCACTCTGTGGTGCCCCCTCGTCGCCCATCATGCTGCGTCGGTCGCCCCCGTCGCCGAATGTAATCGATGTTGCATCACCCATCGCGGTTCGTCGCTGCGAGCAGCGCCGCGACTTGAACTCTGCAGACCCCTAATGCGGCTGCAGACTGGGTTTTCACTCTGTCGTGGACAAAAAAAAGTGTGGAGAAGCTTTAAGATACGCACATCTTCATTTTGTGCTAGCGATCTCTGAACATTTTGAGAGATTTGCGAGAAACCTGGCATACATTCAGACATTGCCTCGAGAATGCCGGGATATTAATGCCAATATGCATTGGTATGCATTGAGAGCAAATTGGGTAATTTCCGGCTTCTGGGGGCGGGCAAAATTAATGCAAATTGTGGTGGAAGTGATGTGATTTGCGGGAAACATGGGACTTTCGATACATAACCGACTCAGCTAATGTTCATTACGTCATGTGGGGTAATAGTAATTGAGAAAAGGGGTAAAAATGCGGTCAACTCCCTAAACGAGGTCAGTGCACAATTGAAGACTTGGCTGGCATGTGCAGTAGTTTTTCTTGGTTAGGAACGTTCGCAGTGTTCAGTACGATTGCCGTGACACAATCTGTCAAGGATTCTCATGTAGAGTCCTGTCTATCGAGTATAGATTTAGTAGTAATATGATAGTTTTCGAGTTGTTTGCTTTCAGCTTTCTGGACACTCTTCCACAAATCCCTTTCGCATCGCTCCGTTCGTTGGTACCCGTTTGCCGTTCAATGGCACAATTTCGAAAGATATCGCACTTCACAATCCGTTTACTAGTACATTCAGAATTACCGAGGTGGGTGTATACACTGATTTTTTAGGAGTTAATGGCGATTTTTCTTATTGTTTAGGTGGTGTCCTCCGGAGGAAATGTTCATGTTGAGATGACTCATGGTATAGATGCAGAAGTTGCGGGGGAACCACTTCAGTATTGGGTAAGCTTTTAACTAGTGCTTCATGTCTCGTGGCTGGAATGAACATCCTTTTTTTAACCTCGTGGTGATAAATGTTGTTTCAATTCTGTGTGCAACGATGCGTCCATTGATTCAGGATATTCGTCCATTTCAAACTAAAACGATCTGTCGTGCTGTGATCGTGGGCCACGTATTAGAGAATACAACCGTTTTTGTCCGGGTTACAGGAGTAGTACTTGATGATGGCGGGTGAGTATTTGTTTGTGAAGAAAATGAGCATTAAACTCGCGGTTATTCCACTTCGATTTCAGAAATGACGGTGAACAGCATTCAATTTTCCTTCCTATTCCAGTAGAAGTTAACCGGCGTAGAGGAGTTTTTACCACGAAGGACATATTAGATTTTGGCCTACTGAGGTAATTTGTGTTTGTTGTCATTCGTTATCGAATGATTATTCTCATTTTGTTGGGTTCACTGGGTGGAAATTTGGCGATTCTTGATTTTCCAGACAAGGCGAGAGATCACAGCCTCAGATGTTCTCTGTCTACCAATACATGATGAGCGGAAAGCTCGAATTTGAGGTGATCATCAGTCCATATAATTATTTGATGATAACCGGTGTTTACATTGACATTTTCAGACGTTGTACGTAGATAGAGGGGACCCTACTGGAATTTATATGGAATTTGCGTCTACTCCACCGATTGCGGTTCTTCCGGGGAAAAACTCACTGCCAGGTGTGAAAATTGATCTGCGAAAGTTTTTCTTTGTTCAAAGACTTTGTTGTGGAATAAAGAGCTGTTTGATTTAGGCTTTGTTGTGGAATAAAGAGCTGTTTGATTTAGGCTTATAAATCCTCCTTCTCCGTTCAGGTAATCCCTCGGATCTCGTGAAAGTCTTTTTTGATGCATCTCGTATTACATTCGAATCTCATCGGCCTAGTGCTCGAACATTTCACGGGCGAATAATTGCCCTAAGTCGTGGCGGAAACTACAACGTTACCATGCCGTACCGTGTCACCGTTTATCAAGGGTTAGTTTCGTAAAATTGTCTCGGTTTTTTGTTATGTCGACATCGGCATTTTTGGGGTTTGCAAGCGCTGGAATTTCATTTCATACTGATTTTTGGACCTTACTACCGCATTCCTACCGTTCCGTGAAACAAAACGGACCTTTTATTTACGTTACCCCCACTCAAATAACTCTTAGGACGGAGTTTGAAGTGAAATAGGTTTTTGGACTCCCGGGGAAAAAGTGGAATGGTGGAGAAAATTTGGATGCTCAATTGCTGATTGACGTTTCGGTGTTTTTTGTCGTGGACAAAAACACATAGAAACAAAGACTGCGGTAGCAGCGAACGACTCTACATCGACAAACGTGGCTTAGAGATGTCTCGTTTGCACTGCAAATCCCTTACTTTAAAGCCTTATTGGCACGCATTTTGACAGCTCGTTGCTGCAAAATGCTTAAGGTTTTCGCGTCCAAATCCTCAGTATCCGTACTGACAACGGATCCATCTGAGCACAGCACTTATCCGCATGTCGAGTGGAATGGAGATCCTTTGCCTGCTGCTCGCTTTCCCACACTGCTCGGTCTGGTGCTCGCTCCACCGCTCAAGTTTCATAAGAACACCGAGCAGAAGCAGGCTGTCGTGAAATCGAAGCTTAATGTGCTCAGAGCCCTGGGTGGTCAAGGGGTAGCAGCAAGGAAACTGTTATCACGACATACAAGGCCATACTTCAGCCCGCTCTGTAGTACGCCGCACCGGTCTGGCAGCTTTTGGTATCAGAAACCTCATGGACCAAGATGCAGCGTGTGCAGAATGCCACTCTTTGTATAGCTACACGGTTGTTACCAGTAAAGGAGCACTGTCAGCTCCTGACCCAACAATTTCTCATCAATATCGTCAAGCAACCCAACCATCCCTTAGAGAGAGTGCTTAACCAGGTAAGAGAAAGACATCAGAAAGCCATTCGCCGATGCTCCCAGCAAAGACAATTTGCAAAGTTGGCACGACTCACAGCGAGAACGACTCTGTCTGTTGCGCGAGGAGCATACTCTGTTCGTGCGGTGTCATCTGGAAAAGGCGTTCGTAATCCCATCCTGGGAGTAGTGCCGCCCCGGGTATGCACATCCGAGTCTCAACTGGGAAGGAGGGCCAGATGCACCCTTGCATCGCGGCGCTGTGGTCTCTTTAGTGTGCTTATGGTCTACGTCAGCAAGATTGACAGCAGACAATGTAATGTTTTCGCGGACTGCAGTTGTCTCGGCCATGATATGGCACATTTGTTTAACTGCCCGGAGAGACCCACCACACTGACTACAACTGGACTTATGGACGAATTCAGTTCTGGTAGCCCAGTTTGTCAACCTATAGCGAAACTTTCGGCGTGGCTACAAAGAAGAAGACAGCTCGTTTTTCTAGAGATATGGTTTCGGTTGGTAATGACCTTGCGCTGCAAGAAGACATCAAAGCTCCACATAAGCGAAGTGTTCGTTTGCGCAATGCTCTGCCGTTTTCCGTCGCAGTATGGAATGTGTCGATTTCACCCGATGCAAGCCAGTATTTCACGGTCAGTCATAATGCTTTGATTCTCTTAGAAGGCCGTGATTTTTATGTGCTGTCATCCTACTCTGGATAAACCTCCCGTCAACGTTCTGTTTTCTTAGGTTCGGCTTTTCAAGAAAACAACTGTCATACGAGTGAATGAGGAGCAGCCAGTATTCCTCTTGAAATACAATAAACGCGTTTCTGATACGTTTGGGCAAGCGGTGTTGTATGTTAATACGAATGTTTCCACATATAGGGTCCATCTGTGGAAGTATTCTGGAAGAATTCAGGTTTGTCGTTCTAATTTTAGTGTTTTTTTTTTGTTTTGAGTCGTTCTACGAGAATCATAATTATGATGCAACTCCGAACCGGGGCATCTAGTTTATTCTTATTTTTTCCGTATGTCTCTTATCTTTACCGCCTTTAAGGCTCAAGTAAGCCCCCTTATGTGTCGCCTCCAGCGCCATGAGTGGGCCGTAAGATTTCCAATCGAAAATGAAAACTCTGAGAGGGATATTAAGAATTTTCCGTCTGAAATAAGAAAGAAGGTTTAAACCTCCGCCGAGGCTTGCATATAATGCTTATCCGTTTCAGGTTGAGTTGTTTTCCGTAGATCAAGAGTCGTTCGATTTCGGTTTACTGGAAAGAAACGACACCAGAACTATTCGAGTAAGTTCGCTCTATCATTGTCCCTACACATCAAGCGGCGCGGTGTGGCGTCGCTTGAGCACAGTGGTTTCTCGAAGTATCGAAAATTCGATGTGAAGATCGGTAAGGGGCTACTCCGCGGACTTGACAGGGTGCCACACTCCCTATCGCGACTCTACTCTGTCCTAGATTGATAAGTGAGGCTTGCACCCATACCGTTGTGTTGAAATGACATTTTAGTATGTTTTAAGGGATGGACCATGTTTCAATATTCTTTTCTTCCAATCGGCTAAATGTCTCAGGCAGTTTTCAAAAAGGCCAAAAACTGAACAAGGTCAGAACGGCTCGGTTGAAGTGCACAGAGCTGGTTCAACGACTTTGTTTCCATGAGATGTGTTTATGATAGATGCAGAAAAAAGATTGGTGCTCTTGCTCAGATCAAAAGTTATGCATTATTGCCTTGACCACTGAGGCCCCCGCCAGGCCTGGTCGATCGACTAAGTCCCATCCTGTCGATGCGCTCCGAAATAGTGACAGACGGGTGCAGAAAATCCACCTGATGAGTCCGCGTGCGACCGTCTGCTTGCGTCCGCATCCCACCCAGTCGATGCTGGTGTTCTACTAGCGCGCACTGGCAGGGCCAATGCACCGCAGATCAGTTTTCCGCCCCGGACTCAGTCAGGTTTTCGACCAAGTCTGACGGGGGCCTAAGAGCGCCTTACATGACCCCACTCGCCGGTCAGTGCATCGGCGGCGAAATGTTCAAGTGAATAGTGAATTGCCTGAGGAGGCATTTAGCCGATTCTGAGTATACAAAATTGCATTCCGAAGCTCAATGTTATGGGTGCAAGCCTCCCTTGTGAGTGTTTATAATGTCATGCTTGTGAAGTGGGGCTAGGCCCAGGCTACGGCGCGAGGTGTGATACAAGTCAGTTTTGGCCCGACTCCCCCAATTTCCTCAGCCCCCCCCCTAGGTGATAATGACGACGACAGTGGGTTTGAGGTCTTCATCCGTTTGATACCCTCAAATGTCCCTTGATTGAAATGGAAAACAAATGGAGGCACTTGCAAGTTTAAGAGCGCTACACTGAGTGGGCGGAGCCTTTTCCAATTCCCTGAGGGCATGCAGGTGCAGTATCGGATAGAGAAACTATACTAGAATATGGCGGTTCGTATTTGAAAACGATTTTCAGATTTTATGGACGCAGCTCCAGGCAGAAGAGCGCTACACTATGTGGACGGAGCCTTTTTAATGCCTATAGGGCACACAGGTGCAGTTTCGGGTACGAAAGCTATTACATTAAGAATATGACTGTTCGTATCTGAAACCGTACACAAATTTCTCACTAAAGCGTTTTCAGATACGAACAGCCATAATCTAAGCATACTTTTTGTATTCTGGGCTGCACCCTTGTGCCTTCAGGGTATCGAAAAAGGCTCCGCCTACATAGTGTAGCAATGCTCGGCTTGCAGCTGCGTCCATGAAATTTTGAGTAGGTTTTCAGCTCGGAACAGCTCCATGAAATTTTGAGTACGTTTTCAGATACGGACAGCCTCAATCGAAGTATAGTTTCGTAACCAAGACTGTACCTGTGTGCCATTAGGGCGTCAGAAAAAGTCCAGCCTCGGGCAGGATCGAACCTAGTAAGTAGAATAAAAATGCGCACTTGTGGACGAAAATTCAAGAGATATCATAGTGAACAATGCTTTTCCAAATTAGTCAACTATCCATCGTTTCCCAACCTTGCAAAAATTCAGGCCTCTGGCGTGATCGAACCTGTGAAACCTAAATCGCCTCAAAATCCAACTTAGTGTACGAATTTCGAAAGCCCGTCGGAGTGAATGATCCTTTTATTAATATCATTCCCACGATTATTATTACCACAGTTATCATTACTATACTAACATATTTCTTCATAATCACAGTATGGCTCTCAATACAGTCCCCCTTTCTGTGATACATCACACCTCGCGCCGTAGCCTAGTAAGGCTTTTTCATAGGGACCGTTGGTATGATTCCTGCAATTTTCCACGATCTTTTCCTCTCTATCTCAGTTTATAGTTCGTCATACGCAACAAGAATCCTGCCGTTATGACTGTTCGAGGCTTATCCGTTCCACATCTATCGGTGCACAGACTTTACCTCGTCGCTATACACGGCAAAAATGTGGTAGGAACATGGGCCCTGGCTGACAGTCGCGAAGAGTGGGCACAGGTTGGTGCTGATCAAGTATCTTCTTCTCTGTGTGGTTGTTCAGATCATTTAAACGTCATTGTCTCCCAGGGTGCTGATTTGGAGATTCCTCCCCACAGTGCGGCATTTTTCGATTTTGAACTGAGGTTGGCTGTGGAAGAACCTTTCGTACCGTCACAAATGGTGATCGCCACGGAATTTGAAAGCAAGGTCTTTCCTGTGAAGTATGAGGTAAGATTGAGAAGGGATTAGCTCATAATTTGAAGTCACAGAATTCGCATTTCATTCTTTTTAAATAGTATTAAGCTTACGTATATGAGCACAGCTGTAGATTTGCGACCCTAGCCGGGTGAATCTGAAAGTTAAGGAATAAAACAAATTTTTCTCTGAACTCTTGGGAACGTATCCATCAGATGTGCTTCATTAGTGATCTTTTGAAATGCAACCCTATTGTTGTTTTTTTTTCGTGATTATCACAAACCAGCTCTGCCTGTATCAATTAGTCGCTTCACTTACATATATCTATGTCCTAGCCCCTTATCATACAGAAAGTTTCAGGTTGCTCAGGGGAGTCTGACATCAATTCCTGATCGCATTTCCTTCGGAAAAACGCATCCAGGGAAGGTGGTGTACATGAATTTGCAGGTAATAATTGCAAAGCATTGGTGATTAGTCAGAAGATATAGGACAATGTTAGCTATAGATCCGACTCAAGAATTTCGGGAAATTGTGTTCTGGTCAGGCTTAGGCGTACGGCGTGACGATCACAGAGGGGGGGGGGGCGCAGGCCTCTCCCCTCTGTGATCGTCCGTCATCATGCCAAAAATTTCCCTCCTACCGTTCCGAGCAGATTTTGTTTAGCAAAAACCGCGATTTGCGGCTATTTTGCCTGAATTACATTCCTAGGCAAGATTTCAGCCTAGTCCCAGATGCTGACCAAGGGTTGAAAACCGCTGTCTGGACTGGACTTGTCTGGAAAAGTCGCTGTCTGGAGAGGTCGAAAAAAAAACTTTTTCTCTTGATTTGGCTGTCGTATTGTTTCTTTTGTAGAGGACCATCAAGAAAAACTGTCGACCGAGTCCCAGTTCGATCCGACCATTTTGAGCCGATTACGGTCGGTGTGACTTGACTATAACGTCCGTTTCCGTTGAAAAATCGTTTGCAAGCATTGTTCGGAAGAGACCACTCAAATTGGTTCACACAAGGGGTTAAAGTCACAGGCTCGATGGGAGGGGGGCCTCACCGGATCTCAAGCTGGAGGAGGGGGGTCCGCACGGGCCGATCACACTTGCGGTTTCCGTATTGAGCTTCTCAGTTGAGCCTATTTACAATTTTTTGATTCATTATTTTTATTCCAGGTGTTCAATTCGTTTTCGGAGGACATGAGAGTAACACGATTGTCGACAATATCACGAGACCAACGTTTTTTCTTCGAGGGCTTCGATCCGGCTCACCCACCAATGTTGAGGTCCGGACGGTTGACAAACCTCGGTAAGGACACTGCTTATAGTTTAGTTATATTTTCAGCTTTTTGTGTTAGCACGCTCTAAGTTTGCGAACTATACCGACAGGATGCGCGAGAGTTATTACCGTTGAAGCAGTGACTGTAGATGTAGGTGTAGCCATGTTCGCTGTATTTCTTGGCCAAATTTACTTCGTTCTGCCGCGTGCGTGTGTGCTAGTACACGGTTCGGCGCGGGGTATGGAGCTTCACGGGGGGAGGGTTTGGGCTTCGCCGGTAGCCCAAGATGGTCATTCACGAACGCGGGCGAATTCAAGTACTCTGTCAAGAGAACTCGTTCGTTATCTAACTCCTTGTCATAAATTGTTCCTCTTCTTCAGTTTTTCAACAAAAAAAAACGGACCAGGTCACGCTCTTGGGGGGGGGGTCTAAAAAAATCGCCAAAAATTTGACAAAATCACGCTTCTGAGGAAGGGGTCTGAGTAAAATTGGCTTTCTCTACAGCTTATGCAGTACTCTGTGCACGTATGCCGCTCTCCTCCACCTCACTCTCTCTGTGAGAGAGAGAGGTAGAGCTGGCCCCCAAGAGATTATCGGTGGTTCAGTTTTTGGGTTGGGGGTTCGCTGTCTCTCTCTCGCTTTGTGTGAGTGGAAGGGTGTGGGGTGGTGAGTGTGCGCTATGGAAGAGAAAAATTGGTCCACTGACCTTACGCCTGGCTTCGAGCCACTATAGTGATCGTGTTGATCGATAAAGAAATATGTGGCCACGACTCCACAGTACCACGACCGCAATAACAATTAACTTCGGCTTCACACGATAACCGCAGGGCATCAACGCCAGCCACGGCTCACACAACAGCAACACGACAACACGACTTCCACCAAACAATAATTACCACAAGCACATCCAACGGCCTCAAACTTGGGTAATTAAACCTAACATTTGATGACAATCTTGGAGAAGCCGGAATGGTCGCTACACGCGACAAGATAGAGAGGTTTCAACATGACATAACACCAACAAAACAGATAAAAATGATGAAATGTGTTTGAATTTTGGGCCCGAATCAATTTCCGTGGCGAAATTATCGTTTCCCTTGTTTCCATTCGGGACCTCTCGGATTCTCATTGGGTCGCGATTAGCGACATTCCCGCCCCGCATTGTAAATGAGCGGGAAAAGAGGTTTCACTCACCACTTCTACTTGAGTCACTCTTTTCAGGAATCCAATAAATATATAAATGATACCAGGTTAGAAACATAACACGAATAATAAAGTTGTATGTACATCTTGACGCATTCATGGCAGGGCCCATGGGATTAGGTCATGGACCCTGCTTCCAGAGGATGTTCAATGTGAGGGCCCGGCCCCCTCTTTACTCTCGTCCCACTCATCCTCTAATTGCAAATCCTTCGGGTCGGGTTGATCCAGCAGCCTACTGTTCGCGGCATAGTCCTCCGAAAAGGCTATATCCTCCGGATCGCATGAGTAACCTCGCACACAGCGATAAATCCGGCTCAGCATTTCCGATTGCAGCTTCTGCTCCCCTCGGATGATACGTTGCTGCTCCTTTACGCTTGCCAGTTCATTTTGGAGCGGCCGAAACTGCTCGTATGCCCATCCTGTCTGCGCGTCGAGGTTGTAGTCGTTGTACGCCTGGCTCCTAGCCATCAGCTTATCGACCACCTCCTCCAGTTGATCAATCCGTCCTATGATAGGACTCGTGACATTTTTCTCCATGAAGTCGATCACCTCTGGATCGTTCATCAGTTCCTGCTGCGCAGGAACCTCCGCTTGGACCTCGGATGACTTTTCAGCTTCCATCTGATCCTCGGCTAACTTCACTCCATCCATCTGGTCCTCGGCTGACTTCACAGCTTCCATCTGGTCCTCGGCTGACTTCACAGCTTCCTCTGACGAATCCACTGACTGTGGTTCGTTCCATCCATTACTCCATCCTAATCCGACTTTTCTTCATATTCAACGCCATCCATATCCGAATCGGTGTCGATGTGCAGCGTCTCTGTCATGCTGAAAATTCCACTTTAGACACTGATTATACTTTTTACTTGTTTTGCGCCGCGTTGGTATTAGAGGGGGGGGGTTGTTAGTGATTGAGTGTATACGTATCGTTGATGACCGGGCAACATGGTATGACTTCGTGCGCCCGGTGTCCTGCTGCCAGATCAATGAAGAGGACGTTCTTCTACGTAGTTCACTTCATATTCGTTCCTGTGGTAGGGATAATCCAGTCTCTTCCTTCGCATTGGACGCCCAGTTCGACTGGTTCCTGCAGCTTCAGTCTCAGCTGCTACCTCTGTCGAATTTCCATCTCCTAGGTCGGCCATCACTCCGGGATCCCTCTCGTCAGGATCCTTCCCTTCATCCGGAATTTCCACAGGTACTAGTAAGTTGGGTGGGCGTCGAATGATCCCTCCTCCTGGGACTCTCACTGACACATCTCGGATGGCTCCATTTTCCTTCCTTATAGTCTCCACGACCTTTCCGACTTTCCAACTATTTCGTGCGATAATTGGATCCACAGTGCGATCTCCCACCGAGGAGTCTGATTCGAACGCCGTTTGCCATCGACTTCCTTTCTATGCGTTTCCCTTAGTCCTTTGACGTAGTAGTCCTGCCATATCTTCCAGAATCTTTCAACTCCCTCGATCGACGATTTTAGCGCTGCTTTCACTTCTTTCCGAGTTTTCAACTGAAGCTCTTCCTGCGGCGTACTGTAATCCTCATCCTCTGTGAAGGTGTACTGCTGCGTGATCGCCATCGTGCTCTGTACGAAGTCTATCGGTCGAACTAAGGTTACGTCCTCGAACTCGGAATCCATGTACGTGAGGTCTGCTATTCAAGGTAGCTTCAATCTCTGCTAGTACCGTTCGCATCTCCTCTGATTCCAGTATTCTATTTCCAATGCACTTGTACAGACTATGTTTCACCGTTTGAATCAACCGCTCATAGAATCCACCTTTCCAGGGCGCAAACGGCGTGATTCTTTCCCTTTGGATTTCCTTGTTCGATGCGAACTGGATGATTTCTTCATCTACCTGATTGACCTCCGTCACTTCGGTTATCACCTCACTTCCCAGGATGAAAGTAGGCGCATTGTCGCTCGTGATCGACCTCGGTACTCCTCTCCTAGCCATGAATCTTCGCAAGGCTTGGATGAACGACGTCGTCGTGTTGTCTTTCACGAGTTCTAGGTGCATCAACCTCGTCGATGTGCAAGTAAATATGCTCCGTAGGCTTTCACTGTCTCCGTATTCTCTTTGATCTTCAGAGGGCCAAAATAATCCAATCCTATATGCTCGAACGGTCTACTCCGCACAATTCTCTTTTCCGGTAAGTCCTCGCACGAAGGATATCTGTATGGTAGGTTGTTCAGCTTCTGGCATCGCACGCACCGTCGAATCTGTCCTTTGACTTGTTGACGTAATGCTGGTATCAGTACTGTTCTCTCACTTTAGCCATCGTAGCTGGGTTCGATCTGTGTAGATCTCCGTGCGCTTGTCGAATTATCAACTCCGACAGCTTGGTCTTCGGTTTTATCAGGATTGGGGTTTTCGCTTCCTCATTCAGTTGACTATTCCCTAGTCTACCATAGCACTTCATGATTCCATCCCGTGGATCGGTGACTGCATTCAGATTTTTCCATTGATGTGGGATTCCTTGCATGAATTCCTCTCTCTGATGTAGTCTCAACAATAACTGACGAGCTAGCATGACTTCCTTTCCACTTAGGACCTTCGTGTTCCCTTCCATCGGGTCGTCTGTATTCCATCTGACTAGTGCTCGGTTCAAGTCCCTCCGTTCCTTGGTCCATTTCCTTGTGGCTTTCCGCACAAATCGCATCACGTATCCGTAAATACGTATCATCTTAGCGAAGGAACTGTATCGCTCCCATTGTACCACGTTCTCCTCTTCCTCATTCTGGATCACGTATACCATCTCTTCATTCTGCGTGTCTTGGATCGAGAATAGTTGAGTTTCCTCTGGCCATAGTGACAATTCCTTCTCGATGTATGGTGGTCCCGTCCACCACTCATGGTTTTCCAGTTCTTTCGCTGTCAATCCTCTTGTTGCGCAATCAGTTGGGTTCGCCTTCGTGTTGATATAGCCGAATAATAGCTTGGTTCCTTCTTCTTGGAACTTATTCCTTATTCTCTGGAGCTCCTTTATCCGGTTGGTTACAAGGACTCCCACATTCAGCTTTTCCTCCACTTTGTGTATCCAGCTCAGCGCTATTTCCGAGTCTGACAATATTATCACTTCCTTGATCGAGATTGCCTCTTTGATTTCCTCCCAGGATGTGAGTGCTAATCTCGCTGCCATCGTTATAGCGTTCAATTCTAGCTTCGGCATGGTGTGTTGTGTTTTGATCGACGGTAACTTGGATTTTGCTGTCAGCAGTCCTTGATTGTTTCCGTTTGTGATGTAAACTGCGGTCGCCATAGCCATTGTGCTTGCATCTGAGCACGCCACTAGCCTATGATCCACTCCGGCTTGCGTGAGCTGTCGCATCATTAGCTTCTGGAAACCGTTCGCTGATTGTACAATGGATTCCCACTCGATCTGATCGTCTCCAGTGAGTTCTTGATCCCATGTGTACTGTTTTGTCCAAAGAGATTGGAAGTAGGCCTTCGCTCGTATTAGCAATGGTGCCATCCATCCCATCGGATCGTATACAGCTGCTAGTTGGCTCAACACCGTTCTCTTCGTCACTCTCTGTGAAGGCACAAATGTACAGTTGACTTGTAGCACATCCTCCTCAGCTCTCCAACGCGTACCCAACACCTTGGAGTCCTCCGACGTGGCTCTGTCCTTGTCGTTGATTGCCTGCATGAGTGCCTTATCATTCGATAGAAACTCTCTGAGATTCATCTTCAGTTCCTCGAATATCTGCTTCGACTTTTTGTACTTCCTGATGGCCTCTTCCGTTGTCTCTGCTGTCAAAAACAAGTTGTCCACGTACAGATTCGTGTTGATCTCCCTGGCTAATTCCGTTTCGCTTTCCTTCTCCAGGTGGAACTTTATGGTAGCTGACAGCAGAAAGGGCGACGCATTGAGTCCGAATGTGACTCTTGTGAAACGGTAGATGACTAGATTCTGACCTTCCGGCGGCCTCGTCGGGTTTTTCAGCCATAGGCACCTAGTCGCGTCTTTGTCCGGTTTGTGCAGTCTTACTTGCAGGAATGCTTTCTCGACATCCGATATCAGTGCAATTCTTCCCGTTCTGAAGCGCAGCATCATTCCAAACAATTTGGGCAGAATGAGCGGTCCTTGGTGAAGTACTTCATTCAAAGACGGCTTCCCCCTGTAGTGCGCTGACGCATCGAACACTATCCTGATTTTTGTTGTCGTTTTCGTCGAGGTCAAGACGGCTTGGTGTGACAGGTAATGCACCTTGTGATTGGTTCTTACTTCATTCCCTGGAACTTCCTCCAGAATTCCCTTCTTTATCTGATCCTGGAACACCTCATCGTATCTCTCCAACATCTGCGGATCATCCCTGTATCGATTATAGGTCCCTTTCAGCCTGTTCAGTGCAATACTGTAGTTGTCGGGCAGAGGTTCGTGGTCCTCTTTCCAGGGTAATCGAACATAGTATCCGTCAGATTTCCTCACAGTTGTATCGCAGAAGTTCTTCCAGACTCTTTCATCACACATCTCTTTCTCTTTCTTCTCTGTTCCGGTGTATTCATTGATACCTGTCGAATCCATCGTCCAGTATTTATCCCATTTCTCCATCTCCGGATCCAGTGTGGTGTTCAATACTGTCGTAGTGGTCTGTTGCCCTCGAAATTCTTGACTTCCGGATAGCATGTAACCAAACTTTGTAGACACCAGATATAGTCCTGATGGTAATCTGAGTTGGGGTCCTTCAACAAACTCCCATAGAACATCACAACCGAGCAAGATACTTGTGCCTTCTTGGCTTCCTTCCTCTTTCGGTAGAGTGATTCCTCTTTCCACCAGGAACTCAGCATCTTTCTTGTTCAACGTTGGAATGTCTCCATGACTAGCCATTGTTGGACTTCCATATAGTTGAATGGTCCTTCGTACTCCATCTTTGTCCTCCAATTGCACTTCCGTGATCTGACTGAGTATCTCCTTTGTCGTTGTTTGACCGAACGTTCTCAGTCTGAGCGTACTTTGATCGACAATCGGTAGATCCATGTCGTTTATGAGAGGACTGTAGATGAATGACAACTCCGATCCTGTGTCCAGTAGTACTTTCACTTTCCTCGCACCTTTTGGACCGATGAGTGTCGTTGTACCTGTCAACAGGCTTGTCTTTTTCTGTTTGACGTTTGATTCCGACACGTGGTAAACGTCGTTGACCATTTGCTGTTCCTGACTGGGATTTCCTCCTCTTCCGGATTCCTATTCGCCATACTCACTTCATTCACTGCCGCTGTTGTCTGTTGATAGCCTCTGTATCCAGTGTCTGACCCGTTGACCGATCCGCTGTTCCTGCTCCAGTTTGTTCCTTGCATATTGGAACCTGGCTGGGTGCCTCTCGGGCTCGGGTAAGCGTTCCTCATCTGATTCAGGTTAAACTGTTGGTTGTTGCCTCTCGGTCTTGCCGTAGCGTTCCTTGTCTGGCTTGAGTTGAACTGGCTGCTGCCTCTCGGGCTCACTGCTGCTCCTCTCGGGAGCCTCTGGTTAAATCCATTGTCTCTCGGACCTGCGTCGGCATCTCTCGGATACATACGATCGCTTGGACTTCTTGATTCAGCCTGCTCTTGACTCCGCCTTGTTTGCTCTTGGCACATCGAATAGTGATGCTTTCTCCCGCATCGGAAACATCCTCTACTTCTGCATGTTTCTGCTCTGTGGTTTGGCTTTCCGCAATTCCTGCAGAATCCTTTGTTGATCAGAAATGACGACCTTTGCTCCATCGGGACTGTCCTGCACTCGAATGATGTGTGGTTGGTCCTCTGACAGTATATGCAGGCCGCTCTGGTTGGTTGCGAACGATTGGAAGACTCTTCTTGACGCGGTGGGGTTCCGTTGATTACTCGCTGAGCTTGCTCAATCCTTTCCTCGCCGCCTATGATGGTCTCCAAGTCGTCGTACAACCTTTCCCACGTCCACTGATCCATGGACTGGAGTGTTTCCCGTTTTTCTAGCGCCCTTCTCTGCACGCTCGGTTTGAATTTCCGGAAAACTTGAGTTAGAAGCCACCTGTGATCGACACATTGATTCTTGCTTTGTAGTTGAGCCATTATTGTCGACACTTCATCAAGCAGCCTTCTTTGATCTTTTGTTGAAGCTGTGGTGTTGCTTTTTGGTGGTACCTCTTCAATTCGTCTGTATAGTTCATCCACGATCGTATCCTTCTTTTCATACTTTCTCCTCAACCAGTCTATGGCGATTGTGTAGTTTGCTTCCGTGAAAGTAAACCTCTTTATGGCCTTCTTGGCCTCTCCTTCCAGTGCGTTGAGCAGGTAATTGAATTTTGCCATGACCGGTATTGGTTGGTTGTGGAAGTTGACTTCGAATAATGCCCAGAAGTTCTCCTCATCTGTAGTTCCGTAGAACTTCGGCACTTGTAGTGGAGGTAGGGTTGGCGCATATTGTCTCACTTGTAGTTGCGTCTGTGGCTGCTCTATTGTCGTCGTGTGGGCTTGTCGTTGTTCGTGTTGTTCTTCCATTCTCGACTTTGTTTCATATTCATTTTCTTCCATCTCGCCCAAGACGACCTCAGCATCTGAAACCAGATCCGCCGCTGTGTTTATTCGCCTCTCGCAATCCTCCTTCTGCGTCAGCTGTTCCTCATTTTGCAATGAGTCAAAAGCATCCGCTAATTGCGCCACCGCTTCTTCCAGGTTCCGCTTTCCTCCTTTGACTGATACGATCTTTTTCCCGATTTCCAATCTCGCCCTCTTCGTCTCCTCGATTGTTGCTGATCCTTCTATTGTGACCCTCGCCATAATGCCTTGTGCTTGCTTCAGCAGATTCGCCAATGTGTTCCCGGCATTTGTCGTTTTGCTCTTCGCTGACGTCAGTCTGAGAGCCATTCCTGCTGATGTCGGTTTCCTCTTCTTCCTGTCCGGCGCGTCGCTCGACGATAATGACGATCAGACAAAAAAGGAAGCAAAAGAAACGAGGGAGAGAAACCCTCAGCTCAGAATCGAGAATCAACAAAAAAAAATTTAAAATACGAAGAAGAGACGAGACGGACGATTGGCGATTCGACTCAAAGCCGATGCACCATGTGAGAGAGAGAGGTAGAGCTGGCCCCCAAGAGATTATCGGTGGTTCAGTTTTTGGGTTGGGGGTTCGCTGTCTCTCTCTCGCTTTGTGTGAGTGGAAGGGTGTGGGGTGGTGAGTGTGCGCTATGGAAGAGAAAAATTGGTCCACTGACCTTACGCCTGGCTTCGAGCCACTATAGTGATCGTGTTGATCGATAAAGAAATATGTGGCCACGACTCCACAGTACCACGACCGCAATAACAATTAACTTCGGCTTCCAAGCACACGATAACCGCAGGGCATCAACGCCAGCCACGGCTCACACAACAGCAACACGACAACACGACTTCCACCAAACAATAATTACCACAAGCACATCCAACGGCCTCAAACTTGGGTAATTAAACCTAACATTTGATGACAATCTTGGAGAAGCCGGAATGGTCGCTACACGCGACAAGATAGAGAATTGGGTTTCCCCAACATGACATAACACCAACAAAACAGATAAAAATGATGAAATGTGTTTGAATTTTGGGCCCGAATCAATTTCCGTGGCGAAATTATCGTTTCCCTTGTTTCCATTCGGGACCTCTCGGATTCTCATTGGGTCGCGATTAGCGACACTCTCAGTGGTTCCTCCCTTCGCTCCGCACGCGTTCGCCAAGGAACCAAGGAATTTTAGGGAATGCACCTAGAATATCCTATCAACGATACTGTGTTTAAACCTGGTGGTCAATTTTATCTCAAATTTAATTAAAACTTGTTTGTAGTTGTGAACCGAAAATGTATTCGTTTCAGGCCGTGTGATGTTTCTACCCGAAACGCCTTGCTCGCATGATTATTGCTACCTTGGACTTCCTCTTCATACGACAGGTATTTTTTCAAAATTTTCTTTGATATGGGGGTTGCAATAGTTGTCTCTAAACTAAGATTTTCTTCAGTTTAGGACAACGCATAACGAAGATAGAAAATTTGTGAGCGATAATTCTTAAGTATTGACAGCTTGGTGTTGAGTTGTGATTAATAGTTCTCCCTTTATTTTTATCAGAGTTTTATTCAAGAAAAAATTAGTTTGAGGTAATTCTAAGTAAAATGAGTCGAAAATTATGCATGATTTGTTGTCTAGTTTAACCACAGGTTTTGCCTTGAGTTTTTACAGTCTAAATATCGTCGTGCAGCCTCCCACTGAAAAAAAGGTTTGCTTCCTGAAACCGGGCTATTAGGAGTACAAGGTTTGGAAGTGACAAAGAAATGTTACCAAAACTTTCCTACTCTGTTGAGGATGAGCTTTGGGTGAAACTCTGTTATCTGCTTTGTTCGAAACACACATGCTTGAAATTCCAGATGGGCAGTGGTTTGTTCATGGCCTGACACTGCCCGCGAACCTGGCCGAAGTCGACAGCTATCTGTACAAGAAACAAAGAGCTCGTTTTGATAATCTTGTCAAAAGTGGCAAACATCGTGTGAATACGACCGTTATCATCGACACTGATCGTGCGAAGAATATCCAGGTTAGTTCTCTCATTTCGTAACACTAAAACATATATTAAGGGTATAGATGGGAGTTGGGAAGCGAATAGTTTTTTTTGAAGCACAGCGACTCCTATTACGAGCTTTATGCAGGCGTTCGAGTCTTCATTTTGAACTTGCGGGCGGGTGCATGTCGCATTTTTGGACAGTTGTCAACTCGTAGGAATCGCGGTTACCACTATTAGCTTTTGTACCCTTTGCTGCCCTAATCTCTCGAATTATAGCGATTTTATTCTCGTCCACACTAACAAGAGAGGGTTGCCCACATAAGATGGAGTTCCGGGATTGAATTTTGTAGTGTTCTAGGATGGGGACAGTGTTCCAACATCCCAAATTCAGAATTCGCTGAATGCCTCAGGCAGTCGCTAAAAAGGGCAAAATCTTAACAAGGCCAGAACGGCTTGGCCGAAGTGAATAGAGCTGATTTAACGATTGAGTTATCTTCAGATATGTCCAGAATAGAGTAGAAAAATTTTCTGCCTGAACATATTTAAAGGTAATTCAATCGCTCAATCAGCTCTCCTCACTTCGGCCGAGCCGTTCTGGCCTTGTTCAGATTTTGACTTTTTGGGGACTGCCTGAGGTATTTAGCAGATCTTGAGTATTCATTCATTCATTCATTCATTCAACGACTTTATTGTGGAAATAAAGAAACATACATATACACGTATGTGAATGAGATTAGTATGGGATATTGGAACACTGTCCTCCCTCCAGAACATATTAAAATTGCATCCCGGAACTCCATCTGATGTGGGCAATCCTCCCTTGTCAGATTGCCTTTCGGGAGCATCTGGTTATTCATAAAAATGCTAATCTTTGTAGATCGAGTCTACTGCCGAAATGGTATGGCCACGTCTACTTACTCGCAATTCTGTGCATTTTCCATTAACGGCGCTGGGAAACTTCACGGTAAGAAATTTGATTTAATGGCAGGATTCGCGATAAAAACGTTTGTTGTTCTGTTCTCATGAGAATGTAAATCCGGCCATCAAAAAAGCGAAATTAAGTGAATAGTTGCTGAATGACGATGTTGCTCCATTCATGCACTGCTTTCAGATTGTGAACCTTACCCTTGCCAATCCGACATCGGTTCCGATCGCTGTCCAGGTGATCCCATTAGTGATCTATCCGGATGCAGACGCTGTCTTGGAATTCTTTCGTGAGCACCTGATCACTCCACTCACTTCTGAAGTGGAGATGAACGAGACCTTGATGTTCTCGTTGCGCGACACCGAGCTGTTCACACTGAAACCAGACAGTCCTGTGCCAAGACTCCGAGAAGAGCTTGAAGCTGCTATACCACAAACTGTGCCTAGGTAATTTTCCATGACTTATGACGTTTCACACTTTCTCCATCACCAATTTCTTCTGTATGTGTTTTAGGTTTACATTGTCGCTGTTGCTGAAACCTCACATGAAGGTTCGTCTACGCCTAGGATTTCTGCCGTCGGATTATACCTTGCGTTCGTCTTTGCTGCTCATTAGGTCTGCGTTCATATTTGTTTAAACGAATGACAACATTCGTGTCAACATCAAATCTTTGTTAAGGAACAATTTGACGGTGATTGAACCTGTAGTGGTGTATGGAAGAGGAGCTCGGATTGGAATGCGTGTTGAAAACATGGAGGCACGGTCGAAGCAGCCTCTTTTGTTTGAAATCCGTCATGACCATTTAAGCGATTGCAACAATCCCAAGCGTGAGTAGAGATTAACTCTTTTAGCATTCTTGTGCTATTTCGTGGATAATCGAAGATTGGGTGATCCTTTTCTGATTGCAACGCTGTTGCCATTAAATTAGTCTAGGAATGAGCAGGCTTGAATAAACGAGGAAAGAAAAGATAATGGTCCGAGTTCGTCTGTCGCCATTGAAATTTGGGCGATTTCTGTGGGACACCGTGTGTAGGAGACATGAAATGGTGGTAGAGTATCGTTTTTGTAACAACAACACCCTGCAAGTTCATGATGGTTGACTAGATAGACTGCACATACTGTCGGCATGGATCCTAATGAGACTTTGTGTTTCCCATCTAAGTTTCTCGCAAAGTTTGTGCCGTACGCTATAACATAGGCGCACCGAGTTTGCGCCAATCTTCAATTGGGAACGCAAAGTATCACTAGGATCCATGACGACGTTAGTTAAATAGTGTGGTTATTCTACTCAGACCATGATGCAAAGATACATTCGGATTTCACGAGGACCCTCGTTCGGAGCTAAATTTTTGTTCAAGCCGTTTTTTTTGCGGGAGGCAAGATTCGTTTCAGCTTTCTTGGGGTTTAGTTATGGTTCGTGTTGTTTTTAAGGGAGGCCAAGACGCGGCTATGATATCGCTATGTTGGGAGCCTAGCGTTCCTTTCCCCATTCCTGCTGTTCTTATGGGAGTGTGGTTTTAGTCCGCAATTGCGGACAGCCATTGTTGCGACACTCAACGCAAACTCGGCAGCTATGATAATGATATCATGGTTGCGTCGCGGTTTACTAAAATTTCACATGGACGATATGCCGATGTGCATACTTTACTTGCTCCGAATTAAGTTTGTTCTGAATATATGCCTTCCGACTGTAGTCGGATACAACACTTTTTCGAATACTTGACTTTTTGACTGCAGTCGGATATCGCGCTAATTCGAATATTCGACCTTTCGACTGCAGTCGCATATCACACTTTTTCGAGTATTCGACTTTTCGTCCGATTTTTCAATTCTGAACAAGTGAAGTGCATATTGCATCGAATGTGGGGATCATCCCTTCCTGTAAGACATCAATTTTTAGACGATTTTTTAGACGAATTTTTAGACGAATCTCGGCTGATCTAATCTCAGATGGTTTTCTTTCTTTCTCGTTTATCCAAGCCTTCAAACATTTTCATTGCTCCCGGACTAGTGATTTGCGGCTCGTTCGAAGAGTGGACTTGTGGTCTGGGGAACCGTATGTAATGCATGACCATAGATCATTTAGGCCTGATGCATAAACTGAGCTCAACTCTGACTGTTCGTCGTCCGTTTACGGTGATGAACTCGGGAGAGGTGCCGTTCACTGTGGTTAATATGAGCATCAACGGCGTTCCGTGCGAAAATCGCGGCTTCCGGATCCTCAATTGCTACCCGTTCCGTCTTCAACCAAATGAGACCTATTCACTGGACGTTGCGTATGTTTTAAAATGGGATTTTTCTTCTATCAAAAGTCATCTAGTTATGATGGTATTACAGGTACACACCTGACTTTCTCACGACGACCAATGAGGCAGACCTTCAGCTGTATATGCATATGAACGGCAGTTCATGGTTGTTCCCGCTGTCAGCGACGGTGCCAGAGGACATGCTGGCACGATGCCATCGCGCACTTCCACGACCTCCGTTCGAGAATCTTATGTACTACAGTTGTGTGACGGCCCTAGTGTGAGTGAGGTGTCAGCTTTTCCACAAGTATAGACCTTCCGCCAAATATAGTTGATCGAATGGTGTAGATACGATATTTTGCGGTGGCCATGCGGCATTCGCGTCACTGGCGGTCAACAGGGTTTCGATCGCAAACGGCGATTCACCTCCGCGGTCCTGTCTACTCACTAGACTAGATTTGGGGAAGGGCCTGTTCATTCAGTGGCGTTCAAACAGTTGTACACAATCTAAGCGTCTTTCTTATTGATTGGGATCCGAGGATATGTGGAAAAATGCACTTATTTAAGTGCTTTACCTAATTACGTACGCTGTTGCATATTGAACAGAAAATGAACATAGACATTTTTGTTACTTCCAACCAAAAGTGTTGCAGGTTCTGTTTGGTTTGCGTTTTGGCGTGTGCCTATCTGGAAGGTGACAGGGCGATAGCATGTGCTATCCGTCAGCATCATAGCACACCGCGATCGGTGTTCGATCTGAATAACTTGGACTCGAAGAAGAATGGCAGCGCTCCAGTGGAGAATAACGGGAACGCAAAGAGCACGGGTAACATGACTATGCTGTCCATCGATCTTCCAGATGATTCATCTTGAACAGTTCCAGCATCATGGAATGAAGCTTCACCTTCCGGCTTGCATGCTGCGGCTGATGCCTCCATGATTCTGCGGGTATTCTATCAGACTGCTAATTCTGTGCTGAGGGCGGTTCATTTTGTGTGGCGAATTTCACTGCTCTATAGGAATGATAAGCAGGATCAGCCGAAGAAGGAGAGCAAGGTTAGCGAGGTTTAGTGACACTCCAAGAGCGGCTCGCAGCAGACTGCCAAAGTAGCGGATTAATGAACGACTAACCTATGAGTTTGAGGCACTCTTAGACGCAGGGTTCAGCGGAGTTATGACTGGACACCGCGAGGGTGGGTGGTGGTAAAAGTTTGGCCCTAAGAAGGAAAATTCCAAATTTGGAGAGGGACCATGAAATTTTTAGGCTAATTTTTCACCTCAGTGGGGATCTCGTTACGATTTTGGACAGTTTTCGAAACATGTGGTCGTTAAGGGAGGGAGGTCGTAGCTCCATCGAGGTCGCTCGCGACGCACTGCTGGACCCTGTTTAGGCATAAGTTTGAGGTTTTCATCTGATTCTTAAGTGGACTCTGCCTGTTTACCTGCCGAATGCAAGGTTGTACTTCCTTCCAATAAGTGAGATACAGAAGCAAGCCACGTCCCCAAGGCCTAATGCATATATACCGTGACGAGCGAGGTGACCTACATCGATCGGAACTCGATATGGCTGGTACACTCTTCCCCAAACGAATTGGCAATCGGTGAGTCCAAAGAAGCAGAGCTCCCTCTGCGTCTGTGATGGGCGCGCAACGTACGAGAATCAGCTTCGCGACGCAGCATCTGTCTTACCGCAATCCAAAAACAAAATTCATCGATTACCTGCCAGTACCTGCCACGTAAAGAAGAGTATCTGCTTCAAGAGTGAGTTTTACGAGCATTTTGAACAAAAATAACGCAAAAGAATAATGAAGTATGTGGAAAAAAGATATGAGTACGTGAAAAAATTGATTGATTCTGTTTTTGGATCGCGGTAAGACAGTTGCTGCGTCGCGTACTTGATTTTGCGTACGTTGCGCGCCCGTCAGAGACACAGAGGGAGCGCTGATTCTTTGGACTCTCCGATTGCCGACTCGTTTGGGAAAGTGTTTATGCACTGTCGCGCGTTACGTGAAGCAAGTACTAGGCTCAAGGCTGAAATTAAACTTCTTGTGACTCGACGGAGTGTTCATCACCCATATCGATTGAACATCGATATGTCCGATTCGCAATGTCGCTTTCTGAAACTTGCAGCAATTTTTAAGATACAAAAATGTCACCACTGTTTTTTTCGATTCCTCGAAGGAACTTTTTGGGGAAGGTTTCTATCTCACGATTGATATTTATAGACCGGCCGAAATTGTGCAACATCCCATCATGTCAAGCGGTTCCCGTTATCCTCGAGAGTAGCAGCACCGAACCAGGGCTCTCCATTTTTCAGACAAGTTGTGCGGCGAATCGCTGACGAGTTCGGGTGCATCGATGCTTGTTTTCCAATTTTCGTGCAGAATCCTGACCCTTATACATGACCCCCAACGCATGCTAGCATGTGTCATCCTTGTGGCAGGATGAACTCCACGTTTTAAGGAGATTTTCGTACGGCATGATGCTCAACTTCAGCGTTATCTCAGATCTTCCACGGAGCGCCTTGAAATAAACTGTTCCATGGCCCTTCTTTCAGTCGTGACATCTGCCTACCAAATTGAGTTTGTCTATTGCAGAGAAAGAAGAAAGCCCAGGTGTCGGTCATACACTCGAAAGTGAAGGAGGTGAAGGATAAGGAAGTTGTTAAGGAGAAGTCTGAACCTCTGCCCGCCGTTAACAACGGCAAAGGTAACATTTTTTATCCCTGTTCACTCGAAATTTTTGTAGTTGGTGAAATAGCGGTTACACTGACCTGCTCACATTCCAGGCACGAAGCCGAAGAACAATGCACAGCAGCAGTCGAATACGGCCGGAAAGAAGGTTCAGCCGGTGGCTCCAATGCATAAACTGAGGTGCAATACAGATTCAGTTACAAGATCCCATCTTTTAAAAATTGGTCATCCGTCTGAGTATCGACTGGTTTGTGGGTGAGTATGATAGTGTAAGGTAACTAAGGAGTGAGTTTTTCAGTGCAAAGCTATCGATGTCTCCGAAAGCACCGACTAATCAGCGGAAGAAGAGCAGCGGGTTCACGGAAGCAGATCGGCGTCTGGCTCGTGCTCAGCAGCTCATGGACGGAGATGTCGACCGTCCAACTGGTTCGGCATCCCACATCCAGTCATCGAATACACCTATCACAACTGTTCAGCCAGCAGTTCGTCCTGTTGTAGCTAAACGCGAAGAGAGGGGTCGTGATAGTGAGGAAAACGATCGCATTGTACCGGTGCGCCAGAAGCCCCAGCCAGTCCCTGTTGCTCCCGTACAGCAGAAGCGGTCTACACCACCACCAGTGACCGTAGCGCCCACAACTGCAGCAGCTCCTCCTTCACCGCCAACTCCTACGGCTCCCGCGAATCCCTTCACTCCTAGCTATCATCCACCCACATCAGCTACTGTCACTTCATCTATTCAAATCTCGCGACCGTCTATCATTCCTATTTCCGCGGTCCATCCAACCATATATACAGGAGCAGTCACAGGAAGTGAATCGATTCCTATGCCGCTCATGCTACCGGTCATACCAACGCTCATACCCGGACTGACATTGCCGATTAGCGGAATGGAAATGGCTGGCGTTTCTCTGGGAGCATTGGCTGACTACTACGGTCAAATGGCCGCATACGACGATTCCAATATGCCGGTCACTCCCACACCTTCACTGGCGTCCAGCATAGGAACTGACCGAATGGTAAATTTATAGCGAAAATCATAGATCTTCATGAATTTTACCGGTTCCAAATTAATCGTATCTGCAGGGTGGTGGGTTGAGAGAGATGCCTATGCATTCTGAATTCGCACGTTCTCGGCAGCACAGTGAAAGTGAGCAGAGTGTTGCGAGTGAGCTTAGCGCTGCACCAGACTGGCTCGACGAAGTTGTAGGACCAGGTTTGTCCTATCATCATGCTTGTGTGCTGGTTACACCTTGTCTCAGTTTTCACTGGAAATCAAACGTTCCGGGCCCCATTGCAACAGCAACGTAAAAAAACTGGCCTTTGCGAACCGATGGGTAGTCCTATACGGCCTAAAGCTCCAATGTGGCAGGACCCGTCCCGCCCACTTTTTTGGTGGCAGTTTGGCAAGTGGGCCGGCCGAGCGAGAACCGTATAGGCTAGCCATGGCTCGTTTTAGCCGTTTTTCGACTGCGCTTTTGCAGTGGTCCAGTTCCGTTCGATTTTCTAGGTTTTCTATTTTATCTATCAGCATTGCGATGCCGGTCATAATTACTTTCAGATGATGTGGACGACGACTTTTCAGCCATGGCAGCTGCTACAGAATTCATGATGAGTGCGTCTGGTGAAGATGGCGGCAGTAGTAGAGCTCAAACACCTCAACCACCTGCAAAGGCAGCTATCAGTGCACAACCACCCCAGAAGAAGCGCACTCGGCGCGAACGGAGACGGCGTGGCGGAAGGACTAGTGGAAACGAAAGCGCTAGCAGCACCGAGAAAGTGGGTTTTTTCCACTTTTAAACTAAGGCATTGTCTTCCAGGTGAAGATTTTGACAGATTGAAAATTTTTATGTAGAAATATTTACGAGCAAAGCTGAGATATAAAGCGGGACAAGAATGAGGATAACGCATTGATGATCTTGAGTGTGCGAGCACAGAATCTTGTGTGTCTGAAGGGAAGGCGCTTTCAGCTGGGTGTCTCTGTTAGATCATTCTTATAATTAGTATGAAGGTTTCTCCTTTTATAATTTCTATATCAGATCTTTTTTGGTGATTTATGCGGTGTTAGCCACTGTCTCGAAATCGAGCTTTACGTACTTGTTTCTGGAATATGAATTCCGCATTGGGTTTACTGGCTGCGAATGGAGTAGAGGATTTGGGAATAGACGGGTCAACCGTAGCTGTACTGCATAATGGCTTTTCATATTCTGCACCAGCAGTGGGCACTAGTACAAGTTTTATCCCATGACCTCATTGCAAGATAGATATCATGGGATACTTGGGGAAGGTCTCGGCTTATTTGGGATATGTAGGCGGTGAAAAGTTATCGTCATTTGTGTTCATCGTACGGTTGCCTGACGCCTTGCACTCCAGAACAACAGTAAGCGAACACGAAGGTAAATACACTCACAGCACAATATGAGGACATGATACAGCAGCAGCCCTTCCCATAAATTAGTCTGTTCAATCAGCTGCTCGCCGTAGTTGGTCGGTTATCCCTTTGTAGTCGAGCTTAAGCCCTCCATTGACTTTTGTGACCCGAGTGAACCAGGCCACGTCAACTTCTACGTAGTGTTAACCTCACGCTGTGATGATCACAGAGGGGGGTCGCAGCTTAGGGTGCCGAAAAGGGAGGAAGCTGCATTTACCGCCGACCACCATGCAAAAGTAGTTGGTGTTCAGCTGTGCAAAAATAAGTGGAGGTTTTTTTGGAAAACTCATTCAAAATCAGCTAAAATTATAAAAAATATAGCAATTCGTTCCAGAAATTATTGCTTTTCTTCTTCTTATCAGCCACATTGGAGTTTCTTCTCATAGGCGCAGAAAGGCGGCAACATCACTCGGCTTGTTCCACATATCACGAGCAGACAGAGAAGTAGGTCTGGCAGAGCATGAAAATGAATGTAATGAATCATGACCAGTATTTTGACAGTCAGGACATTTATCCGGGACCGATTCGTCGATCCTATGTACGTAGGCTTTGAGGTACGAAGAATGACCGCAACGTAGACCCGCTAGAGTGACGCGGGAGCGTCTGGGCAGAGTCTCCTCACTGTCATCGACCGTAGGAGGCACACTACCTAGGACTGGATCAGGAGCGGCACAGGACAGGTATTCAGACACGAATCTGGTGTGCTCGATTTGCTGCAGCCTCTTCCTTGTGAGCTCAGAGGTGGCCCTTCTTTGACGATCCACTGTAGAAATGACAGCATGCAGCGGCGTGCGAATATTACGGGGATGGGGATCTGATGATAAGAGGGGGTAGTTGGGATGTGTGGAATTCTTGACTATGCCAATGTGGAACTGTTGTGACTGCAGTTGGCAGTGCTGTTTGACAGGAAGTAGGGCACATTCTTGGTGAAGATGCGATATAGGTGTTGATTTTGGGCAGCCAGTGATGACACGAAGTGCAGTGTTTTGTACACGTTGTAGCTTGCTCCAAGAGGCGTCCGACAGATGTGTAGTCCATATCGGGGCTCCATACTCCAGAGTAGGCTGTATCATGGCCTTTAATGTTGTGCGTAAAACCTCCTTTGTGCTACCCCAGGTAGTACCCGCCAGAGCACGGAGGATGTTATTTCGCGTGGTGGCAGTTACAGCTCGGATGCGCGTGTTTTCATTAAAGCGCAGTGAAGGATCCAGAAAGATTCCAAGTAGCCGAGGGCGCTTAGAGAGGGGCTTCCCAAAGAACCCTGGGATGTAGCTGATGCTCAGCCGTTGCAGTAGTGCAGAGAGTGACGCTAGACTTTGAAGGAGAGACCTTTAGCTGCTTCGATTCGAGAAATTTGGCCAGGCTGCAGAGGTACTTGTTCATCTCCGTAGTGGCACGATCGATAACAGAGTCAGTGCATACAATTGTGATATCATCTGCATACAGATATAAGTGGATGTTGGGCGGCGGCTTCGGAATATCAGATAGATATAAGGAGAATAGGCTTGGTGATAATACTCCATCTTGAGGAACGCCTGCCTTCAAGGGAAACGACTTCGACAGGTGTCCGTCGAACTACACGTATGGAGCGATCTTTGACGAAGTTGTCAGTCCATCGTTTGCACCAGTCGGGCATGTCGCAGTCCAAAATCGATTTTGACAGCAGAGAAGTGCTGACATTGTCGAAAGCGGCAGTCAGATCAACTGCCACGACCAGACTTCTACCGGCGGGAGCATTCCTATTGAAACCGGCAATGATGTGTTCAGATATTGACGTTAGTGCGGTGATGGTGGAGTGCGCCTTTTTGAAGCCATGCTGGTGGACGTTCTGCTGTAGTGCGCCCTGGAGATGCGGGTTTATGATTTTCTCCGCCAACTTAGCGATAGGGGACAATAGGGATATGGGACAGTGTGGCGTTGCTTTATCTTCTGGTTTGCCAGGCTTGGGAACGGGAAGAACAGTCGCTTGTTTCCAACGAGCAGGAATAATACCAGTGGTAAAGGACGAGTAGATAAGATCACTGAGTACCTCTGCGTACTGCTCCAGCAAATGCTTCAGATGAACGGCTGAAATGCCGTCTGGTCCTTCTGCTCGCGAATTCTTCATCGACTTGATGATGGTAGAGACGGTAGAAGCGGTTATGGTAGGTACGTCATGTCGACTGAGTTTTCTGATCGCACGTAAAGTACATCTGTGCCTTTTGTTGCGGCGAGATGAAGCAGAAGCAAAGAGTTTTCCAAGCTGACAGGCAGCCTTATATCCGAATTCGAATCTGCCCGAGGGGAACTCAAGCATATTGCGCGCTGGTGCCATCTTCTTCCCAGATAGTCGTTTTAGAATGCTCCACGCTTGTTTGCTATCAGTCGCAAAGTTGATGGATTCAGTGTACTCTCTCCAGCGTTTCTGCTTGCAGTCGTTCAGCACTTTAGAGATCTTCTCTGATAGTAGTGAAATGCACGGATCGGAAGGATCAGTTCTGCGTCTGTCGTCCCGTTGTGTGATTAGCTTCAGTGCTTCCTTTGGTACGTTAGGGTGGAACGTTCTTACACGACCGGTCGGAATGGCTATTCTGGAGGCATCGCATATGGTGTCGACGACGAACTTCTCTTTGTCATGAACAGAGCCAGCTAGTGGATAGTTGGCTACCCGGCTGAGTAGCACCTCCTTAAACAGGACCCAGTTAGCCTTATTGTAGTTAGTGTAACATTTGCTACGGGAGCCAGAAAAAGGTGCGAGATGACTATTAAGAGACAGATCCAATGTTGTGCTGATGGGTACATGATCACTGGCCATTGCCACAGAAGTGGACCAACTGCAAGACATAACAAGAGAAGAGGAAACAAACGTGACATCCGGTGAGGAAGGTCTGCTCGTCGACGGGAGACGAGTAGAAGAATCCTCGTTTATAGGTATCAGATCGCAATCATCCGCAAAAAGCTCGAGTAGTTCTCCTCTGTCATCGTGATCTAGGGAGGAAAACCAGGAAGAGGAGTGAGCATTAAAGTCACCAGCCATGACAACAGATGAAGATGAGAGGATTGCATATACATCATATAGATATGGAGTGGGGTCAAATGAATTGGGACAAGAAGTGGATGGGGGAATGTAAACATTGATAATGTCTAGGGGACAACTTTGCAGTACAACATGAACTCCTATACATTCAACAACATTATCATCAGGGAGTGCAATAAGATGAGATGGAATAGATGATTTTACAAAAGTCGACACGCCACCTCCATGTGATGTACGGGGAACATGGTATGATGTATAGCCGGGGAGGCGGGGCTGGGAAAGGGAGGACACGCTAAGTTTGGTCTCCTGTAGGAGGATGAAATCAGGTTGTGAGCGTTCAATGTACAATGTAAGTTCCATAAGTTTGGCACGCAAGCCATTAATATTGAGTTGAAAAATGTTGAGACTATGAAGAGGAACCGTAGAAGGTGAATTAATACAAGACATACAACAATAGGCATCAGTGTAATCATTGTAGCTAGTTAACCCCGAATTCTTGAGGTGTACCCAGCCAGGGCAACCACCGCACTGGATGCTCGCATGTTGTGCCGACAATCCACAATGACGGCATGGATATCGCGGAGTCTTGTTTCGCGGTCCAGGGTTCTTCTCAATGCCAGCTCGTAACAGTAGAATACCAAGGAGTGTAGCAGCCAGCCATTTACACTCCCACACAGAAAAAACTCCTCGTGGAGTTGTTGACGCTCGTTTGATGAGTCTTCTTGATCTTGGTAGTCGACTCCACAGATCCACCACGCGTAGGTTGAGCATCTCGGATCCATTGCTTTTCGCTAGATTTTTATTCTTGGCCTGATGATCATATTTACGACCCATCACAAATTTTGCATTCCGAGGGAGAGGGCCTCACAAACTTTCAAGCTGAAGGGATGGGGTCGCACAAATTTCTAGGCTGGAAGGAAGGGGCCATACCCCTCTCAGACCAATCACAGTGCCGCTACTTACCCTGTTTCTACGACAGTGGCGGGTATGTAAAGCGCATGAAAGGATCGTACCTAACCCAGGCATTGCTCCATTTCCATAGCGTGCTGCTGTAAACAGTTCATGCTGCTGATAATGAAGAGTTTGCTCTCCATTGACCATATCGAGTTCAACCCCTCGTTGTCAGCAGCGCGGCCTGCTAGATAGAGGGGGGGGGCAGCATACAGGCAACACGGATCATGGTGTCGGTTGCTGTTCCCCTGGCGCAGGCTGCGAGGCAACCCCGCGCACGTTGTCGGAAGTTCGGTGCACTTAGCATACATTTGCGTATGTTAGGCGCACAAAGCTAGCGCCAACGTGTGCGGGGATCGATTCAAAGGACCACAGCCGACACTGCGTTCCGTGTCGACTGTACGCTGGCAGTCTATGCCGCTAAAAACGAGAATCTTAACTTAATGTCAGCCTTGGGATGCAATCCCTGTTGTAAAGCCATCGCCCGCGGTTGAAAACTGCGTACCTGCCTTCCTCAAAGCCGCTGGGAATTACCTCTCTACTGGGGCCCCATACTGGACAAGCATGTGTTAATACGGGTAGATAAAAAAAACGATTTCGCGTTTAGTCATACCAAAATGCTGTTGGTGCCGAGCGTGGACAGAAGAAGTCTTTGGCCGCTGAATTGAACGAGGAGCGGCGACGTAGAGAGGATGAATATTTGCGGAACAACAATACAGGTGCAATTACTTTGTGGACATGTGAATATTTGCTCATCATGAAATTATCTCTAATTTAGGAGGACTTGGTGACTGGCCGATGCCGGATCTTCATATTGGCTCGCTCATTGAAGCTGACGAAAGAGCACACGTAGGTGAACCTTTTGAGAAATCTCAACTCATAATTCCTTGACGTTTCACTATTTAGGGCAGCTCAGGACTGTGGCCTCCCACACCTGTTGGATCTCGGACTTCTCTTGGCGCGCAGTGGAGTGCCGAGCATCAAAACGTCGCCTCATCGTCGGCATCGACAGCAGCGCCGTCAAATTTGTCTTATGACCCACTTTCACTTGGATTGTCGTTGGGAACAACTGTCACACCTGTGGACCAGAATGCACCGTTCAATATCTTTGCGGGCGCCGATTTCACTTTGTGGTCAAATACGGGCATTGGAGACTCGCAGAAGTCGTGGAACCAAGGCACCGATAACGCATCCGAGTAGATTATCCACTCCCATCCTTCATTCACCCCCTATTCCGATTTTTCTTTCAAATCTAACAAACAACATTTCGTTTCTGAACATGAGTTTCTATCAGCTGTTATTTCGTTACATACTCAAAGTATAGACCGACTGACTGTTCTTGCTGACACTTGCCACTCGCTAACTCGTGCTTAGGCCTAGCCTGCCAGCATCGATCTGGATGCCACTCGAAGTCTGAATTGGATTCTCCCTTGACAGATCTTACACGGTGTGACACTCAGTGTCATTTCTTGGCAAATTCTTGATGATGCTCAGATCGTAGCTAACGAATCTGCCCGTCGTAGGCACACAGAATAAAGATCTGATGACTTTTCATATTGTGTCAGAAGTGCTTTACATATGCAGACCGGCTCGGTCTTGCGAAGGGAGATTGTTAATGCTAGATTCCAAAACATCTTTTACCAGCTACACCACAGACCTATACTTGCATCGCGACAGGAAAGGAAGTTGGAGGAGAAGCAGAGAAAAAAACAAAAAGGGTAACTAGAAATTAGTAAAATAAGAAAAGGATGAAGAAGGACTGAGAAGTTTGGAGTTTCGTACTGATCCTACATTCAGTTTGGCATGAGGAAAAGCTATAAAGCCGAAACCCTTGAGTGGTCCATGAAATGCCTGCGCTGGCAAATCTGTTGAAGGGCTGTGAGCTTGGGATGACAGATCTGCAAACTCCATGTTCCCGAATGAGCCGTGGCGCTGATTAAGCTCCCGGAAGAAGGGAGAAGCTCGCTTGAATGACAGCATAGGGCTAAACAGCGCGACTTTGTGTCCTCTGCGCTATCATTCTACTTACAGACAATCCTAGGCGTTTCTTGTCCCCCGAGCTGCAACGAATGGGAATTGGAGCCGCCTGACAGTTCGGCTCGTTCTCTCAATCTCCGGGCCACTGCTGTAGCTCCCCGGGCGAACTGGAGCCTAGACAGCAACATCAGTGGCCCGGACCGCAACGGAAACGGACTAGCAGTTTCGGAAGAACTAGCCGAACCGTCAGGCGGCTCAGGGCCGAGAGTCGGCTAAGATTTGCCGAGATATGGGGATAGGGGGAGCGAATGTGCAGATGCACACACCGTCTACAGAGTGCTTCAAAAATATTTGACGACAAATTTTTAATCATGCCGCGCTTGTGTTTTGGCGTCCTGAATCACATGTGTCTGTTCTTTTCATTAAACCCCTCTTTGAAAATACACTAAATTTGGAGAGCTAAATCGTTTTTGAAACAAATGGTCAAAGGAAGCCTGAAGGATCTCCGATTTTCCCGACAGAACTCGTCACGCAGTCTGCTTTGCATTAACGCTACATACTGCCCATCCACCAGGAAGACAGGATCCTTCCCGGCTACCCACCGGATGGCTGGGAAGATATACAGTGCGTTTGAGAAGTACGCACCCTCTGATCCGTTGTTATTTGGTCTGGATGAAAGTTGTCGCAGAATGCATGCTCAGCACTGAACTCGCCTTGTCAGAAACCCTTAGTGTAGGACATTTCAGTGGTAGGCGCTGAAATTGGGTGACTTCTGGCATCAAATTGCAATATAGGCAGTTTCAAAAGTATAGACACACTTTCAAAAAAATGGGGGTTGGGCACCATCTTTCTCGAAGGATTTTCAGCTCATGTGTTGAGTGAGTGGGTATAGTTGTACGCAATTAACATTTCAACTACTTAGAGGTCTCCACCTCTCCTAGATCGAGGAAGTCCAATTACAAGCGGTGGTTCGAGTGGGTATGGCCAACACAAGAATCGTAGAGCAATTCTGCCGTTCTCCGAGGGTAGCTGGCAGGTTCTAGTGCTGGTCCGACTCCTAAGCGATCGATACGAAATACCGGAAACCAAATAAGCAGCCTGCTTAGAAGGCTCGTTATATTCTCTGGCAACGCGTAGCTAGATGCCTCCGAGGGCGCGGCCTGTAACGCCGCCCCATTCCATATAGCGAGAATTTACGGGTTTTAGCTACGATAGCTAAAACCCGCATATTCTTGTGTCGACCGTACAAGGGTGCAAATTCTACGTGTATTCTACGTAAAAACGAAGGCTAAATTCGAAACATTGATCTCTCTGTCGCTAAACCCGTATATTCTCGCTATAATTTTGTAGCGACAATCTACGCTCTTAGCGACAGCCTGTGTTGAAACTCCGCCAACGCGTAGCTAAATGCCTCACACGGAAACCAGAGATGCCCAGGATTTCGGAGGCATCTAGTATAATTTTGACACGAGAATTTACGTAAATTACGGAAAGTTTAGCCTCAGTTGGTGAAATTTTAGCTACAGCGCCCGCATATTCTTCGTAAATTCTCGCCACAGCACCCGCAAATTCTACGCTTATTTCGTTAGAAGACGAGCCGATCGACCCACCCAGCCTGATATCTGTACTCAGAAAGACGATCTCGCTGCTGTGATCGAGCGCATCGCCGCTTCTTCCCACGGCCTACAGCATCCCAGCGGCCAAAATTGTCTCTGGCAAGGTTCAGAGAGCGACACCGGGTCACTCCTCCACGACCACCCACAAAGTGTCAAGTTATTCGTGGGTTGACTGGGCCAGGACTGATAGAACGGCATCCTTGCGTTCCGCGTAGCCAACGCGGGTTAGGATTGCATTCAACACAGCCTCGTTGCTAAATCTGCAGATTCTCGCTACAAAATTATAGCGAGAATATACGGGTTTAGCGTCAGAGAGAACAATGGTTCGAACGACACAAGAATATGCGGGTTTTAGCTATCGTAGCTAAAACCCTTAAATTCTCGCTACATGGAATGGGGCGGCGTTTCAGGCCGCGCCCTCGGAGGCATCTAGCTACGCTTTGGCAGAGAATGCAATCTTAAACCCGCGCTGGCTACGCGGAACGCAGGGATGCCGTTCGAACAGTGTTGGCCCAGTCAACCCACGGATAATTTGACACTGTGGGTGGTCGTGAAGGGTGACCCCGTGTCGCTATCTGGAAGACATTGCTAGGGATAATTTTGGCCGCTGTGATGCTGCAGGCCGTGGGGGAAGAAACGGCGATGCTGTCGATCTCAGCTGGGATCGCCTTTCTAGTACGGATCAGGACCGGGTGGGTCGATCGACCGAGTGCTGTAGCGAGAATTTACGTAGAATATGCGGGCGCTGTAGCTAAAATTTCACCAACTGAGGCTAAACTTTCCGTAACTTACGTAAATTCTCGTGTCAAAATCAGACTCGATGCCTCCGAAACCGTGGGCATCTCTGGTTTCCGTGTGAAGTATCTAGCTACGGGTTGGGGAGTTGGTCGACTTGTTTCCAATTCGAGACCGACGGCCGGTGGAACTCGAGCTGATTTGCGACTTCTGCTACGAAGACCTCTGTCTGGAGGGCTGGACGACAGAAGAAAAACATTATTCGTTGCCGTCACCAACCTGATGCATAAGTACTGACCCAGCCGAAGCAGCTCGAGTGCTGGGCACTATGAAGATCATGATGACGGACGGATTCGTTTCAAGCAGGCTTTATTTCCTGTTGCCGTGCTGGAGCATGTCCAATAGTAATTTAATCTTCAAATGGAGATTTTCGATGAGCAGAAATTTCTTGTTGTTTGGATTAGTTAATTTGGACCCCAATGTTTGATGAAGAATGCTCCAGCTTGACGAAAGGATCCGCAACTTGAGTTCCTCCGTCATGCGCGGCATTGGTTGGTGATCGCGGTGGGACTCCTTGGGAATTTGCCATCGAAGTCGTCTACGAGTTCACACTCTCTTCAGAACGGGGCCGGTGCAGGCTTGACGGGCTAACGAAATCGCAACTCCTCGGATCTTTTTTTACTAAAGTTGAAAACTAGGTAAGACACCTTCAACAAAATTAAAACAATTATCTAGGCACGCACAACCATAGAATCATTTGTTTAGGTCAAAAATTAATCATTTGCGGTGGTTTATTCCAAGGTCAATTAATGTGCAAGTAAATGAGCGATGGACAAGCTATCAACGATATTGTCCAATTGCTAGTGTCCAACATGAGTCACACTCAAAGTATTTTTGACAGCTGTGGGGATGCCCCTGTGTAGAGGAAGATGTACAATACCCGCGCTAAATTTTTTAAAAACGGCGAGCATTTGCCAAACTTGGCAAAAAAACGTCCGATGCTTGTAACTTTTTTGAACGAAAATGTTTTTGGGTTCTGAAAACGCTATCGTGTTCACAGATCAAATTCCTACATAATAATGTACAATGTGGGCAGAAGTTCTTCAAAATCGCTTTTTTTTTCAAAGAAATTGTTTTTGCGGTCGTTTCACAAAAACGTCGCGCGCGGCGAAGTGCGGCGAAACGTTCAGTAGTAAGTGTACAATTAATAGAAGAGCAATCCCTATGTTTTCTTCGTGTTTTAGATGAAAATGGAGCCATCTCGAGATTCTTGCAAATTGAATCTTCGAAATCTTTCATTAAATACGCTCGGGAGCTTCCTGAAAAGTCTGACTTCTGTTGCGAAAGCCTGAGACCGATAAATAGAGGATTTCGAAATTTAATTCTGCACAGATCTTGAGATAGCTCGATTTTCAGCTAATTCACGAAGAAAAATAGAGATTTCTCTTCTATTACTTGTACAATTACTACTAGAAGTTTCGCCGCACTTTGCCGCGCGCGACGTTTTTGTGAAAAGACCGCAAAAACAATTTCACTCGAAAACAAAGCGATTTTAGGGAGCTTCGGTTCACAGTGCACATTATTATGTATGTAGGAATTTGAGCTGTGAATATGATGGCGTTTCCAGAATTCAAAAACGTCTTCGTTCAAAAAAGTTACATGCATCGGACGCTTTTTGCCAAGTTTGGCAAATTCTCGCCGTTTTTACAAAACTTAGCGCGGGTATTGTACTTGTTGCGAACCGTGGCAGGGTTTCCTCGTAACTGCGTTGTTTGTGTCTGCGGATCTGACAGATGAAGGCCACATGGAGTAAGTGGCCAATCCGAACAAAATGCAACTCTAGGGATTAATTTTTGACGAAAAAAAAATAATTTGACTATTATAGCTGCATTCCGTTTCTCTGAACAGAGTTATAAGCGTTTTCAGCGTTCGGCTCACGGCCGTATCGGGTAATTTTGGGATTCCTAGAGCACCCTGTGCTGCGGCGATATTAACCTTGGACCAGAAATCGTCCTACAGTGTGATTTTACACGGAAAGGTGTTACGATGATGGACGGAAGGATGCGCTCGGATGACGCCTTTCGATGCCGCTGTCGGCTTCGCCGCTTGGCGCAGTGGCATTGAGCGCTGTTAATGGGGAATTTAGGTGACGACTTCGAATCCTTGCCGCAGCCTGTACCGGGCTTTCATTAAATGATGCGGTAGTCGTGCGTATGCAGATATACATATGGTTTCATTCTTGTTGGGTTCTCAGCCCCTCCAGCATCTGCCGGCGTAGTGATTCGCATTGCAAGCTCGAGAACAAAACTCATGGTGAACGATGTCTTTGAAGGTCGAAAACATCTGTTCATTTATTTTGTAGCGAACACCTCAGCCGCAGGTGTGGTTCATTCTCTATGATTATCGTGGCATGGCAGCTTCAACGCCAAGAGGTTTGGGTTCACAATATTGTGCTTATAGCCCTCCTGCGCATTTTGTCAAATGGTTGCTCGGTGAGCTATTATCATCAGGGCATCGTTCGAGGACACGTGATGTCATCGTTGCTGACATGGCGGTGGGGTCGAACATTTGGGAGACCTGGAATCGCATATCTTATCATGTTTTTGAGTGAGTTGTCCCAGTGATACAGTAAGGTTATACAGTTCTGTTTATTCTTAGGACATGAGTCCTATCAGGTAGATCCTTGTATAGATCTATCGTGCATTGTTTTTCCGCCTATTATTTTTCGTAGTGTACCTTTCGAAACTTTTTTGGTAGGCACGAAGGAATAATGTTATACAGCCCAACCCCCCCCCCCCCATTCGACTCTCGTAAACAAAATTGATGATATGCAATTGATAAAGGGTAGGGTATAAAAAGTGGAGAGCGGTGTGTCTTCATTCACGCGCCATTCCTTTTCAGGAGTCAGCAGTTGGAGATCTGCTCTGACTAAAAAGTAGGAAAACAGCACCACCGGTGTATAACAAAATTAAGTCAAAAACGTTAAAAATTTTAGTGAGTCGATTGGGGGAGGGGGGTGGGCTGGATAAGAGTACCCGGCACGAAGGGTGAAATGTTTGCCTAAATTTCAGAAATTGTACATTTACACGACCAATTTATCGCCTATCTCTGAATGGGAGAAGACGCGACGCTGCTATGATAGCTTCATGATAAAAGCCGAGCGGTTGTTCTCGAGAAAACAATGGTGAAAATGGAGAAACACCGCTCCGTCAGAAGAGTGCGAGTAGGGAGCTTCGGGGGTCGGACCTGCTCCGCGCGCGGTCGCGTCGCGGACATGCGCTGAACACGGTTCGGCAGCAATCCCTCGGTACAAAGGCTCTCGATAATGGACCAATCCTCAGCAATGCCAACATATGAAATGATTTCGTATACGAAATTGAGCTGAGTATTATTTTGAGAGCAATTTACCCAAAAATCGTCATTAGCCAGCAGAACGCCGATTATCTACTAGATTCTATAACTTGGATGCTCTCAAACGAGTAAAACGAGTCACACATAGAGTTCGCGCAATCATTTTAGTCTGATGAATGGACGGGGCTGCGACGGTAGATCACCCCGCGCAAATCGAAACCCTATTCTCCAGTGAGGCCGCCAACCCCGCACTGCCAGCAGCCTTCTCCATGCGTCAGACTAAAACAAAAACGGAAGCCATATAAACCTGAACGTTGAGCTGTTTAATACATGCGATCTCATGAACATGATAGAAAAACCGGATGCGAATAAAAAAATGAGCACAAGCGTTCCAAGGCGTCTGCATGACGTTCGACGTAACAAAGAAAGCGTATTAGCCGTAAAATTTTCACACAACAGCTGCAATCAATATAAAAACTACTAGCGATATCGGACTAGACCGTTAAATAAACCAGAAAATGGGGGAAATCGAATGATTGCTCCCAACAACCCTGCAGAATACTCATATAATCCGGTGCACTTCTTCGTTTTGGAGCTTAACCTCCATTTCCCTGCTACTCGCACTTTTCTTTATCACTATCACTAAAGTAGTGCGGTTTTGAGAATGATTTCTGCATGTTCATTATTGAGGTTTTCGAATAACAACCGCTTCGCATCTACGATTGTGATAATACGACTGCGAGTAGCGAGGAATTGAAGGATACTATTTCCGAATACCAGAATACCGGTATGGAGCTTCGGGGATCGGACCTGCTCCGCGCGCGGTCGCGGCGCGGCACAGCTAATCACGATCATTTCAGCCCCATCGCAACTCTCATTCGCGAAACGAATGAGGAATCAATAGATGCTAATGGTAATACAACTACTTACATGGAAACAATGACAAACAATCAAAACAAAAAAAAATGCAAAGGGAGATTAACATTAATGTTTAAAATCTTATGTTCGTTGAGCTGCACGTGTTGTGTTCATTCACGGCGTAACGCGCCAATATTACGCCATTTTTTCTATTTTCTCCGTTATTTTGGGCCGCGGATGATTCAAGTATTGGTGGCGTCTTTCCTGCGATTTCTTTGGGTGCAAAGCTAGTTGGTGAAAGCCACTCACGTTTCAGACATGAAAATGAAACACGATAGATTTAGCCTCCATGCAGGGGATTTTCGTTCAAACTGATTCCCACCCCCGAAATACCCGATACACGATAGATTTAGTCTCCACCAGGGGTGTGCGGCAAAGGAATTTCAAATTTCGGCAAACGGCAACGGCAAACCCCAAAAATGGCCGGCAAACGGCAAAACGGCAAAATCTGTTTTGTGCTATAATATACCGACATATGCGTCCAAGGAGGGTTGCCAACTTCAGATGGAGTTTCGGGATGTAATTTTGATATGTTCTAGGAGGAGGACAGTGTTCCAGTATCCCATGCTCAGAATCTGCTAAATGCCTCAAGCAGTCCTTAAAAAGACGAAAATCTGATCAAGGCCAAAACGGTTCGGCCGAAGCGAGTAGAGCCGATTTAACGATTGAGTTACCTTTAAATGTGTTCAGAATAGATGTAGAAAATTTTGATGCATTGATTCCGTTTAGATCAGAAACTATGTATTGTTGCCCAGATTCTGATCTATTCTGAACATACAGAAAGGTAATTCAATTGTTGAATCAGCTCTACTCACTTCGGCCGAGCCGTTCTGGCCTTGTTCAAATTTGAAACTTTTCAGGGACTGCCTGAGGCATGTAGACAACCCTTCCTTGTTAGTCATGTCGTATTCCATGCAATATCTGCCAGTTACTATGGGCCTGACGTTTCAATAGCTTTTACAGGAGGAAAAATCCTGTGTATCAAAAGCTACTCGAAAGCCTCAGGTGATCAGGAGTTACCACCAAGATCAACAAGGCTATAAGCTTCTCCATCGCCTGCGATAATTCTGTTGATTCCTCTCCATTTGAAGTTTCCGTACAAATCAACGCTAGAGATTCAAAAGATGGACGTCTTCTTGAACAGTGCAAAGTGTGACATCCCGTGAGAGAGAGAGAGAGAGAGAGAGAGAGTTATCAAAAGGCCTTTTGCGGATGCTCCCGAGAAAGTCAATATACAAAGATGGACGGACTCCCAACTGGATCGTCTGCGTCTTGTACGTGCGGAGCACACCAAGTTCGTCTGGGATCACTTGAGTAGGATGGCCGTCAATCTCATATTGGGGGTCGTACCACCTGGAGTCAGCAACAACGACATGGAACTCGGTAGGCGGGATAGAAATACCCTTGCCTCGTTACGCTGCGGACATTCCCCTATGCTGATGTCATACTTGCATAAGATCGACCGCAGTAAGCCTGAGTGCCCGACCTGTGGTAGCCGTGGCCTCACAACTGAGCACCTATTCGATTGCCCAAAGAGGCCTACCACCTTGACAACAATGGATTTATGGACGATTCAGGTTTCAGTCGCCCTTTTCTTGAACCTCTGGCAAAAACCTTCCTGCGGCTGCAAAAGAAGAAGAAAGTGTGACAGATCTGCAAAGGATTTTCTGAAAGGAGCCTGCGGCCAGCGCGTCCCGGCCTAGCCGATCCACGGACAATCAGCAAACCGTAAGCAAGCTTGGTGCGATGGGGGTGTGCGTCGACCCAAATACTGTGGACGATACTGGTACCACAATCAGGTGCGAATAGAAGGGTGAATACGCGATGATTGGTCGGAATTGATGGCGAAAGACAGTTCACACCGCGATCAGCAGCGCGGTTTAGGTTATAACCGGAGTCAAAATTTTTACTGTTAGTAGCAAGTAAAAGGCTCAGGATTTCAAATTCGCTCACTTGAAACTACGATTGAATGGCTACCCTTGTGAGGCTACAAGAATGGAGTGAGACTAGTCTAGTTGAAGTACTCACGGTAAACGCAGCCTACAAGTTCTCAAATCAAGAGCTCCAAGGCGCATGTTGATCGAATGCACAGAATGAGCGGCGTTTGACTGGTACAAGCCACCCGCGCGACCGAACTCCGCTGCGCTCACTGGAGCGCCGCGTGCAGTGCGCTAGCCAGCTGGACTGCTCTTGGGCTCTACCTTTCTGCGTATTCGGCCTACAAGCTGGCACGAGGACAATTACAGCAACAATGTCGGCTAGAAACAAGCCATAAATCGCCTTATACGGTTCAAAAACTTGAATGTGGTTTACCCGCCCCACTCACCTCCCGTGTGGCTACCGAGGAAGTGGGTGGAGCGAGTACACCACGTTCAAGTTTCGGGCCCTATATTGCTATTGTTTGCTCGTTTTGAGCCGGTTTCCCTCACTGTTGTTGCAATGGGCCTCGAACCCTTGGATTTCCGGTGAAAAGTTGAAGGCGGGTTTAATCGTTGCCTTCGAAGGTCTTTCATTTTTTCATCTTTACACCATTTCCTAGAAAACCCAGCTCTGTCATTATTAAGTCAACCTTTCATTTCAGCTAATGATCTCAAAAGCGAAAATATTTGTGACCACTGCCTTCAATGACCGCCTTGAATATTGTTCAACCAAAGTGTTTGCAGATTTGATAATTTTCCTGTCCCAATTATTACCATCAGCTAACCAACCGACGATAAGTGAGCCTATATACACGAGTTCTCCATAGGTTCATATGTCTAAATAAAACTGCTTCTGCGCTACAGCTTTGATATAACTTGGTTTTGTAATCTCAGAACTGGCAGTAATGGGTATGCCTCTGAAAAGGGTTTTTTTTGCAATTTTGGCATTCTTGAAGGGTTGAGAATTTGATGTTCATAAAAACACATCTGGAGGCTCCCTAACATTTTAGAACTCGAACGAACTCTTCTGATTACCCAGTCGAGATGTTTTCATAAGTTACCGATTGAAAGGGTACAATTATACATTGAATGAGCCGGAACCAGAAGCTGGAACTACATAGTCAAAATAATTATTTATAGCAACTCCGAATCGCTGACCAACACAGAGACTGCGGAAAGGGCAAATTCTGTTGTTTCAATGAATTTTTGCCGAAAATTTGCCGTTTTGAACGAAAATTTCGGCAAACGGCAACGGCAAACCCCAAAAATGGCCGGCAAACGGCAAACGGCAATTGCCGCACACCCCTGGCCTCCACGCAGGGGATTTCTTCCCTTGAGCCACGATAGATTTAGCCTCCACGCAGGGGATTTCCTCCCTTGAGCGACAGTGCAGCCGCAGGCTGCACCGTCCACATAGGCTTCAAACTGATTCCCACCCCCGAAATACCCGATACACGATAGATTTAGCCTCCACGCAGGGGATTTCCTCCCTTGAGCGACAGCAGCCGCAGGCTGCTCCGTCCACATAGGCTTCAAACTGATTCCCACCCCCGAAATACCCGATACACGATAGATTTAGCCTCCACGCAGGGGATTTCCTCCCTTGAGCGACGGTGCAGCCGCAGGCTGCACCGTCCACATAGGGTTCAAACTGATTCCCACCCCGAAATACCCGATACACGATAGATTTAGCCTCCACGCAGGGGATTTCTCCCTGAGCGACGGCAGCCGTAGGCTGCACCGTCCACATAGGGTTCAAACTGACTCCCACCCCCGAAATACCCGATGCACGATAGATTTAGCCTCCACGCAGGGGATTTCCTCCTGAGCACCGTCCATATAGGGTTCAAACTGTTTTTCACCCCGAAATACCCGATAAACGATAGATTTAGCTCTCCACTCAGAGGATCGACGGACGATCCTGTGATAGAGTGGCGATGCTGCACAGCAGCACCCCTTTGTGAAGCTATGGTCTCACATTGTAGCTAACTATGCTCTTCCGGTGTTGGTGTATTCTCAAGGAAAAACGAATTTCAATTGTATTCCAAAACTTGGTATTTGGAAAAAGTAAACTCCAAAACAAAAAGTGCACCGGATTATATGAGTATTCTGCAGGGTTGTTGGGAGCAATCATTCGATTTTCCCCATTTTCTGGTTTATTTAGGCCTCTTTCAGAGTTCGATCGCTCTGCGACGCGATCGTGGGCACGGCGACGCGACCGTCGCGTCGCCGTGGCAATCGCAGATTTTGGAAGTGTGAATGCCCAATCGCGGAAGTTGGCGACAACGCACTTTCACGTACACATTCTAATCGACGCCTATTTGATGTTCGCGGTGTCACGCAATTGGTTAGTAGAGTATCTCAAACGAATAAAAACTTCCGAATATTCGAATGAACGAATAATTCGAAAAATTGACTCTTTCGAATATTCGAATAAACGAATTATTCTGAAAATCGACTTCTCCGAATATTCGAATAAACGAATTATTCGAAAATTTGACTTTTCCGAATAATCGAATTATTCGAATTTTCGATTATTCGTTTATTCGCCCGAATATTCGTTGACATACTCTATTGGTTAGCCATTTATGATGAAGTGGTGAATTGTGGTTTGTCATTTTATGATAATAATTGTTTTGTATTATGATTGTTTTGCCTACTTATCTGCTGGAATTTTTTCAACTCATCAACCAGCGAATGTCATCATCATCATAAACTTGACTTCGATTCGTAATTCTGTGGATGTGACGAATTCTGCTCTGACTTCACTTGAACTTCCCCTTATCTGGTTGTTGGAAACCAAGGTTGGGGCAATGAATTGAAAAAATAAATGGTTTATAGGATTATTCGATTTTGTTTGGTCTTTACTATAGTCCTTAATAAATCCTGTTTTTGTGCGTGTTGATCCAATACACATTGTGGGAGGCGCCTTCTTTCGAAAACTTTTCGTTAAATTGAAAGACTCTACATCAAAAGGGAACTTGGAAAATCTGCGACTCTTCAAAATTTTCTTGGTGCTATCGCAGAACTAATAAAAATAGAAGAATCAACGTGAAAAAACAGGAATTTGAAGGAGGACATATGAAGCGGTCGCCGCGATCGGTCGCGTGGCCGTGCATTGCACGGCGACGCGATCTGGCCATCTCAGTCGCCCAATCGCACGATTGGGCGACTTTCCCCGCGATCTTGTCTGAAAGGCCGGCGACCTGATCGCGCGACGCGACCAGATCGATACACAGTATTTTCATTTGGTCGCGTCGCAGAGCGATCGAACTCTGAAAGAGGCCTTAACGATCTAGTCCGATATCGCTAGTAGTTTTCATATTGATTGCAGCTGTTGTGTGAAAATTTTACGGTTAATACGCTTTCTTTGTTACGTCGAACGTCATGCAGACGCCTTGGAACGCTTGTGCTCTTTTTTTTTATTCACATCCGGTTTTTCTATCATGTTCATGAGATCGCATGTATTAAACAGCTCAACGTTCAGGTTATATTCATGTGTGACTCGTTTTTACTCCTTTGAGAGCATCCAAGTTATAAAATCTAATAGATAATCGGCGTTCTGCTGGCTAATGACGATTTTTGAGTAAATTGCTCTCAAAATAATACTCAGCTCAATTTCGTATACGAAATCATTTCATATGTTGACATTGCTGAGGATTGGTCCATTACCGAGAGCCTTTGTACCGAGGGATTGCTGCCGAGCCGTGTTCAGCGCATGTCCGCGACGCGACCGCGCGCGGAGCAGGTCCGACCCCCGAAGCTCCCTACTCGCACTCCACGGCGACGCGACCGATCGCGGCGACCGCTTCATATGTCCTCCTTCAAATTCCTGTTTTTTCACGTTGATTCTTCTATTTTTATTAGTTCTGCGATAGCACCAAGAAAATTTTGAAGAGTCGCAGATTTTCCAAGTTCCCTTTGATGTAGAGTCTTTCAATTTAACGAAAAGTTTTCGAAAGAAGGCGCCTCCTACAATGTGTATTGGATCAACACGCACAAAAAACAGGATTTATTAAGGACTGTAGTAAAGACCAAACAAAATCGAATAATCCTATAAACCATTTATTTTTCAATTCATTGCCCCAACCTTGGTTTCCAACAACCAGATAAGGGGAAGTTCAAGTGAAGTCAGAGCAGAATTCGTCACATCCACAGAAACACCAATCGAAGGCAAGGTTATGATGGTGATGAGATTCGGTGGTTGATGAGTTGAAAAATTCCAGCAGATAAGTAGGCAAAACAATCATAATACAAAACAATTATTATCATAAAATGACAAACCACAATTCACCACTTCATCATAAATGGCTCACCAATAGAGTATGTCAACGAATATTCGGGCGAATAAACGAATAATCGAATATTCGAATAATTCGATTATTCGGAAAAGTCAAATTTTCGAATAATTCGTTTATTCGAATATCCGGAGAAGTTGATTTTTAGAATAATTCGTTTATTCGAATATTCAAAAGAGTCAATTTTTCGAATTATTCGTTCATTCGAATATTCGGAAGTTTTTCTTCGTTTGATATACTCTACTAACCAATTGCGTGACACCGCGAACATCAAATAGGCGTCGATTAGAATGTGTACGTGAAAGTGCGTTGTCGCCAACTTCCGCGATTGGGCATTCACACTTCCAAAATCTGCGATTGCCACGGCGACGCGACGGTCGCGTCGCCGTGCCCACGATCGCGTCGCAGAGCGATCGAACTCTGAAAGAGGCCTAAATAAACCAGAAAATGGGGAAAATCGAATGATTGCTCCCAACAACCCTGCAGAATACTCATATAATCCGGTGCACTTTTTTGTTTTGGAGTTTACTTTTTCCAAATACCAAGTTTTTGGAATACAATTGAAATTCGTTTTTTTCCTTGAGAATACACCAACACCGGAAGAGCATAGTTAGCTACAATGTGAGACCATGCTTCACAAAGGGGTGCTGCTGTGCAGCATCGCCACTCTATCACAGGATCGTCCGTCGATCCTCTGAGTGGAGGCTAAATCTATCGTTTATCGGGTATTTCGGGGGTGAAAAACAGTTTGAACCCTATATGGACGGTGCTCAGGGGAGGAAATCCCCTGCGTGGAGGCTAAATCTATCGTGCATCGGGTATTTCGGGGGTGGGAGTCAGTTTGAACCCTATGTGGACGGTGCAGCCTACGGCTGCACCGTCGCTCAGGGGAGGAAATCCCCTGCGTGGAGGCTAAATCTATCGTGTATCGGGTATTTCGGGGTGGGAATCAGTTTGAACCCTATGTGGACGGTGCAGCCTGGTACCGCACCGTCGCTCAAGGGAGGAAATCCCCTTCGCGTGGAGGCTAAATCTATCGTGTATCGGGTATTTCGGGGTGGGAATCCGTTTGAAGCCTATGTGGACGGTGCAGCCTGCGGCTGCACTGTCGCTCAAGGGAGTGAAACCCTGCGTGGAGGCTAAATCTATCGTGTATCGGGTATTTCGGGGGTGGGAATCAGTTTGAAGTCTATGTGGACGGGGCAGCCTGCGGCTGCACTGTCGCTCAAGGGAGGAAATCCCCTGCGTGGAGGCTAAATTTATCGTGGCTCAAGGGAGGAAATCCCCTGCGTGGAGGCCAGGGGTGTGCGGCAATTGCCGTTTGCCGTTTGCCGGCCATTTTTGGGGTTTGCCGTTGCCGTTGCCGTTTGCCGAAATTTTCGTTCAAAACGGCAAATTTTCGGCAAAAATTCATTGAAACAACAGAATTTGCCCTTTCCGCAGTCTCTGTGTTGGTCAGCGATTCGGAGTTGCTATAAATAATTATTTTGACTATGTAGTTCCAGCTTCTGGTTCCGGCTCATTCAATGTATAATTGTACCCTTTCAATCGGTAACTTATGAAAACATCTCGACTGGGTAATCAGAGGAGTTCGTTCGAGTTCTAAATTGTTTGGGAGCCTCCAGATGTCTTTTTTTATTCATCAAATTCTTAACCCTTTGAGAATGCCAAAATTGCAAAAAACATTTCAGAGGCATACCCATTACTGCCAGTTCTGAGATTACAAAACCAAGTTATATCAAAGCTGTAGCGCAGAAGCAGTTTTATTTAGACATATGAACCAATGGAGAACTCGTGTATATAGGCTCACTTATCGTCGGTTGGTTAGCTGATGGTAATAATTGGGACAGGAAAATTATCAAATCTGCAAACACTTTGTCCGGATTTTTGAAAGTTGAACAATATTCAAGGCGGTCATTGAAGGCAGTGGTCACAAATATTTTCGATTTTGAGATCATTAGCTGAAATGAAAGGTTGACTTAATAATGACAGAGCTGGGTTTGCTAGGAAATGGTGTAAAGATGAAAAAATGAAAGACCTTCGAAGGCAACGATTAAACCCGCCTTCAACTTTTCACCGGAAATCCAAGGGTTCGAGGCCCATTGCAACAACAGTGAGGGAAACCGGCTCAAAACGAGCAAACAATAGCAATATAGGGCTCGAAACTTGAACGTGGTGTACTCGCCCACCCACTTCCTCGGTAGCCACAGGAGGTGAGGGGCGGGTAAACCACATTCAAGTTTTTGAACCGTATAAGGCGATTTATAGCTTGTTTCTAGCCGACATTGTTGCTGTAATTGTCCTCGTGCCAGCTTGTAGGCCGAATACGCAGAAAGGTAAGAGCCCAAGAGCAGTCCAGCTGGCTAGCGCACTGCACGCGGCGCTCCAGTGAGCGCAGCGGACTTCCGTCGCGCGCGTCGCTTGTACCAGTCAAACGCCCCTCATTCTGTGCATTCGATCAACATGCCCCTTGGAGCTCTTGATTTGAGAACTTGTAGGCTGCGTTTACCGTGAGTACTTCAACTAGACTAGTCTCACTCCATTCTTGTAGCCTCACAAGGGTAGCCATTCAATCGTAGTTTCAAGTGAGCGAATTTGAAATCCCTGAGCCTTTTACTTGCTACTAACAGTAAAAATTTTGACTCCGGTTATAACCTAAACCGCGCGCTGCTGATCGCGGTGTGAACTGTCTTTCGCCATCAATTCCGACCAATCATCGCGTATTCACCCTTCTATTCGCACCTGATTGTGGTACCAGTATCGTCCACAGTATTTGGGTCGACGCACACCCCCATCGCACCAAGCTTGCTTATGGTTTGCTGATTGTCCGTGGATCGGCTAGGCCGGGACGCGCTGGCCGCAGGCTCCTTTCAGAAAATCCTTTGCAGATCTGTCACACTTTCTTCTTCTTTGCAGCCGCAGGAAGGTTTTTGCCAGAGGTTCAAGAAAAGGGCGACTGAAACCTGAATCGTCCATAAATCCATTGTTGTCAAGGTGGTAGGCCTCTTTGGGCAATCGAATAGGTGCTCAGTTGTGTGGCCACGGCTACCACAGTCCGGGCACTCAGGCTTACTGCGATCGATCTTATGCAAGTATGACATCAGCATAGGGGAATGTCCGCAGCGTAACGAGGCAAGGGTATTTCTAGCCCGCCTACCGAGTTCCATGTCGTTGTTGCTGACTCCAGGTGGTACGACCCCCAATATGAGATTGACGGCCATCCTACTCAAGTGATCCCAGACGAACTTGGTGTGCTCCGCACGTACAAGACGCAGACGATCCAGTTGGGAGTCCGTCCATCTTTGTATATTGACTTTCTCGGGAGCATCCGCAAAAGGCCTTTGATAACTCTCTCTCTCTCTCTCTCTCTCTCACGGGATGTCACACTTTGCACTGTTCAAGAAGACGTCCATCTTTGAATCTCTAGCGTTGATTTGTACGGAAACTTCAAATGGAGAGAATCAACAGAATTATCGCAGGCGATGGAGAAGCTTATAGCCTTGTTGATCTTGGTGGTAACTCCTGATCACCTGAGGCTTTCGAGTAGCTTTTGATACACAGGATTTTTCCTCCTGTAAAAGCTATTGAAACGTCAGGCCCATAGTAACTGGCAGATATTGCATGGAATACGACATGACTAACAAGGAAGGGTTGTCTACATGTCAGGCAGTCCCTAAAAGTTTCAAATTTGAACAAGGCCAGAACGGCTCGGCTGAAGTGAGTAGAGCTGATTCAACGATTGAATTACCTTTCTGTATGTTCAGAATAGATCAGAATCTGGGCAACAATACATAGTTTCTGATCTAAACGGAATCAATGCATCAAAATTTTCTACATCTATTCTGAATACATTTAAAGGTAACTCAATCGTTAAATCGGCTCTACTCGCTTCGGCCGAACCGTTTTGGCCTTGATCAGATTTTCGTCTTTTTAAGGACTGCTTGAGGCATTTAGCAGATTCTGAGCATGGGATACTGGAACACTGTCCTCCTCCTAGAACATATCAAAATTACATCCCGAAACTCCATCTGAAGTTGGCAACCCTCCTTGGACGCATATGTCGGTATATTATAGCACAAAACAGATTTTGCCGTTTTGCCGTTTGCCGGCCATTTTTGGGGTTTGCCGTTGCCGTTTGCCGAAATTTGAAATTCCTTTGCCGCACACCCCTGGTGGAGGCTAAATCTATCGTGTATCGGGTATTTCGGGGGTGGGAATCAGTTTGAAGCCTATGTGGACGGTGCAGCCTGCGGCTGCACTGTCGCTCAAGGGAGGAAATCCCCTGCGTGGAGGCTAAATCTATCGTGTATCGGGTATTTCGGGGGTGGGAATCAGTTTGAACGAAAATCCCCTGCATGGAGGCTAAATCTATCGTGTTTCATTTTCATGTCTGAAACGTGAGTGGCTTTCACCAACTAGCTTTGCACCCAAAGAAATCGCAGGAAAGATGCCACCAATACTTGAATCATCCGCGGCCCAAAATAACGGAGAAAATAGAAAAAATGGCGTAATATTGGCGCGTTACGCCGTGAATGAACACAACACGTGCAGCTCAACGAACATACGATCTTAAACATTAATGTTAATCTCCCTTTGCATTTTTTTTGTTTTAATTGTTTGTCATTGTTTCCATGTAAGTAGTTGTATTACCATTAGCATCTATTGATTCCTCATTCGTTTCGCGAATGAGAGTTGCGATGGGGCTGAAATGATCGTGATTAGCTGTGCCGCGCCGCGACCGCGCGCGGAGCAGGTCCGATCCCCGAAGCTCCATACCGGTATTCCGTCGCCGTGCATTGCACGGCGACGCGATCTGGCCATCTCAGTCGCCCAATCGCACGATTGGGCGACTTTCCCCGCGATCTTGTCTGAAAGGCCGGCGACCTGATCGCGCGACGCGACCAGATCGATACACAGTATTTTCATTTGGTCGCGTCGCAGAGCGATCGAACTCTGAAAGAGGCCTTAACGATCTAGTCCGATATCGCTAGTAGTTTTCATATTGATTGCAGCGGTTGTGTGAAAATTTTAGGGTTAAAACGCTTTGTTTGTTACGTCGAACGTCATGCAGACGCCTTGGAACGCTTGTGCTCTTTTTTTTTATTCACATCCGGTTTTTCTATCATGTTCATGAGATCGCATGTATTAAACAGCTCAACGTTCAGGTTATATTCATGTGTGACTCGTTTTACTCCTTTGAGAGCATCCAAGTTATAAAATCTAATAGATAATCGGGAGTGCGAGTAGGGAGCTTCGGGGGTCGGACCTGCTCCGCGCGCGGTCGCGTCGCGGACATGCGCTGAACACGGCTCGGCAGCAATCCCTCGGTACAAAGGCTCTCGGTAATGGACCAATCCTCAGCAATGTCAACATATGAAATGATTTCGTATACGAAATTGAGCTGAGTATTATTTTGAGAGCAATTTACTCAAAAATCGTCATTAGCCAGCAGAACGCCGATTATCGAATACCGGTATGGAGCTTCGGGGATCGGACCTGCTCCGCGCGCGGTCGCGGCGCGGCACAGCTAATCACGATCATTTCAGCCCCATCGCAACTCTCATTCGCGAAACGAATGAGGAATCAATAGATGCTAATGGTAATACAACTACTTACATGGAAACAATGACAAACAATCAAAACAAAAAAAATGCAAAGGAGATTAACATTAATGTTTAAAATCGTATGTTCGTTGAGCTGCACGTGTTGTGTTCATTCACGGCGTAACGCGCCAATATTACGCCATTTTTTCTATTTTCTCCGTTATTTTGGGCCGCGGATGATTCAAGTATTGGTGGCATCTTTCCTGCGATTTCTTTGGGTGCAAAGCTAGTTGGTGAAAGCCACTCACGTTTCAGACATGAAAATGAAACACGATAGATTTAGCCTCCATGCAGGGGATTTTCGTTCAAACTGATTCCCACCCCCGAAATACCCGATACACGATAGATTTAGCCTCCACGCAAGGGATTTCCTCCCTTGAGCGACAGTGCAGCCGCAGGCTGCACCGTCCACATAGGCTTCAAACTGATTCCCACCCCCGAAATACCCGATACACGATAGATTTAGCCTCCACCAGGGGTGTGCGGCAAAGGAATTTCAAATTTCGGCAAACGGCAACGGCAAACCCCAAAATGGCCGGCAAACGGCAAAACGGCAAAATCTGTTTTGTGCTATAATATACCGACATATGCGTCCAAGGAGGCTGCCAACTTCAGATGGAGTTTCGGGATGTAATTTTGATATGTTCTAGGAGGAGGACAGTGTTCCAGTATCCCATGCTCAGAATCTGTTAAATGCCTCAAGCAGTCCTTAAAGACGAAAATCTGATCAAGGCCAAAACGGTTCGCCGAAGCGAGTAGGAGCCGATTTAACGATTGAGTTACCTTTAAGTGTGTTCAGAATAGATGTAGAAAATTTTGATGCATTGATTCCGTTTAGATCAGAAACTATGTATTGTTGCCCAGATTCTGATCTATTCTGAACATACAGAAAGGTAATTCAATCGTTGAATCAGCTCTACTCACTTCGGCCGAGCCGTTCTGGCCTTGTTCAAATTTGAAACTTTTCAGGACTGCCTGAGGCATGTAGACAACCCTTCCTTGTTAGTCATGTCGTATTCCATGCAATATCTGCCAGTTACTATGGGCCTGACGTTTCAATAGCTTTTACAGGAGGAAAAATCCTGTGTATCAAAAGCTACTCGAAAGCCTCAGGTGATCAGGAGTTACCACCAAGATCAACAAGGCTATAAGCTTCTCCATCGCCTGCGATAATTCTGTTGATTCCTCTCCATTTGAAGTTTCCGTACAAATCAACGCTAGAGATTCAAAAGATGGACGTCTTCTTGAACAGTGCAAAGTGTGACATCCCGTGAGAGAGAGAGAGAGTTATCAAAAGGCCTTTTGCGGATGCTCCCGAGAAAGTCAATATACAAAGATGGACGGACTCCCAACTGGATCGTCTGCGTCTTGTACGTGCGGAGCACACCAAGTTCGTCTGGGATCACTTGAGTAGGATGGCCGTCAATCTCATATTGGGGGTCGTACCACCTGGAGTCAGCAGCAACGACATGGAACTCGGTAGGCGGGCTAGAAATACCCTTGCCTCGTTACGCTGCGGACATTCCTATGCTGATGTCATACTTGCATAAGATCGATCGCAGTAAGCCTGAGTGCCCGGACTGTGGTAGCCGTGGCCACACAACTGAGCACCTATTCGACTGCCCAAAGAGGCCTACCACCTTGACAACAATGGATTTATGGACGATTCAGGTTTCAGTCGCCCTTTTCTTGAACCTCTGGCAAAACCCTGCGGCTGCAAAGAAGAAGAAAGTGTGACAGATCTGCAAAGGATTTTCTGAAAGGAGCCTGCGGCCAGCGCGTCCCGGCCTAGCCGATCCACGGACAATCAGCAAACCGTAAGCAAGCTTGGTGCGATGGGGGTGTGCGTCGACCCAAATACTGTGGACGATACTGGTACCACAATCAGGTGCGAATAGAAGGGTGAATACGCGATGATTGGTCGGAATTGATGGCGAAAGACAGTTCACACCGCGATCAGCAGCGCGCGGTTTAGGTTATAACCGGAGTCAAAATTTTTACTGTTAGTAGCAAGTAAAAGGCTCAGGGATTTCAAATTCGCTCACTTGAAACTACGATTGAATGGCTACCCTTGTGAGGCTACAAGAATGGAGTGAGACTAGTCTAGTTGAAGTACTCACGGTAAACGCAGCCTACAAATTCTCAAATCAAGAGCTCCAAGGGGCATGTTGATCGAATGCACAGAATGAGGGGCGTTTGACTGGTACAAGCGACGCGCGCGACGGAAGTCCGCTGCGCTCACTGGAGCGCCGCGTGCAGTGCGCTAGCCAGCTGGACTGCTCTTGGGCTCTTACCTTTCTGCGTATTCGGCCTGCAAGCTGGCACGAGGACAATTACAGCAACAATGTCGGCTGGTAGAAACAAGCTATAAATCGCCTTATACGGTTCAAACTTGAATGGGAGCCAGGTTTACCTGCCCCACTCACCTCCCTGTGGCTACCGAGGAAGTGGGTGGAGCGAGTACACCACGTTCAAGTTTCGGGCCCTATATTGCTATTGTTTGCTCGTTTTGAGCCGGTTTCCTCACTGTTGCTGCAATGGGCCTCGAACCCTTGGATTTCCGGTGAAAAGTTGAAGGCGGGTTTAATCGTTGCCTTCGAAGGTCTTTCATTTTTTCATCTTACACCATTTCCTAGCAAACCCAGCTCTGTCATTATTAAGTCAACCTTTCTATTTCAGCTAATGATCTCAAAATCGAAAATATTTGTGACCACTGCCTTCAATGACCGCCTTGAATATTGTTCAACTTTCAAAAATCCGGACAAAGTGTTTGCAGATTTGATAATTTTCCTGTCCCAATTATTACCATCAGCTAACCAACCGACGATAAGTGAGCCTATATACACGAGTTCTCCATTGGTTCATATGTCTAAATAAAACTGCTTCTTGCGCTACAGCTTTGATATAACTTGGTTTTGTAATCTCAGAACTGGCAGTAATGGGTATGCCTCTGAAATGTTTTTATGATTTTGGCATTATCAAAGGGTAAAGAATTTGATGATAAAAATGAAATCTGGAGGCTCCCAAACAATTTAGAACTCGAACGAACTCCTCTGATTACCCAGTCGAGATGGTTTCATAAGTTACCGATTGAAAGGGTACAATTATACATTGATTGAGCCGGAACCAGAAGCTGGAACTACATAGTCAAAATAATTATTTATAGCAACCCGAATCGCTGACCAACACAGAGACTGCGGAAAGGGCAAATTCTGTTGTTTCAATGCATTTTTGAAGAAAATTCGCCGGTTTAGACAAAAATTTCGGCAAACGGCAACGGCAAACCCCAAAAATGGCCGGCAAACGGCAAACGGCAATTGCCGCACACCCCTGGCCTCCACGCAGGGGATTTCCTCCCTTGAGCCACGATAAATTTAGCCTCCACGCAGGGGATTTCCTCCCTTGAGCGACAGTGCAGCCGCAGGCTGCACCGTCCACATAGGCTTCAAACTGATTCCCACCCCCGAAATACCCGATACACGATAGATTTAGCCTCCACGCAGGGGATTTCCTCCCTTGAGCGACAGTGCAGCCGCAGGCTGCACCGTCCACATAGGCTTCAAACTGATTCCCACCCCCGAAATACCGATACACGATAGATTTAGCCTCCACGCAGGGGATTTCTCCTTGAGCGACAGTGGTGCAGCCGCAGGCTGCACCGTCCACATAGGCTTCAAACTGATTCCCACCCCGAAATACCCGATACACGATAGATTTAGCCTCCACGCAGGGGATTTCCTCCTTGAGCGACAGGTGCAGCCGCAGGCTGCACCGTCCACATAGGCTTCAAACTGATTCCCACCCCCGAAATACCCGATACACGATAGATTTAGCTTCCACGCAGGGGATTTCCTCTTGAGCGACGCAGTGCAGCCGTTGGCTGCACCGTCCACATAGGGTTCAAACTGATTCCCACCCCCGAAATACCCGATACACGATAGATTTAGCCTCCACGCAGGGGATTTCCTCCCCTGAGCGACGGTGCAGCCGTAGGCTGCACCGTCCACATAGGGTTCAAACTGACTCCCACCCCCGAAATACCCGATGCACGATAGATTTAGCCTCCACGCAGGGGATTTCCTCCCCTGAGCACCGTCCATATAGGGTTCAAACTGTTTTTCACCCCCGAAATACCCGGATAAACGATAGGATTTTAGCTCTCCACTCCCAGAGGATCGGACGGACGAGATCCTGTGATAGAGTGGCGATGCTGGCACAGCAGCACCTCCCTTTGTGAAGCTATGGTCTCACATTGTAGCTAACTATGCTCTTCCGGTGTTGGTGTATTCTCAAGGAAAAAAAACGAATTTCAATTGTATTCCAAAACTTGGTATTTGGAAAAAGTAAACTCCAAAACAAAAAAGTGCACCGGATTATGTATGAGTATTCTGCAGGGTTGTTGGGAGCAATCATTCGATTTTCCCCCATTTTCTGGTTTATTTAGGCCCTTCTTTTTCAGAGTTCGATCGCACTCTGCGACGCGATCGTGGGTTAACGGCGACGCGACCGTCGCGTCGCCGTGGCAATCGCAGATTTTGGCAGTGTAATGCCCAATCGCGGAAGTTGGCGACAACGCACCTTTCACGTACACATTCTAATCGACGCCTATTTGATGTCTTTCCTCGCGGTGTCACGCAAATTGGTTAGTAGAGTATATCAAACGAAGAAAATCTCTCCGAATATTCGAAATGGAACGAATAATTCGAAAAATTGACTCTTTTGAATATTCGAATAAACGCAATTATTCGTAAAAATCTCAACTTCTCCGGATATTCTGGAATAACAACGAATTATTCTGAAAAATTTGATCTTCTTTCCGGAATAATCTGAATTATTCGGAATATTCGATTATTCGTTTATTCGCCCGGAATATTCGTTGACATACTCTATTGGTGAGCTTGGCATTTATGATGAAGTGGTGAATTGTGGTTTGTCATTGGCTTATGATAATAATTAGTTTTGCACATGATTGTTTTGCCTACTTATTCGCTGGAATTTTTTCAACTCATCGAACTCAGCGAATGTCATCATCATCAAGTAAACTTGACTTCGATTCAGTATTTCTGTGGATGTGACTCAATTCCTGCTCTGACTTTCACTTGAACTTCCCCTTTATCTGGTTGTTGGAAACCAAGGTAAAGTGGGCAATGAATTGAAAAAATAAAGTTTGTTTTATAGGATTATTCGATTTTGTTTGGTCTTTACTATAGTCCTTAATAAACTTTACTGCTTTTGTGCGTGTTGATCCAATACACATTGTGGGAGGCGCCTTTCTTTCGAAAACTTTTCGTTAAATTGAAAGACTTCTACATCAAAAAGGCAACTTGGGAAAATCTGATCGCGACTTCTTCAAAATTTTCTCTTGGTGCTATCGCAGAACTAATAAAATAGAAGAATCAACGTGAAAAACAGGAATTTGGAAGGAGGACATATGAAGCGGTCAGGATCGGTCGTGCGTCGCCGTGCATTGCACGGCGACGCGATTCGGCTGAGTTATTCCCAGTCGCCCAATCGCAATACGATTGGGCGACTTTCCTCGCGATCTTGTTCTGAAAAAGGCCGGCGATCTTGGATCGCGCGACGCGACCAGATCGATGTACACAGTATTTTCATTTGGTCGCGTCGCAGAGCTGGATCGAACTCTGAAAGAGGCCTTAACGATCTAGTCCGGATATCGCTAGTAGTTTTCATATTGATTGCAGCTGTTGTGTGAAAAATTTTACGGTTAATACGCTTTAATACGTCGAACGTCATGCAGACGCCTTGGAACGCTTTGCAGTGCTCTTTTTTTTATTCAATGATCCCGGTTTTTCTATCATGTTCATGAGATCGCATGTATTAAACAGCCTAACGTTCAGGTTATATTCATGTGTGACTCCGTTTTTACTCCTTTGAGAGCATCCAAGTTATAAAAATCTAATAGATAATCGGCGTTCTGCTGGCTAATGACGATTTTTGAGTAAATTGCTTTCAAAATAATACTTCAGCTCAATTCTTCGTATACGAAATCATTTCATATGTTGATACTTGCTGAGGATTGGTCCCATTACCGAGAGCCCTTTTGTACCGAGGGATTGGGTTGCCGGGAGCTCGTGTTCAGCGCATTGTCCGCGGCGCGACCGCGCGCGGAGCAGGTCCGACCCCCGAAGCTCCCTACTCGCACCCCCGAATACCAAGTTTTTGAAATACAATTGAAATTCGCTTTTCCCCTTGAGAATACACCAACACCGGAAGAGCATAGCTACAATATGAGACCACGCTTCACAAAGGGGTGTTGTTGTGCAGCTTAGCCACTCTATCACAGGATCGTCCGTTTCGATCCTCTTCCGAGTGGAGGCTAAATCTATCGTTTATCGGGTATTCTCGGGAGTGAAAACAGTTTGAACCCTATATGGACGGTGCTCAGGGGAGAGAAATCTCTGCGTGGAGGCTAAATCTATCGTGTATCGGGCATTTCGGTGGAATCAGTTTGAATCTCATGTGACGGTGAAGCCTGCGGCTGCACCGTCGCTCAGGGGAGGAAAATCTGCAGGAGGCTAAATCTATCGTGCATCGGGTATTTCCGGGGTGGGAATCAGTTTGAACCCTATGTGGACGCGGAGCAGGCCCAGGCCGCACCGCCGCTCAAGGGAGGAAACTTGTGCGTGAGGCTAAATCTAATGCGGGTATCGGGTATCTCAGGGGGGAGGGAATCTCCCGCATGTGGAGTGCCAAATCTATCGTGTATCGGGCATCTCAGGGAGGGGGAATCTCCCTGCGGAGGCTGGAATCTATCGGCAGCAGGGTATTTTTGGAGTGCGGGAATCAGTTTGAACTCTATAGGACAGTGAAGTTTCTGCGGCTGCACTGCGGCTCAGGGGAGGAAAATCTCTGCGTGGAGGCTAAAATCTATCGTATCGGGTATTTCAGAGTGGAATCAGCTTAAACTCCTGAGTGATTGGTGCAATTGCATTGCACCGTCGCTCAAGAGAGGCAATCTCGCGTGGAGTGCTAAATCTATCGTGTATCGGGTATTTCGGGAGTGGGAACCGGCTTTGAACCTCTATGTGGGCGGTGAACCCGCGGCCGCACCGTCGCCTGCATGGAGTGAAACTCGGCGTGGGAGGCTAAATCTATCGTGTATCGGGTATTTCGGGGTGGGAATCAGTTTGAACCCTATGATGTGATTTGCAGTCTGGTACTCGCACCGCTGCTCAAGGGAGAAAATCTCTGCGTGGAGGCTAAATCTATCGTGTATCGGGTATTTCGGGAGTGGGAATCAGTTTAAACCCTATGCGTGACGGTGCAATTTGATACTGCACCGTCGCTCAGGGAAGGAAATTCCTGCGTGGAGGCTAAACCTATCGTGTATCGGGTATTTCGGGAGTGGAATCAGTTCAAACCCTATGTGATTTGTGCAGCCTGCGGTCGCACCGCTGCTCAGGGGAGGAAATCCCTTGCGTGGAGGCGAAATCTATCGTGTATCGGGTATTTCGGGTGGAACTGGTTTGAACTCCTATGTGGACGGTGAAGCCTG
>JAPDOI010001808.1:0-138546 GCA_029168955.1 Aplectana chamaeleonis
GCGAAGCAAGCAGAAGCTAACGCCAAGCAAGCAGAACCTTACGTAGGGTAGGGGAACGAGTGGAACCATGCATCGAAGCGAGCGGAAGCGATCGCGAGGCAAGCAGAAGCTAACGCTAAACTAGTGAAAGCTAACTCGGAGCGAGCAGAAGCTAACGCTAAGCAGGTTAATACCAAGCAAGCGGAACCTTTTGATAGGCGGAAGGGGTAGAATGAGAACCATGCGCCAAAGCAAGCGGACTCATGAGCGAAGCGAGCGGAATCTCACCTTATGCAGAGGTAGCGAGGTAAACCACATGGTACGTCAATCGAAAAGAGGATAGTTGAAATACCTTGTGCTAGCAGCGCATAAAAAATGCTATGATTAGTTTTTCGACTTCCAATGCATTTCGAATTCGAATACCACGGAACCGCTAGCTCATATTGTCTATGAGCCAAATTCTGCCTTGGCCATAACCGCAGATACATGAAGATAAATGAGGTTCGCCTTTTAACCCACTCTATGAATCATGTAACTACATTGATTTCCGATATGTTTATCTCAGAAAACTTGCAACAACAACTGTCTTACTGGAGATCGGCTTTATCTCAGAATGAACACAACACCAAACAGATAACTTATGTAGGAGGCATATTTCAAAGCGTATTTCAATGATTTAATAGAAAATCCCTAAAGGCCGGATATATCGCATCACAGAACAGTGAAAACGTACATGTCGTTAGAAAACACGTAATTGGAGAGCGTAAAACAGAGCAACTCTCTACGGTAGTCGAGCTTCGTCGCCAGCTCTTTCTCCTTTGCGTGCAACGTTCCCTAGCTGCGAGAACGTTTTCCCACCTTGTTATTCGTCCTTTTCTGTCGCTGAGATAAGAACAGCTGGGAACTGGTCGTAGTAAGCGTTGTCGTCCTGATACATTAAATCCCTAAACACAAGATTTCGAGGCGTAACACAAAAAGTTGTTACATGTTTTCATTCGCGTCAATTCTGCTTACCTTTATGGATTGTATCGTTGGCTATCCGCTACGATTTCTTGTTCGACGGGGTCAGCGCTCAGGTCGTAAGCGTCATTTGAAACTTCCTCCTAGGTTTCTTGTACTAGCATACCCGACGACGGAAATCATTGCTGGAACATGCACAGATGTTCAGAAAACTTAATTCATAAGGATCATAAATTGAAGACTCACTGAGCCATTTTGAGCATGTTCGCGATGACACCTTCCAGGCCAGAGATAGGAAATCGTGATTGATTTTCGCGGAAAAAACGGCTCAGGAACGCAAAAAAAATTGAAAATGGCAGCCACTGACGTATTGGTATTCTCTTGCATCCCTAAGTCGAATCATTCCAAGCGATTTACAAATTTTGTTCCTGTAGATGCTTACTGTGTTTGAAGCGAGAAGAGACCGCTTCCATATTCGAAAAATAAAACAAGTGTAATGATGTCGTCTCTTGAGATCGTCTGACTGCAAGAGAATCATGGTGAATTCAAAATGAGTGTTAATTCATAAAAGATAGGGGTGAACATCTTGCAACCATTGGCTGCCTATTGACTTCTTGATTGGCGCGAAGGCTGTGCGTGATCACAAGTTACGGATTAGGATTTACTAAGAAATACGGAATAGGAGATTCAAAAAAAATTGCGCACAGCCCTGATGGGCTCGTGAATCTTTCACGAAGGGCACCGACCATTGTAGCGCAGTGTGATGCACGCGCTTCCGCTCCGCTCCGGCTAGAGCGATAATGCCAATGCCATATATCATGTATCATTACATCATGCTATACCAAAAAGTGCATCATTTGACTTTATCGATAAAAGGAATACAACTGACAGGGAGAATGAATTAAGGAGATCAGAAGGTAGCTGAGTCGAACGCAGAACTCAGATATCAGGCAGAACTCGAGCCTGCATTGCACGTTTCCGAGCGAGAGTATTACTATCACACCAACGACCCCCCGGTCTGCATTCCTCAGCTATTCACACATGAATTGTGTAGGCACAGCAACAATCATTCGATAATGGGTATAATCTGATAAGCACATATCGGCATTAAATCCAGTTAAAGGCACAGTCCAAGCTCGTCGGCAAAAATCGATATCATGGTCCAGCCGGTGTGTGTATCAACCCTGCAAAACGCTGAGTCTCAACTCTTCCGAATAGGCGAAAAAAAATCGAGCACCCATGGACCCGCTGAGTCAGCATTGATTCCGCCCACTTCAGGTGGTTTCGGTCTCAACAGGGATTAGACGCGCCATGGATTTGATCAAAATATACGTTCTTCCATTTTTATCGGCCTATTTTTATAGTGTGGTCTGCTCCGTGCGATGGCTGCGTGGACGAGCCTTACTCCACATTATCGGCATCGATGAGATTCCGAGGAGGGAAACAGGACCGGGCAACTGTCCACGAAATTCACTCACCGTTCAAATTTACAATTGAACTCTCTAAACTGAGCAGGAAAACTGGATAAAGGTTTTCTGAGCTTGACTGTGCCTTCGAAGGCAGTTCACGATGACTTTCGGTTCCGGAGTGTTGCACTCAAAACAATACGTTGGCCACTAAGTGTTACAGAAATCTGAAGAAACGGCTTTGAAACGCACTAAAACGTCTTGTTTCAGTGGCATTTTCTCTGCGCTACCTGACTAGTTGTCCGATTGATAAACATGTTCACGGTGGTTCATCGGTGACCACTGCCTTAATCAAAATGGAAGAATACTTCAGGCAAAGCAGTATTAGTTGGGGTCCGGAGGAAAGAACGGAGCAACAGAAAGCGAATGATTGCGAAAGACGGGACCACAAAAGATTTCATTGTCGCAACGAACAGTTCCATTGATACTAAATAAGGCGGGTGAGAATGAAGGATTTGGTGCTTCTGGGACGTTTTTCTCAATTTCTTCCGTCATTTCAGTTCTACTCGGGGGTCAAAGAATCGATTTAGCGATTAATCTCAAAATCGAAGATTATCGTGAACACTGCCTTTAAGCTGAGGCCTTGGAAGATGTGATTTTGATGATTTTAGAATGTTTAGAGCTTGACATCTGAAATTGTGTTCAACTCGCCTATCTTGCTATATCTTGTGCTATATCAGGCCAAAAAAAGGGCAATAAACATTCTAAAAACATCAACATCAGAGGGAGAGAAATGGAAAAAAACTGCACGACTGCTAATGAACGAAGCAAAAAAGACGAATCGATGAGCAGGCATTGCTGATGTAGAGCCGAGTCGCACCTGCAAGATAGCGTGTCAACTCCGTGCAAAGCTGCTGGAACGGTTCAGCAACTCCCATAAGCTGCTTGCACGGTGCTTTACGTGCCTAAGGCTGATTGCACGGAACCGAAGCTGGTTCGCATCCTACCGATCCACGATAAGGAGGCTCGCACGGAACGAAGTGTCAGTGAGCTGGTTAACACCGTACAATAAGCTGCTGGAACGCTTCGAAAACCCCCAATAAGGCTGCTTTCTCGGTGCGTCGGTCTTGAAAGCTGAGAAAGCTCGCTTGCACCATACCAAGACGCGAATATGACGTGTTTGTACCGAACGAAGTGGCTTTAGCGTGTTAACAACAAGCACAGCCATTATCGTTCTTTTACTGCCACGCTTGACCTGGCTCTGTGACTTCAGGTTTTTCTCGAAACTCCTGCTGGCGTTTGAGAATTCACGACGTATTTTCGTGTCGAGTCTCCACGTCTCTTCCCAAATTCTATGTCGTCTTAGTCGTTGAACTTCCTCTCTTTACGAATTAGGCTGGTAATAGTGCTCATTACGGTGCTCGAAAATACCCCGCATTGCAGTGCTGTTTTGTCCCGTAATCCCTCATCCGGATGATTATAGTTGTCGATGAGCTTGCCACACCGAGTTCTGTTTAGGACCTATTTTCAGGTATTGCGCCAGTGCCCTCGCTGTCCTACAACGCGCGTGTCCGCATGCTGAAATCCGGCTGTTGGTCAAGAGTCCGAATGATTGAATCAGCCGGAGTACTGGCCCTGAGTTCGCCTATGAGGATTTAGTTGAGTTCTCTAGAAGGAAGAAAGCTGTGATCCAGAGGCCAGATTCATCAATCGTTATACCAAGAGTGTACGGGCATTTCAGGCAATCTTCCGCATTCTCACAAAATGTATGGGAGGTTATATTCGTCGTCAATCAGCGCCAGCCGACCATGCAATGAACGCTGCCCATTCGTTCACGTCCGCCACACATCAATATACGCCGTGCACTTTGGGGTCATCCTGTTGCTCGAAGCTGCAGCGCATAGGACAGAGAGCGGCTCCTACCTTCTTCGCAGCATTCTTACATGTCGTCCCAGGCTGAGCATAGAGGATGGGAGCTGGGCGGAAAACGTGGACGATCCGAGTCAAAGAATGACCGTTTTACGAATGAGCTCTCGACCTTCTCATTTTACTGGATTTGAGTCTCTACGCGACTTTTTCATGAAGTTCTTTCACCAGCTCTCCAAAATTGTCGATCTTGAGTCGATCGTTACCTGATCAGGTATCCGTAAGGGTGAGAGTGTAGATATCGAACCGTCCGCATCGGCACCGGCGACAGTTGTGAACGTCCTTTCATGTCCTTTAGGATTCTTCTAGTTTCTCTTCTTCGAATCCTTGCACGTCCCGTCCTGAGAGTTCTCAAACTTCACCGTAATTCCATATGACCGACCGTTCCATTTGGGCCTTCAATCAATCCCAAACATCTATATTGCCATTACACAACTGCATTTTTTATCATCGCGTCTGCGATAGGTCCGAGTATCTTGCTTCCGCTGCCGCGATTATCTTCAAACTCGGCGTAAGAGAGGCGGAAACGCTTCAACACAGCATTTCATCCTCAACTCCAGAAATTTCTGATTGCGTAACTCATCCATCTCCAAGCCGGCACGCCTCCGACACTCCTACACGTTTCCTCATCTACAGGCGATTAAAGAGAAAAAAAAGTATAAGAATTGATTTTCAAATAATGCCATAAAAATCCAACCCAAAAGCCGGATGTGGAATTGCTGGTAGCGGATAAAGTGACTTGCAACACCCGTAAGTTTGACCACCCATATTAAAGGCAGCATACACTCTCGCAAAAGTTGTTGAGATAACTACGTAGTGGGATCGTACAGGCTGTAGTAGAGCGCTCACGAAGTTGCAAGCGTCAAAAGTTAATTAGCTCCGTTATCAAAGGCAGTGGTCACGATGAAAATTCATCGAAAAACTACAGAAATCAGTTTAGATATGAAACAGCTAAAAAAGCTATGAAGGCAGCGCGGTGAAAAAACGGGCTAGAATTCTTAGAGTTATTGAGACCCCAAATTTTCATGTCTGTGCACACGTGCACAGAAAGATCACAGTCCCATGCCAAGCATTCAAAATCATCGACACTCACAAGGGACGACCCCCCGGGGGAGGAGACGTCCTAAAAAAAATTCTCCTGAAAGTTGTGGGGTTGGATATAGTAATATTACTGTATGTTGGGTTTTACCTAAGGGCTTTCCGATATTCCGGAAAAAAACAAAAAACTATTTGAGACCACCTGTAACCTTCTACTCGGAGCAGCTGGAATGAATTCATATGCTCGGCACACATTAAGTTACAATAAAATTGCCCTATACAAGGTTTGAATATCGATTTGATTCTGGCCCATCATGAGATGGTAAGCCGTTTCCGAGCTCACTGTGCATTCCATTTAGGAGTGTGCGTAATAGAATTTTTGTAATTTGTTAGTCGTTAGTCGTTCAACCGGCCAAAACCCTCGTTAGTCGTTAGTCGTTAATCGTTAGTCGTTAAAAATTCAAGCTTTGAAAACAAGCACAGTTGAGGCAGAAAAAAACCCTTATGGATAGAAAAAGGAAGGCATGAAGAGATGTATGTTTTCCGAAACATGCGTGGCCATTAAAGACACAAATAATTCCTTGTTATAGAACCTAGTTCAAACTACAAACCCATATACATAATTTAAAAAAATCTCCTTAACCACTCGGATATTGCTGCACAAAAGCCTAGTACTCGAGTATGTGTTTATCGCTTTTTGTGTTTTTTTTTCGGTGAGAAAAGAGACAACATGGGAAACCGAAGAACTCTAGAACTCTTTGCTATGTTTCCAGTTCAAAATTTGCCATTCTGTGCTATATGATGTTATTTGAGATCTACCCGATGGTGACAACACGGAGAATTGCACCGAATTTGAACAAATTGTTCTTTTTCTCAGCTTCAAGCGAGCCGAGCACTTGCGTGATTCAGGAGCTTGTTCCCAATAATGGGGAAATGTCGGAAGAAATTACCAAGAAAATTTCACCCTCAAGTGAGCGTTCCAGCACCACTTTATTGAAACCCCATATCTCGAATTTATGATCGAGAATCGAAGGATGGCACCCTTTACAATCCAAACATCGGACACATCGCTTCCTTCGGCGCACAGTTGTGGTTCTGCAGGCACCGCTCCATTTTATCACATCTGATAGGGCTCTCTGCAAAAATCTCCGCTGGAGCTGGCCAGTGCTTGAACCGGTTCAGTAAGCCTACCATAAAGTAGGGCGACCGACACGAAGCTCGATATCGTGAGATCAGCGATGATTTCCAATCATTAGCCCCGTTCTTCCCTTGATTCTCAGCTCCTCTCTTTACTCAGGTCAGCTTGCATAGATCTGGTGCAAAACACGGAAATTGCAAGCCTCGGACAACTCGTCCACTATGTTTCCATAGATCAATCTTTGAGGGACCATAACTACCTTCCCAGAAGGTCCTGTACGATTTCAGAAACACCTTCGGGATCAGCATGGCACCTTTTTCAAGATAGGCGGAAAACAGAAAAAAAAACAATTTCTATCGTGAACACTGCCTTTAAACATGTTCCTACCTTGACATGATATGATACCTCTGGCAAACAGGGGCGTCGACAACAGGTTGATCCGCCCACCATGAGCCACCGCTGGCCAACGCGCCGATATTCGACGGGGCCGTGGCCGCGAGTCATGCTCTGGTCGATGTCGAGCTGTTGCACAGCAACTACGGCCGCGAGTTATGATCTCGTCGATATCGACCTGTTGCACAGCTAGCGCTCTAGATACAAGGGGAGTATACGACGCATTTTTCAGCCATGCTGTGAGTGATGGGAGCGCGGCGGGTTCAATTACCCAAGTTTGAGGTGCATTGGCCCCGCCCAGCATCTTGAGGTTCTGCCCATCCGGTGGTGACCCCAGTGGAGGCTGGGCGACACAGCCGCGACGCGTGTCGGAGTGTCGAACGCGACGCGTGTCGGAGTGCCGAGCGCGACGGCGTGTCGGGGTGTCGACCGCGACGGCGTGTCGGAGTGCCGACCGCGACGCGTGCCGGCGCGCCGACCGCGACGCGTGTCGGTAGCTAGATGAAACAGTCATTTAGGATATGAACTGCTGCTGAATAGGCCGCTAAGCGCGGCACATCGAGTTGTCAACATCCCAACAACAGGCGGACGTCACTGGGCAACGGGCAGGTCTCAGGCTGACAATACGCGCGCTTGTCAACAGGGTTTATGAGATGACAACTTATCAACCTGTTGTCGACGCCCCAGTTTGCCTGGGACACCGGCACTATGTATACTGATCGGCCACTGATTCTTTCCTTCAAGGAAAGAAGGAAGGGAGAGTTTGTTGGGTCAACAACATCTCATTGTAAAAATATATGGTTTCGAATGCCCAAATTTCCGTCAAAAATGGCCGGTACTCCGTCAGTCATCTGGCAATATAGTACAAATGAGAGGAAGATGATGAAATATATTATACGATTACGCGAAGGATGACTTTACACACATCGGTTCACCTGTACTTCCCCACAAATCTCCCGGAAGAAGGATGAACTTCATTTGACCGTGAGATCATGGGTCAACATAGTGATTGGGTTGTAGCGCGATTTGAATGATTCTTGACATTCTAATGAATTTCGGGATTGCTTACGAAAATATTTTCGATTTCGTTAGTCGTAACACCCAAGAAGCCCGTTTACCCCATTCCTCGTATCACTTGACTGAAGTTGCAAAAGCAACCGTGCAGGGATGATCGAGAGGATCACGATGGCCAATGCTAAACTACGCAGGGTTGCGGGTTCGATCCCCGCAATGCATCTTCTGGAAAAATTGTTTTCATTAGTTCGATTGTTTATCCACGAGGTTTCTCATTCACATTTTGAAGGCAGTGTTCACGATGATTTTCGTTCCCGAGCTTTCCACTCAAAACCAAGCGTTGGCCACCGAGTGTTACAGAAATTACGAAGAAACGGCGAGAAACGCACTAAAACGTCATATTTCAGTGACACATCCCTGGCCTGTCCAGTTGTCCAGTTGTATGAACATGTTCACGGTGGTTGTCACCGGTGAAAAAGTGGGTCAGTCGAAAATGGAAGAATATTCCAGGCAAAATAGTACTAGTTAGGGTCCGAAGAAAGGAATGGAGCAACAAAAAGCAAATAATTGTAAAGGACGGGCCCACAAATGATTTCATTGTCACAACGAACAGTTCCTGTGAGAGTAAAGAGGCGGGGTGAAAGTAAAGGATTTCGTGACCTTCTGGTGCATTTTTCTCGACTCCTTCGTCATTTTTGTTTGACCGGGGGCCAAACAATCGATTTAGCTATTAATCTCAAAATCGAAGATTATCGTGAACACTGTTTTTAACTTGCTTTTTCCAATCTGACTGGATTTACAATTTCTATCGCGTGAATCCATTTAGTATATGAGCATTTCCTCATTTTATTCAAAAAATTATCCTTCTCGTCTTCTTGTGCTAGCATTTCGAGTTCATTGGAAAATATTGTAATGTGAACATTTTTAAACTTTGTATTACTTTTGTCGAGTAAAGGAGAAAACCTTTTTTTCACACATAGAAGTCGTTTGCGAATCATCGAGAAAAAAGCATTGCCATTGCAAGAAGCAAAGCGATGAACCCTTTCTTAAAAATTATCATCATGGATGCAGTTTCCATTTTCAGAAGGCGACAATTGGTTGCCCAATACATCTGCTGACCCTTCATAAAATCTACTAAACTTGGCTCGATCACGCAGATTTTTTATCGATTATCTGGAAATCGAGGGTGAGTGAGTGAGCAGATGACGAGGAAAAAGTCGGAAAATTTTTTTCCATTATTGATCCAAATAAAACAGATCGAGGTAGATGGGTGTTAGATATAGAAGCCAGCCAATTTTCGCTTCTGAAAATTCGAGAGCACAGCCATGGTGGTCGTTTGAAGAGAATGCGCCCGCTAATTTTTCATGTTTTTCCAATTTTTCGCTTTACCGGATGGTCCTTAGGTAAAACCCAACATAAAGAAATGTTACTATATCCATCCCCCACAACTTTCAGAAGAACTTTTTTTATGACGTCACCTCCCACGGAGGTCTTCCCTGGTCAGAGGAAGAATTAAATGCAAATTTACCTAATAAAACAGTTGAACAATGAAACAAGCACTTCAACCAGTGTTTTTGACTAGATGTTTAAGGTGCGTCCGAATGAGAATGGCGGCCCATGCGGCCGGCGTGTTTGGCAGGCGGCCGTCCCGTTCGCCGCTCTCGGACGAGCATGCGAAAAGTCCCCACCGCCATCGACTACGAACGGGGCCACGGCAACTTGGGATAGGGGCTCTCTACACACGGATGGAGGAGTTGTCCTGTTCTTGCAGTTCGACCCTTCCGCTACTCAGTTGAAGCGCTGTGGTCCCGAGTAGGATTAGAGCCGCAAAAGGTACGACAAATCCTTCCCCGGTATGTAGAGAGTCCCTTTACCCGGCAACTCTGCCTTTGGCGGCGACACGGGGCGAGAACCAGACAGTGTGCATGCAAATATGAGCAACTCACAAGAAGCGTCGGCGGCGACGAGAAGTCCAAGCTGAAACGCATGACAGAACTCCTGCACCAACCAAACGAAGTGTATATTGCGCTTACCGATACCACAGCTAGAACAGACGGTATTCTGCGTGACACTTTGTGAAGGAAATTCCCCTTATTTATAGTGGATGGACGAAATGATTTTCTGGTATCACCCGTCAAATTTCGACAGAAATCACACTTTCAGCGCTATTCACTGAAGGGCAATAACAGCAGAACGATCGATACAGAGCTGAGAATGCATTCTTCTGTTGAAATCGTTACATGACCTTAGGCCCCCGTCAGAGTTGGCAGATCGGCTCAGTCCCTTAGGACGATGCGTACCGTAAACTTGACAGACGAGTGTAGGAAGCAGAAGCACACCCCGTTCTGAGCCTGCCCGGCCGATGTTCATCGTCCGCACGCAAACCCATCAACAAAAATACTTCCACTACGTCCGGATGGGTCCCAGAGTCTTATTTTGTGCATGGTTACAGACCGCATGAGGTTAGGATGTAATTAAACGGACTCAAATGGTTTTTCGACAACTGTGAAGTCAGCCTTACAGAACCTGGCACAGGGTTCCTCACTTAGTGGTGCTGGACTGTTACGTTAGTGAATCTGCCACTATCGAAGGACTGCTTGCTAGCAATTAAGACCGCTCTAGATCATCACTGGCGTCCAACCAATGCCGAATCCTGGTATGGCTGGCGTAGAGAGTTTACTTCCCGTTGCAAGTCAAACCTAACGACACAGACTTATCATTTTGCTTGCCAACTTCGCCAGCTCCCTTCACTCGAAGGATAACAGAAAAACAGAAGGTTGACGTTGTCAAGATCACTTTCAAAAGCTTCCTGCACGTCTCGTTTCAACCTTTTACCCTGCAACACAACTTTCGAACCTCCTACTCGAGCACACACTTTGCTCTTACACAGAAAATTTCGAATCAAACTAATGCTTTTGAGCTAAGTAATAAATTTCTGGTCACACGCTCACAACACAACTACGAACCATAGTCAACACAATTAGTTATTTCGTACGCTCGCCATTTTCGGTATCAAGGTCATCTTCAAAAACCATTTCTCCACTGGGGGCCTACAGAAAGTAGTGTTACTGAGTGCAGAGTAAAGACTCTTTTACTCGCACTGTCAGTTGCCCAGCAGCAGAGCTTCCACACCAACAGGGTGGTATGTGATATACTTTTACATTTTCAGATTTTTTTTCGAATATTCGACTTTTCAAATAATTCGGAATTTTGAAGTTTTCGAATATAAGACTCTTCGAATGATTCGGGATTTTGAACTTTTCGAATATTCGACTTTTCGAATAATTCGGGAATTCAAACTTTTCGAATTATCGACTTTTCGAATGAAAAGTCGACTTTCCCAATCGACTATCGAATGATTTTTCGAATTTTTTTCATTCGACTTTTCAAGTAAGTCAAAAAATATTTTGTCACTCCCACTACTTCCCAGAAAAAAAGCTAAATTACTTGAGCTAGCATATTCTATCATTCTTTTGAGACTGAACTGAACTGTCGATTAGGGAACCAAACAAACTATGACGGTTGGCTATATAAAAAAAATATACGAATACGTGTATATGCGGCAGATAATGCAAGCAACTGCTTCTCATTATTTAATTCCGATAAGGAGTAAGTACAAAACAATAACTCGGGCACCTGTTTTACAAATAGACTATTGAAATTCGCCGCCACCGCCGTCTTGGGCATTTTTCGTAGCCCTCGCACGCAAGCGCGGTGGACTATGAAAGTTCTTACCGCGCGAGACGCGCGTGCAGCCCATCCAGCGCCGCCATAGCGGCACCGCCCTAACAGCCATAACGGTTTCGTCATTTTAATAATTACTTCCTTCTCAGTTTAGGTGCACTTCAACATTGAAGGCAGTGTTCACGATGAATATCGCACTCGAGTTCGACCCGAAAAATGGGCTTCTTTGGTCGTTAGGTAACTAACAGTGAAGAAACAGCCCAGGAAAACGTTCAGAATAAGCTAAAATAACGGTTTCCAACGTTCAGGGCGTGGACGAGAATTATTGGCCCTACTGATTTCCGCAAGCGCGCTAATCTCAAAATCATTGATAGTTCCGCTCCACCTTGATTTCGAAAGGCCGGAATCATACTCACCGCGACGCGCGACTGCGACTGTGCACATCGGCCATATCGATTTTGGGTCGATATGGGAAAAACACTGCGTCGCGTCGCCAGTCCCGGGAAGCATGATCTCGGTCAAACACAACTACGATTTGCGTCCGTGTGAATCCTTGGCGCGCAACCTGCTCGTGGGTCAGTGGAATGTTTTGGAAAATCAATTTGTTCGAAAAAGTCGACTATCGAATTCATTCGAATGTTTCCGTAAATTTTCGAATATTCGACTTTTTCGAATGATTCAGGATTTTAAACTTTTCGAATAATCGACTTTTTGAATGATTCGGGATTTCGAACTTTTCAAATATTCGACTTCTCGAATAATTCGGAATTTTGACGTTTCCGAATATTTGACTTTTCGAATATTCGACATTCCGAATAATTCGGGAATTTGCCTTTCTCGAATATTCGACTTCTCGAATAACTCGAAGTCGACTTTTCAATCAGAAGCAAACGTATGATCTGCACCTTGCACGACGGTTCCTTCTAAACGTCCCATCACATCATTGATTAAAAATTACATTGATCCTGGAGCCGAAAGTCACAATGTTGTTCGCCCTGGGACTATATCGACTCGGCGCGCATCTTTTGAGCATGGCCATAACTTTTGCAGAATAATTCTCCGAAAATACCAAAATACACATTTCGACAGGCGGAAACATCACCAATATAATAACGCTAATCGATTCCCGAGCATAGCAGATAACTCTGAGTACAACTCGGTAATTCGAAGGCAGCGTTCACGATAATCATTCTCGATGACTTTCCGCAGTGAAATGATAGGATCGAGAAGAATTCTATGCTCTCAGTGACGAAAAAATGGTTTAAAAAGAGCTAGGAATGGCTAAATAATGGATGCAAACAGGCGTTCTGAGGTCACCGAAACTCCTCATGTCGCCTTTCCGCCCTAGAACCTCGAGGTTGTGATAAATGGCTACTCAAGTCAAGGAAATACTGATGAGCTCAGCTAAACCGCTTGATTATCACTGTTATAACTTTGACTTTAACTCTTTTACGCGCCCTTGCAGAAGTGTAGAAACCTAGAAAGGCAAAAAAACATCGAAAACATCAAGGAATTTAAAAAATGACAAGTTTCGAAAGATGAAACGTAAAACAATTAATAGATTTCTTGCTCGAAACAATGTAGGCAATTTTTGACAAGTGTTTTACCGCAATTTAACAAGTTGATCGGTATCTGAACAGTATGACGTCATCTTCAAGTGACATTCCATGCCTGGCTCTGAAGGTGAAGAAGCCGATTGAATGAAAGTTCACGGTGCGCGGCTGACGGAATTTAAACTTGAACCTTTCTCTCCTAGTAAATTTGTTAATATTCCAGGGCAAAATAGTACTAGGTAGCGCTCCGAAGAAGACAACGGACTCATCCGAAAGCAAGATAAGCTTTAGCATCCTTCGTAGCGGCTGATTCCTCCACGCTCAAACGCTCAAAAGTCAACTGTAATAAAGTGAGTAAAGGCCCTCTCTTTAGCAACAAAACACGGTTTTTCGCGTTTCTTCAAGCATGCCTTGCTGTATAGGGCACCAGAATTTCGGTAAACGATTTAGAGATATCAAAAGTGCGAATCTATTGTGAACACTGCTTTAAGTTCAGGAAAAGGCTTTTTTCGTTCAATCGGTGTTCATGGAACATAGACGTGGAGAATCGCTCTATTGGAGGCCCATATATTTCAAGCGGAATTCAACCTAAAATTTTCTGTTCCGTCTATCGATCTATACCAGAAAAACTGCGAATAAAAACTTTCTAAGCGAATGGCATCACGTATAGATCCATCCAGCGAAACTGGTTGAACGTAACCCCTGTTTAGACACCACGTCTCAATGCGTGTGGTTGCGTCGCGGCCACTACCGTTCAATAGCGCCAAGAGACTAAGCTACTGGTCAGTGTTGACCACGACGCAATCGCTTACACTGAAATTCAAGATGACAGCACAAGAAATTCACGCAAGACTGTGCTATCCATCAAGAACTATTGGCGTTCGTCTCTGTAAAACGTTTGTTCCGTTTTGATCTATGACTTGCCCACGACTTTCAACTTCTACGAATTCGGTATTTTTTCATAGTTGGGGACGACCTTCGAGACCACAGTTTTGATCAAAAACGTGAAAAAAACGTGGATGTGATTGTTTAGAGAACCACCGCAGTTCTAAACAAGGAGTTCACAACAAGAATTTAAGAACGTGTTCAGCGCTAAAATTTTGCCAGGATTCGACACTGCAACAATGGTAAAATCCCTTACATTGATACGCTGATTGGGTATGCTTTTGTGTCACTAAGAAAACATAATTCTGTCATTATTCAAAGCACTTCGATCACGTTGCCTTGTTTTTTAAGTCAAAAATATGCAATTACAAAAATAAGATGTTTCAAAAGACAAGAAGATTTTCGGTTTTTTTTTTGGAATTTTTCGAATTCAAAACCGGAAATTTTTAATTTTTCGGTTTTTTCGATTTCGAAGTTTTTCGCACATGCCTGGTTTGAACGCGAGAATCTCTTGAAATAAGGAACATAGAATTTCAAATTTCCATGGCCTGTCTGAGCCTGTATGGACGCTTTTGCTCCTCGTGCTAGATGATCGACCGGAAAAGCGCCTTCGCAGAGAACAGAGCAGTTTTCAAGAGGCTACAGCATTATGAAAACGCAGCATTGAGGTCTCAAGCTTTGCCAACTATTGGGTTGATGCATAATTATCCGGTGTTTTTTCAACAATGATTATTTAACAGAGTCGTTGTTATCGGAAAGCTCGCGGGATAGCCACCCAGCTATTTTTAACACTTTTCCCATCAATTTGATTCTAAAGACCGTGGATTGATTGACATTGAAGTCTCCAGCCAGCATTCGTGTTGTCGTGCCCTCGCCATCTTCCACGGCTGCCAGAAGAACCTGATCCTCGAAACCCAATGGCCCACCTCTTTCAGACTTATAAAATGGCAATTATGCCATTGTCCATACTTGATGTATATTTTTATACATATGAACTATACATAACGTTGGCATGGATCTGGAAGAGACTTTGCGTTCACTCTTGAAGGTTGGCGCGAACTCGGTGCCCTATGCTATAACATAGGTGCACCGAGTTTGCGCCAACCTCCAATGAGGAACGCAAAGTCTCTTCCGGGTCCACGCCGATGTTACGTATTAGTATAACATATTAGCCTCCAAACTGGTATCACCTCACTTAAAAATGGGAAACCACTTTCTACACTAACTTTCGCTGTTTGCTCCTTCGCCAAAATGTTCGTTGAGATCGCGAAATGACTGTGCTGCTCTCCATCCTTTCTCGAGGTGGTAGAACATAATATGGCGAACATGACTATTGTTTTCGACACGCGTTTTTCTAAAGCAGTTGAGTAGATCATTTTCGCACAGAAATAATAGACGAAGCGCTACTTTTCACTGATTAATAGAAACGCCGGTTACTTATGCATTAAACTAATATGTATCTCCACTTGGTTCTCAGAGAAAAAAAAACAAATGTGGTTTTCTGCGTGGACGCTGCCTTTGAGCTATCGAGATTTCCGGTAGCTGAAAATGGACATCTTGTCATATTCTGTTCAACGCATCAACAAACGAAGAATTTTCCGAGCGCAGAAATTTTCATACACTCATACTCACGCTGTTTACTCTTTTTCAGAAACAATACAAATTTCACATCGCGGCGTCGTGTTAAATTCCCCCAGTTGGATATGAATCAACCTCTCACTTGTTATTGTATGTCTACCATCCCAAATGGTCTCTCCGTGCAGCAAAAAACGGGGTAACCCGCTGGTTTCTATGAACTCGACCCACATGCCAAAATTCGACTAGGTGTTCGAATTTTTGAATGAATTTCGACTGACACACGAATACAATTAAAACGTTTTACAGTAGCCGTATCATCGATCAAACGATTTGTTATATTTATTCATTTAAAAACCGGAAGTGTTCCAAATCCGGATTCAATCGGGATTTCTAAAAACTCAAAAGTTTGCATTTTAGGATAGAGGCTATGCACACGATAAACCAATTGCCCGTTTTTCCGCGGAAAGGTAGGCCTTGGGTCCTTCCATAAAGAGTGACGACGAAAGTACGTTCATTAATTACGCGCTCCCCGGCTAATTGATGATCACGTTAGCGGAAAATAAACTGTCCTGATCGGGAAGAAATTTCTCTTCGCATTTGTGGACAACAGTGTTGCAGCGCGCATCATGAAGATGATGGTGTAGGGACCACGTATAATCGTGCTGGCGCCGCGTGGTCCCGGCACGATTTGCTCAACACTGCTTGCTGCAGCATGGGTTCGCCCAACTGTGGACCGGAATTTCGTTTCGATAATGACAATAACTCTAAGGTCCGTCCCCTAATGTGCACTAGTTTTTTCAGAGGGAATAGGGGTGGGTGGTGTAAGGGCAAAAGGTTATCGGACCGTTCGATAAGAGAGGGCGTTGCTACCGGCCCAGAACATGATGTCCCAACAACATGCAAACTTCTCGTTTCAGGTTGGGTACATACCAGGTGTTTCAATAAGTTTTGCCGTTCGATAAGAGAGGGCGTTGCTACCGGCCCAATTTTTTTTTGATTTGTTTGTGCACTCTTCCTATGAACGTATGTGAAGTTTCATTTCAATCTTTCAATTCATACTTTGTTTACACGCCATTCAGTGTCGCCGTGTCCCAGCAATGGAAAAAATTGAATATCGTGCAGTGATAAAATTCTTAATTTTGGAAGGTGTACACCAAAAGAAATCCATGAACGAATGTTAACGTGGTCGTACAAGCCTTGAAGACGATCCACTTGAAGAACGTCCAAAAAAGCATCAACACCAGAAATCATGGCCAAAATACAGGAAATGGTTGTGGAAGATCGTCGATTGACTGAGAGAATTTTAGTAGAGGCTTTACACATCTCATTAGGCAGTGTGAGCCATATTTTGAGTGAAATTTTGTGCTTTAGGAAGCTGTGTGCACAATGGGTGCCGCATTCGCTGACAATGGAACAAAAACACATTCGAATGCGACTTTCTCAGCAACATTTGGAGCGTTTTAAAAAGAATAAAAATGATTTTGTGCGTCGATGAGACTTGGGGCTATCACCATGATCCTTAATCAAAACAACCGGCTAAAGAGTGGTGTGAACCTGGTTGATTGGCTTCGAAACGAGTTCGTGTCTGGAAATCGGCTAAGAAGGTTATGGCATGAGTTTTTTGTAATGCGAAAGGATTTTTGTTTATGGATTACTAGCAAACTGGTAACACAATTAATCTCGAATATTATTGCAACCTTTTGGATCAGTCGAAGGGAAAAAAATCGTGAAAAAAACGACCCGGTTTGTAGAAGAAAAATCCTTTTTCATCAGTAAAATTCACCGTGTCACAAGAGCATTCTGACAATGGCTAAAATCCATGAATTAAAGTTCGAATTGTTGAAGCATCCACCGCATTCACCAGATTTGGCCCTCAGCTATTTCCGTTTGTTTCCAGAACTTAAAAAAATTACGCGTGACAAGCGTTTTTCAGCAACTGAAGAGGTCATAATGGCTGTTGAAGCGTATTTTGCAGACCTTCCGGGTACTCACTTCAGCGATGGGATCCACAGATCGTTGGAGCAAGTGTAATAAAGTTCAGGGAGATTATACTGAGTAGTAAAGTGTATTTTGAACCATAAAATTGTGTTTTCTTATCGAACGACAAAACTTATTGAACAACCTTGTATAGACAGGTGAGCCCAGACAAAGTTTGATAATGGCTTACCACTCTATAGGGAAAAAGATGTCTCATCTCATGAGTCTTCATTAAAGGCAGCAGACACGCTCAAAACGTTGTTGAGATAACTACGTTTCTGAAGTCGCATGGCTCCTAGTAGACTGCTCACGCCGTTGGAAGCGTCAAAAACGAGTCCAAACTACTAAATTTGATTTGATTTGATGTGATTTATTACACGGTAGCACCGTGTCAAAGACAAAAACAAAAAAAAAGAAATACCCAACGGCAATCAAGAGACTAAAGGTAACAAAATTAGTCGAACAGCAATAATAAAGCAAATGGATCAACTGACTATTAGGCATACACCGGCATCATGAAGAAAGGAGATCTCACAAACATAACTCCTGGGACAACAGATAACACTCAAGTGTCTTTTTGAATTCACTGAGTTTCCCCACTACCAAACCTGACCGAAGTAGTTTATTGAATTCAGACCCCGCCCTATTAACAAAGAAGTGCTGTCGTACATTCCGCTGGCCCCAATGAGGCCCAATTTCACCGGTGCTCCCCTAGTGGTTGATGGTCTAAGGTTGAACAGCCGGCTAGCCTTGATAACAGCACTCCCATGAATGATCTTATACATCATTATCATATCAGATCTTCTTCTCCTGTGCAATGCAAATTCAGCAATGCAAATCGATAAATTTCTGCAACCCCGCCCCTGAGCTTCTGCAACCCCGCCCCAACATACAAACTCGTCCAGATTGATAGCACTAATACGGTCCCTTTGGCTGGTTTTCGATGCTTCCAACGAGGTGAACGTCCCAGTACAGACTATAAGAGTATATCGGTCTCTCTATCTCAACCGTTTTGTTGCTAATATTCGCTGTTTCAACCGCGCGCCGTAGAACTCGTCCACTTTTACCTGATAACAAAATATCCGTTATTCCTCTACTTGCACACAGTTTTCGTTAGTTTTTTCGTCAGTTCCAAATGCAACCAGCTCCAAACCTTTGATTTATGTCATAAAATCGATACCATTTTTAAGCGTGTCTGCTACCTTTAAGTGTAGGCGTAAAAGTGATGAGAATTAAAGGCAGTGTTCACGATGATTTTCGTCCCCGAGTTTTTCACATAAAACAATGCGTTGGCCTCCAAGTGCTACCAAAATTACGAAGAAACGGCGAGAAACGCACTAATTCGTCTTGTTTCAGTGACATTCTTCTATAATATGTACTAGTTGTCCGGTTGGATGAACATGTTTATGGTGGTTGTCACCGGTGGAAAATTGGGTCAATCGAAAATAGAAAAATATTTTATGCAAAGCAGGATTAGTTAGGGCCCTAAGGAAAGAACGGAGCAATAGAGAGTAGAGAATTGCAAAGGACGGGTCCACAAAAGATTTCGTTGTCACAACAAACACTTCCAGTGATACTTAAGAGGCGGGGTGATACTTAAGGATTTCGGGTACTTCTGGTGCGTTTTTCTCAATTTCTACGTCATTTTAGTTCTAACCGGGGGCCACCTAATCACTATAGCGAATAATCTCAAAATTGAAGATTATCGTGAACACTGCCTTTAATAAAAAACCGCAGGGAACACTGTGTTGTTGATTGTTTTTGATGATAAAAATTAACAGATTTCATACTGTCTAATCACCAAAGATGCTGAAAATGTGTGAACATTACACTCACGTATCCATGCAAAAGTGGAAACATAACATCAATAGAGTAACAAATCAAAGGTGTTGCTATTGAGTGGTTGCTGTATCGATCTCTCGATGTTATGTTACGTTTTGAATTTTCTTGAATTTCAAAATAACCTCAATTTCCCAGTTACGACTTCCGTAGTTTCGGATAGTTCAGAGTTTCGATTTTTTGATTTTTTTCGGTCCCCTGCTGCCTGGCGCTTGCAATGGAATCTTCTCTTTCTGCTCATTGTCACAAGCGAGTTTTGGAAGGATCAGACCGAGAATTACTTCTGGCGATCATCCTGGGTGCGAGACAGCGTCTAACTGCCTTTGATTATGTGGTAATCGTATCCTCAAACCCTTCTCACACCCCAAAAAAGGCATTATGGATAATTGTCGCTTGGTGCCAAAACAGGCGGTGACGACTCACTCAATCGACAGCATTCTTCAATCTATCAACCTCCCCATCGAGTACCCCTCTACTATTCATTGGTTCGCCCAATACTCTTTATTTCCTAGTTTTATTTTCAAGGCAATCTATTGAATTTTGTATGTTCGTCTGTCCACAGATCAGAGGCGTGCTAATAAAGCTATAATGGTACTTGTATCCTGTAACCGACTGGTAATCCACCAAACCTAATATCTGAAAAAACCTAATAACCTAATATAATAATTGAATAATTGAAAACCTAATATTAGAAAACGTGTTTATGGGCTTTCATCTTTTCGGCTCTTTTGAGTGACGATGAGAGATACAAACAGTGCCTACGTTGCGACCCTCACAGTTTTACTCCTGGCGGTGCCGGTCGGTGGAGTATTTCGCGCTTGCACTACCAGTGCTGGAGGACAGCTTGAAACTTTAGATCACTACTCTCACTCTGAGTTGTTGAGTAGTGGTTTACACGGCGGGCAAGGGTTATCGTAAACTATCCAGGTAGAACTGCTACAGATTCCATCGACGTTACAGTCGTGGCAATGAACACGAGAGTAATGCAAGTGCAGGTCCATAGTATTCAAATCACTCTAAGGCTATGTATTCGCCCTTGTAAGAGATCAACCAGGAAGAACTCTGAAAACAGTTGTGCAGAGACTTTTCGACTCTGTAAGAGTAGATCCTGAATTACTCTCAGAGGAGGACAATGGACAAGGGCTATGGTCTGCAATTAGAGAGCTGATGGGTTCAAAATTCAACTCATCCCTGTTGGCCAAGTACGGTAAAATGGCGGCTGAGTCTCTAGATGCAACTGTCTTGGCTATGAATAGCCATGTGATGCAATTGCAGGTAAAACAATTATATTCAATTAATCTTAAAATGACCAAACACTACAGTCAAACAGTAACTCGCATTTCAGGTGTGTTACCCATCCACGTCTCAGAGTGATGTCACCCATCTGCTACGCGTCTTACCGCTTGGGCAGTTCTCGGATGACAATTCCACATTCTGGATGCATGAAATCGATGGGTATTACGCAATGGACAAGAATTCAATCACGGATGTTGCCGATCTGCGAGCGATAGAGGAACCAGGCAGCTGTCGTGATTTATCTCATGCCGGACGCTGAGGATGTGATACCTGTGAATCAGCAGGTTTTCGCGGTAGAGATACCAGAAGGGCGTTCGCTTATTGTCGGTTCACAGAGGATTCATTCACCGATGGCTTCAGGAACTCTCATCCTAGACGTGAATGTGATAGCTAGGGCAAGGTATATTTCAACATTTTTACTACAATTTGCTAATCGGTTTAGTAATCAAACTTTACAGGACGCTTCATCAACGATGCCACCAGAATTCACTCCATTCCGTCATCGAAAATACTTCCAAAGTAGAGTGAAGGCTCCGTACTTCACGGAGTATCTTCTCGGATTGAGAATTTCAGGACCGCTTTTTTGCTGATTTATAGTAACTCAAAACTAATCATTCATTAAGGTACAGTAACAAATAGCCTATTCAAAACATGTGAAGCGACAGAGGCAATGGGCGATGACAATGATCCAGAAAACTTGAGAAATATTAGAAGAGTTGAACAGAAGAACGAGACGAAGAGACTAGGGCAAAGGGCTAGAGAATTCTTCGACTTGAAGAAAGCCAGTGGGGACTTCATCTCAGCTGACGAACTCAATGATAGCCAGGAGTCAATTAGGAAATTGAGTTTATTAACAACAACGTGAACACACTGAGAAGGTATGTAAGCACTAGTTCATCTATTGTAATTAATTTACATGCGTTTTCTTCCCCTCTTCACCCTATGAGTACTGTGTGCTATGTGGGAAACATCAAAAAATCCAATTATATCCTCACATGGACAAGAATCATCCCGCACTCATCAGAGAAAGTGAAGACTACAAAGTGCGTAAGGTAATTTACGCTCACAGCGTTGTCCAGCAATAACCAATTCTGTTTCCGATGTGTATACAAGTGAGCAGATTAATAACGGACGCCTTAAAGGTGCGAGATTGGACTGCACTAAAATTATAGCACCGCAGAGTACGAGGGAATGGGCTATATTCGACGGGATTCTGCAACAGCTCAGAGTTTATGGCGTGCCTATTTTCAACGTAAGTATACATATAAACATCTCAAAACATTAGAAGCACCTAATTGCTTCAATACAGCCTCCTGTTAAAAGCAGTGAGAATCCCGAAACTCTTAGCGAACAGACAATCACAAAAATTTTAGCGGGCGTTGAGAATTCTATTTGAAGAAACAGATGCGATCATGTCATGAACTTGCCAATAGACCAACCGAGTACAAGCCTAGCTAATCCAGAGGTAAACACTGAATATCGGATATACTTTTTAAAACTAGTCAGATGACCTCAGAATATCAGGAAATCGTTGATCAACATAATGTATCTCTCGAGTGCTGTCCTACCTCGAAAAATCGTTATTTACCGCCCCACCTCGTATACAAAGGCCTCCGTGACTCAATGTATCACGGTAAATTTCAAAATTAACGTCGAGGTTACGTTAACCACCTCAAAACCCGCTTCAATTATTTTGGCCTTACAGGGAAATCAGATGTTCACAAGTGCTTTCTGAACGAAGCAGATTACGAGTTAATGTTTGCACACTGATATGACGACGATCAAAGACAGTACTATGTTCAGAATCATGCTCCTCGCTCGGAAATAAGTACAGAGACATCATCATCCTCACCTTGATGTATATAATATCACATATTCCATTTAGAATGGGAAATCAAAGCAGATCAAGAACTGAAGCTATGGAGGAAAGTGAGGTGGATCGACCACAAAATTTTGGAAGAATACCGAGACACCCTCGAAAGCTAAGTGGTACGTGGGAATTCAATATACTTCGATGAGAAGAATATTAATTTGAGCAAAAGTTTTAAAGAGCCCAGAATAAAACAAAATAAACAAAGAAGATGTAGTTTAATGCACTAAAATGGACATGGTGGGTTTGAAATCAATCCAGTTCAATGCAAAGAATATTTATAAAGGCAAAAGTAGTAAAGAACACTGAAGTAAACAAAAATAACATTAAAAATTCAGTTAAATATTGCAGCAGGATCCATCTAGTCAGGGAGGTGAATTCATTTCTCGTATAACGACTCCTCGCCGTTATTTGATCTTTTCCTCAATCATAGAGTTTGAATCTCTGCCACTCTCAGAGTCTTCTGACTCATCTTTCGTTCTCAGGAATTCAAACTCGATGAATCAATGATGCTATTTGTGCGAGGCGAGCTTCTTTCTTTATCTGCGCGAACCATCACCCTTCTCCGCCTTCTTCGCCTGTAAACATTGAAGCCCGCACTCGTCCATTCATCGTCAGATTGTGCGGCAGCACATGCCAGCATTTGCTCATTTCTCATTTACCTATCTGTCTGCTCTAGATACATATGTTGTAAATATGAAAGTACTCTAATGAAGTTTAATTACCCAAGTTTGAGGTGTGTTCGTTCGGTGGGTCGACTATCGAGACGTTGGCAGTGAGTTACCGCAGGGCAGTTTGATAAGGACTTAGGCGAGCAGCAAATCTACATCAAAGGACCAGCGCCATACGTCTACGATATTATAACGACTCCTCGCCGTTATTTGATCTTTTCCTCAATCATAGAGTTTGAATCTCTGCCATTCTCAGAGTCTTCTGACTCATCTTTCGTTCTCAGGAATTCGAACTCGATAAATCAATGATGCCCTTTGTGCGAGGCGAGCTTCTTTCTTTATCTGCGCGAACCATCACCCTTTTCCGCCTTTTTCGTCTGTAAACATTGAAGCCCGCACTCGTCCCTTCATCGTCAGATTGTGCGGCAGCACATGCCAGCATTTGCTCATTTATTGAATGTTTAATCTCATATACATATTCTCACTTACCTATCTGTCTGTTCTAGATACATATGTTGTAAGTATGAAAGTACTCTAATGAAGTTTAATTACCCAAGTTTGAGGTATGATCGTTCGGTGGAACGGTATATGCTTGTAGCCATGAGAGCCCGCAGTCGGTAAGTGTAAAAAAAGTTTCTATATTATTTAGATTACTATTTGCTTTTTGAAAACATTTAAACATTTAAGTGATGTGAATTTTCTAGATATGGCGCTGAAATAACTCTTGATGACGCGATCTATTCGTATGATATCGAAAAGGAATTCTTCAAAAGATTGCAAAAATCACTTGTCCCGACCAGCACACGCATTGGATTTGCGAAAGCCCTTCAAAGTTTTTACAAATGGCTTCAATCTGAATTGCCTTCAGGTTATTTTTTGATTTATGTCACACCCCAAATAAGTAATTGTAATTTAGCTTTTGGAAAATCAATACGGATTTTAGACGCCGGCGAGACCAGAAGATCAGCTTTGAAAACAGCAGTAATGAACGGTGAAAAATTGATCTCAAAGTTGAAAGGAGAGAAGAGTGACGCTGAGTCGTACCGTGAAATCTATCCGACCAAACGGAAGGTAGGTTCATTGAAATGGAGACCTCGGGACAACTCTACCAAACGTAGTTTAGGACACAGAATTGTACTGCGCAGTAAGAGCAATTGTAGAACATGAGAAAGTGGAGAAGAAGATTCAGTTTCCTATCCCATTCCCACAAATTTGCGGATTATATATAAGCACCACGGACCCCATTGCTTCATCCTCTGAAACCACCGCCAGACCTACATCAAACTCCACTATCGCCTCAGCCTATTCAGCAACTCGCCAACTCATCCAAGCCGCCTACGGAACAAGTGAGTGCTTACTGGATATTACTAACTTAACTTACACGGTACACCATCTAGTATTGTTTCTCTTCATTTTTTTCTTGCTAGGACTTAGGCCCCACTTGCCATATATAGGAATCTCTATTTGTAACACTAACAAGTAACCAAATCCTAAACTGTCCAATACAAGCCAAACCATATCGTTTTCTCAGCCCTGATTCCTCTATAGTCAGATTTTTTTTGGAATTGCTTTTTAGACCCTATATAATTCTGGAAATTGAATAATTCCAATCCAAACTCAACTAAATAAAAAAAGAAAAAAAAAAGGAGAAGGAAAAATCAACCGATTCAATCGATGCTTGAAGCAATGGATGAAGAACGCCAAGGGAGTTGCCTTAATTCTCCAAGCCTGTACAACTCTTGTAAACTTTTGGATGGAAGAGTTGAAAAATTCACCGGCGAATTCGATAAAACATTTGAAGAATTTTCGGTGGATTACACCGAACTCATCCAGCGTCTAGGTATACCACAGCCAGGGATAAATAGCTGGCCTGAGTAAGGTCGAGAGAGAGGATGCCGCCCGCTGTTCTGCTCCCGACCACTAACCCTTGGCCCGTCTCTATGGTTTCCCCTGATTAGTCTGATTTCCATTATCTGCTAACCCCATCCTAGCTCCTGCTTGCCGCCTATACGCTACCTCAATAACTGTGTATCCTATGTTTATTTGATACTTGTATAATAAATGATTGTCATCGAGTATCGTCATAACCGCGTAAAACGAAAATGATCGAGTGTATCAAACTCTGTGTTGAGAGAAAAAGAAGGGTGACAGGTACACGTTGTCGACGTTTGTTATCCCCTGTGGTCATCAAAATACACACCGAAGGGATAAAACGTTACAGCAATAAGGTAAAGTTCGAAATTGATATTTTGACTCTTCTGCAAGTGAATCCGAACCTATAAAATTTTTGTGGAGGACCTTCCTAGCAGCATGAGATTTCCGCTATCTTGTACATAGCATTCTTTGCTAAGAACTTAAACAAGCTGTTAAAGGCAGTGTCCACGATAAAAATTGCTTTCGAGTTTCCACCTGAAAACGAAGGTTTAGAGTCTGACTGTTTCATCAGTGAAGAAAGAATCTAGAGAAACGCTGCGAAACATCCAAAATCAGCTCTTCGTTTCGAAAACCACGTGTCAACTGTGGATGAGTTGCGCGGGCATGGGCCTGAACTAGACAGCATGTGCAAATGCGCCCCATTGCTAAAACTCAGCCGCGCTCGCGCTCCAATTCTAATGTAGAAGCGGACCAAACTGTTCCTCAGAAAACTCGACCGCGAGCGTAGGGGCTAGCGCGAGCGGACTTCGGAGCTGTATGGAGCTCTTTCGGGCTCGCTTTCGTTCGTTCTTTCGACTCCAGTGCTCCAATGAAACCCTGAACTTTCGATTTCCGGCCAAAAACCGAGGACGAAGACTGCCTTTAACACGCAATCCGCAAGTAACGGATTGTCCCCGTACAGAACGCGAAGCAAGCAGAAGCTTGCAGGCGAAGCAAGCAGAAGCTAACGCCAAGCAAGCAGAAGCTTACGTTGGGTAGGGGAACGAGTGGAACCATGCACCAAAGCGAGCGGAAGCAAACGCGAGGCAAGAAGAAACTAACACTGAGCGAGCGAAAGTTAGCGGGAAGCAAGAAAAAGCTAACACTAAGCGAGCGGAAGCTAACGCAAAGCAAGCAGAACCTTACATTAGGCAAGGGAACGAGTGGAACCATGCACCGAAGCGAGCGGAAGCAAATGCAAAGCCATTAGAAACTAACACTAAGCGAGTGGAAGCTAACGCGAAGCAAGTAGAAGCTAACGCTAAGCAAGCGGAGGGTAATGCCATGCAAGCGGAACCTTACGATGGGCGGACGGGGTAGAGTGAGAACCATGCGCCAAAGCAAGCGAAGAGAGCGGAATCTCACCTTATGCAGAGGTAGCGAGGGAAACCCCATGTTACGTCCATCCAAAAGAGGATAGTTGAAATACCTTGTGCTAGCAGCGCATAAATAAAACGATGATTAGTTTTTCAACTACCAATGCATTTCGAATTCGAATACCACGGAACCGCTACCTTATATTGTCTATGAGCCAAATTCTACCTTGATCATAACCGCAGATACATGAAGATAATTGAGGTTCGCCTTTTAACCCACTCTATGAATCATGTAACAACATTGATTTCCGATATGTTTATCTCAGAAAACTTGCAACAACAACTGTCCTACTGGAAATCGGCTTTATCTCAGAATAAACACAACAGCAAACAGATAACTTATGTAGGAGGCATATTTCAAAGCGTATTTCAATGATTTAACATAAAATCCCTAAAGGCCAGATATATCGCATCACAGAACAGTGAAAACGCACATATCGTTAGAAAACACGTATTTAGAGAGCGTAAAACAGAGCAACTCTCTACGGTATTCGAGCCTCGTCGCCAGCTCATTCTCCTTTGCGTGCAACGTTCCCTAGCTGCGAGAACGTTTTCCCACCTTGTTATTCGTCCTCTTCTGTCGTTGAGATAAGAACAGCTGGGAACTGGTCGTAGTAAGCGTTGTCGTCCTGATACATTAAATCCCTAAACACAAGATTTGGAGGCGTAACACAAAAAATTGTTACATGTTTCCATTTGCGTCAATTCTGCTTACCTTTATTGATTGTATCATTGGCTATCCGCTACGATTTCTTGTTCGACTGGGTCAGCGCTCAGGTCGTAATCGTCATTTGAAACTTCCTTCTAGGTTTCTTGTACTAGCATACCCGACGACGGAAACCATTGCTGGAACATGCACAGACTATCAGAAAACTTAATTCATAAGTATCATAAATTGAAGACTCACTGAGCCACATTGAGCATGTTCGCGATGACACTTTCCAGGCCAGAGATAGGAAATCCTGATTGATTTTCGCGGAAAAAATGCCTCAGAAACGCAAAAAAAAATTAAAAATGGCAGCCACTGACGAATTGGTATTCTCTAGCTCCCCTAAGTCGAATCATTCCGAGCGATTTACAAATTTTGTCTCTGTAGATGCTTACTGTGTTTGAAGCGAGAAGAGACCGCCTCCATATTCGAAAAGTAAAACAAGAATAATGATGTCGTCTCTTGAGATCGTCTGACTGCAAGAGAACATGATGAATTCAAAATGAGTGTTAATTCATAGAAGATAGGGGTGAACATCTTGCATCCATTGGCTGCCTATTGACTTCTTGTTTGGCGCGAGGGCTGTGCGTGATCACAAATTACGGATTAGAATTTACTAAGAAATACGGAACAGGAAATTCAAAAAAGCTGCGCACAGCCCTGACGGGCTCGTGAATCTTTCACGAAGGGCACCGACCATTGTAGCGCAGTGTGATGCACGCGCTCCGGCTCTGCTTCGGCTAGAGCGATAATGCCAATGCCATATCATTACATCATACTATACCAAAAAGTAATTCATTTAACTTTATTGATAAAAGGAATAAAACTGACAGGGAGAATGAATTAAGGAGATATCAGAAGGTAGCTGAGTCGAACGCAGAACTCAGATATCAGGCAGAACTCGAGCCTGCATTGCACGTTTCCGAGCGATAGTGTTCCTATCACACCATCGACCCCCCGGTCTGCATTCCTCAGCTATTCACACATGAACTGTATAGGCACAGCAACAATCATTCGATAATGGGTATAATCTGATGAGCACATGACTTACTTGACTTAATCGGTTGGCTTTCGCCTGACGCGGTCATTCCGCATCTTCACCGAGGTGTGCCGTCCTAGTAGTCAGCCGTGTCCATTTTTCACGGTCTTCAGCCACAATTTGAACACATTCCATCCAGCTGTCACTATTCCATTTCCTGCGAAACGAAACATCGCGCCTGAACTGTCTTTCGATGCCGAGTGACTTTAAATCCTCTTTAACCACATCCGTCCAGAACTTTCGCCTACGCCCAGGTGGCCGTTTCCAGACAGGATTTGGAAGCATTTTTAAAGCGTGTTGTACGAGACGATCCGGCGTTCTTCTTAGTATGTGCCCGAGCAGTCGAAGTCGACTTTCCATTGCTGCTTGAGATGGCGTTAGGAGATGCTGGCACCTCCCTCGTGTCAAGCGTTGATGTACTGCGTCGATTTCCTTGTAAAGGTCTTCGTTATGGCATACACGCGGCCAGAAATATCAAGCAAACGCCTAAAAGCTTCCTCTCCGTGCAATCCAACCTTTCCATTTGCGTTTTCGGTGCTGCCCACGTCTCCGATCCGTACATCATGATAGGGCGAATAGCGGATAGGTAGACGCGCAACTTGACTTCCTTCGCGATGGTGGTAGACCACAAACACTTGGTTAGAGAATTGAATGCAGACGTAACTTTCGCACATCGTTGTCGAATATCCGCTGCATAACTACCATCGTTCTTCAGCAAACAGCCCAAATAACAGAAATCGTCCACCAGTTCGATACGTTGTCCGTCCACACAAACTCCAGTTGAAGGCCTCTGAGAGACCCACATCTGCTTGCATTTGTCGGGACGAAGACGAAGTCCATAGGCTGCGGCATACTTCGAAACGAGGTTCACAATCCTTTGCAGTTTTGCGTTGTTTTCAGCGAATAACACAATGTCGTCGGCGTACTCCAGGTCGACAAGGGAGCGTCCTGATGGTGTTAGGATCACATCCGCAGGAAACTGTTCTGCAACTCTACGCATGATGTCATCAACGGCGAAGTTGAAAAGAAAAGGTCCTGCAACGGCTCCTTGCCTTACTCCTGATTTCACCTCGAAAGCTGACGTAAATCCGACAGGTGTACGAACTGCTGCTGTTGTTCCTTTGTTCATGTCCTCGATTAACCGAACATACTTTTCCGGGACTCCATCTGCTCGCAGAGCATTGAGCAATCGATCACGATGAGGAGAGTCGAACGCGGCTTCAAAGTCCAAAAAGCAAGCTGTAATGGCTTCGAAAACCGCTGCCACGATTCAATTACTCTTCTCACGACGAACACTTGGTCGATGGTCGATCTTCCAGGTCGAAAACCGGCTTGCTCATCTCTGGTCGTTCCTTCACGATGTTTGATAAGTCGCTCGAGAATGATACGTTCTAAAACCTTGTACATGACACGAAGTAGAGAGATTCCTCTGTAGTTCTTAGGATCCGTGACGGATAGCTTCTTGTGAAGAGGTACGATGATCGCATGTCTCCACGAATCGGGTATCCTTTCGCTCATCCATATGGCACGGATGGTGTTGGTCATTTCACGAATCCCAGACGGAGGAAGAGCTTTCCAGCATTTCAGCAGTGATGTTGTCATCTCCACCTGCCTTTCCATTCTTCATTTTCCGGACACAATCCAAAACTTCAGACTCAGTCGGCGGTTCCTCACTGACATCGTAATGTGCTCTCTGAACATGCAGGGAGCTCAGGTACTGATGGCGCTGGACGATTCAGTAGTGAACTGAAGTAATCCTTCCATATTGGCAGCGTCGCATCACCAACTGCAACTCCATTGGTAGTGTTCAGGACAGGAGAACATCTCTTCATCTTCCCGCTAGACTGTCGCAGCAACGTGTAGGCTTTCTTCGGATTCTTCTCCTCCCAAGCCTTCTCGAACTCCTTAGCTCTACACGTCCACTCTCGTTCGCGGTCACTTTGAAGCTGCCGACGCAACTTCCTCCTCAGACGCTTCTCCTCCACGAAGTTTCCTGCAGTTCGGAGAGCACATACTCTGTTGTAGGTAGATGCTGTTTCTTCTGAGACGTAGGCGAACTTCTTCTTAGGCTGTACAACCGGGAGTGCCTCTTTCGAAGCGTCCTGGATGCACTTGACAAAAGAATCCGCGTCGCAAAAAGTTTCTTCTTAGTCCGTACTCCGATGTGAGATAGAAACGCGTTGTCGGAAATTCCTTCTGCACTCTTCATCTCTGAGACTTGTCATGTCAATCCTCTGGAGAGGCTGAGCCCCTCGCTTCCTCTTATGAATCCTCGCAGTGAAGTTCAACAGAACAGGACGGTGATCCGAATCGAATGCGACATCCCACACAGCTCTAGATCTTCGAATGTCCGATACTGGAATATTCCTCGTCAGGACATAGTCAAGCTGTAGTTTCAAAGTTGTCATCTTCCGCTTCCGCTGCTCTTCTGGAGATAGCCGGGTTGGTCCCTGCCACGTAAGCTGATGGCGGCGATGATTCCCTCTTGAATGTCGATGCAATAATCAGACCACTGCGTTCACAAAGTCGACAAGGCGGTAGCCATTGTCCGATGTTTGCTCCACTGGGTAGAACCATTTACCGAGTACTTCGGATTCCTGATCAAGTCCCATCTTCGCATTTGCGTCAATCCCCACGACAACAGCATGTTGACAAAGGTATCCTGGCCAGCAACGTATTGAGTTCCTCATAAAACGCTTCCTTCGAATTGTCCTCGGCGGTTTCAGTGGGCGCATGAGCACTCACTATCCACAGATTGAGTCCTCTGTGATCCCGCAGTCGTTCGAATGCATTGCGGCACGACGATGGGCCGAACTCCTTGTCCATACCATTGAAATCCTTCCTTACAGCTATTGCACAGCCTCCCACTCTCCTATCGTCAGCGTTACCGCAGTAGATGGTGTACTCTCCGACGCTGATGACGGGTCTATCCTTGAGGCGGGCTTCCTGCAAAGCAGCAAACGGTGCATGGAAATAGCTCAGAAGTCTGGATAGCGCAGTTTTTGGATATCACTCGACAGCGATCGACAGTTCAGGGTGGCGAAATTGTGGCTTGTGGCCAAAGACTCCATGACTCCCTAGGTACGGATCCTAAGGTGTTATGGACCAGAGGCCTTAGTGTGCCGGACGGCGACACCTTTATGCAATGTGCGGGATACTTTCGCGATATAGTTGTGCACGCTATATCGCTCGAACGTTCCCTGTGTACACTCAAACGTCTGCTGGAGTTCAGTAGAAGCAGGGGCACCAACGAGCAGGTACCAACAGACTTGTATACACACCCCCAGCACATATCGGCATTAAATCCAGTTAAAGGCACAGTCCAAGCTCGTCGGCAAAAATCGATATTATGGTCCAGCCGGTGTGTGTACAGGCCATAAAACGGCCAATATCTCACCGTCGACTCCGTACTACGCGCTGCGCGACCGCACGCGCGTCGGAAGCAGACGGGTTTTGGCCGCCGCGCGACGAGTTTTGGCCGCCGCGCGACGTTTCGGCCGTCCCGCGGCGGCCAGAACTCGTCTGCTTCCGACGCACGTGCGGTCGCGCAGCGCGTGGTACGCAGTCGACGGTGAGACATTGGCCGTTTTATGGCCTGTATCAACCCTGCAAAACGCTGAGTCTCAACTCTTCCGAATAGGCGGAAAAACAAATCGAGCACCCATTCCCTCCGCCCCCCCCTTCCCCGAATCAGCATTCGCTCCCTCCGCCCACTTCAGGGGTTTCGGTCTCAACAGGGGCAGACGCGCCATGGATTTGATCAAAGTATACGTTCTTCCATTTGTTATCGGCCTATTTTTATAGTGTGGTCTGCTCCGGTGCGATGGCTGCGAGCGACGAGGGAAAACAGGACCGGGGCAACTCATCCACGAAATTCTCACCGTTCAAATTTACAATTCGGAACTCTCTCTAAACTGAGCAGGAAAACTGGATAAAGGTTTTGAGCTTGGACTGTGCCTTCGAAGGCAGTTCACGATGACTTTCGGTTCCGAGTGTTGCACTCAAAACAATACGTTGGCCACTAAGTGTTACAGAAATTTCGAAGAAACGGCTTGAAACGCACTAAAACGTCTTGTTTCAGTGGCATTTTTCTCTGGCCTGGACTAGTTGTCCGATTGGATAAACATGTTCACGGTGGTTCCCACCGGTGAAAAATTGGGATTAATCAAAAATGGAAGAATACTTCAGGCAAAGCAGTATTACTTGGGGTCCGAAGGAAAGAACGGAGCAACAGAAAGCGAATGATTGCGAAAGACGGGACCACAAAAGATTTCATTGTCACAACGAACAGTTCCAATGACAGTAAAAAAGTGGGATGAGAGTAAAGGATTTGGTGCGCTTCTGGGGCGTTTTTCTCGATTTCTTCGTCATTTTAGTTTTACCCGATGACCAAACAATCGATTTAGCGAATAATTTCAAAATCGAAGATTATCGTGAACACTGCATTTAAGCTGAGGCCTTGGAAGATGTGATTTCGATGATTTTAGAATGTTTAGAGCTTGACATCTGAATCTGTGTTCAACTCGCCTATGTTGCTATATCTTGTGCTATATCAGGCCAAAAAAAAGGGCAATAAACATTCTAAAAACATCAACATCAGAGGGAGATAAATGGAAAAAAACTGCACGACTGCTAATGAACGAAGCAAAAAAAAGACGATTTGATGAGCAGGCATTGCTGTAGAGCCGAGTCTCACCTGCAAGATAGCGTGTCAACTCCGTGCGAAGCTGCTGGAACGGTTCGGCAACTCCCATAGGCTGCTTGCACGGTGATTTACGTGCCTAAGGCTGATTTCACGGAACTGAAGCTGGTTAGTACCCTACCGATCCACGATAAGGAGGCTTGCACGGAACAAAGTGTCAGTGAGCTGGTTAACACCGTACATTAAGCTGCTGGAACGCTTCGAAAACCCCCAGTAAGGCTGCTTGCTAGGTGCCACCTGAGTCGTCTACACTGAGAAAGCTCGCTTGCACCATACCAAGACGCGAATGACGTGTTTGTACTGAACGAAGTGGTTTTTAGCGTGTCAACAATCTGTTTCAAAAGTTATGAGCGCAGTTCAGCTCCGCCAGAGTCGTGCTCCGGACTGTCATTATTGCTACTGAAGCAGATGTAATGTAATTCATGCCAACCACCGAGAAGGATTTATCCCCATTTATTTCACCACTCGTGTGGATTCATCCTCTTTTGAAAACGTATTTATGGGCTTTCATCTTTTCAGCTTTGTTAGGTGACGATTATGGCTACAAACAGTGTCCACATTGTAATTCCCATAGTTTTGCTGCTAAAGGTGCCTGCCGGGGGAATATTTCGCGCACGCACCACAAGTGCGGAAGGACATTTCAAAACCTTAAGTCACTACTCTCACCCTGAGTTGTTGAGGAATGGTTTACACGGTTAATTATGCTAGGTGGTCCGTGGAAAGGGATTTCGGAATGGTTCTGCTAGGTTAGTTCTGAGAACTTTACACTCATTAACTTTCAGTTGCAATATATGAATTATAGTTGTGATCAAGACATCCGAGTCTTGATCATAATCCGAGTGTAATATGATCCGAGTATAATATGCTTTCATACCGATTATTCTGTGTGCGCTGAACGAAATATTCTATTTGGTAATAAAGGGTATAGAAGACGGGCTCGTTTCGAATACAACATAAGACGCTTGGAAGCCAGGAACCATAATGGGTTGGAAATGGGGGAACTGTACGACAAATTCAGAAACATGGCTACGCTTCATATGTACATACGTGAAGCTCTGAATTCGACAGAGAAAATCAGCAGCATACTGTTGCCATGTGTTCTTTTCTAGAACTGGAGACTTACATATTCGTCCCTGCCTTAGCGATTGGAATTGGTATTGACATTGCAGTTGTATCGTACAATGGCATTTCAAACGCAATTCATAACTTCACCAACAATCCGTATTCCGTCCAGAGGTATTTCGTCGTAATTTTCCATCAACGAAAACAAACAGGTTATACTATGCAAACTGTAGAAGAGTTTAATTTCCAGCCCATTATCACGTTTTGCTTAAAGGCAGTGTTCACGATTATTTTCGTCCCCGAGTTTTTCACATAAAACAATGCATTGGCCTCCAAGTGTTACCGAAAATACGAAGAAACGGCGAGAAACGCATTCAAACGGCGTATTTCAGTGACATTTTTTCTCTGACCTGGACTAAATGTCCGATTGGATGAACATGTTCATAGTTGTTGTCACCGGCAAAATAGGGTCAATCGAAAATAGAAGAATATTTTACGCAAAGCAGGATTAGCTGGGGCCCTAAGGAAAGAGCGGAGCAATAGAAAGTGGAGAATTGCCATGGACGGGTCCACAAAAGGTTTCATAGTCACAACAAACACTTCCTGTGATACTTAAAGGCACAGTCCAACCTCGAATTCGTGTTTCTGCTGATAAAAATCTTTTTTTCTGTTTTTCCGCCTATCTTGAAAACGGTCCGACGCCGATTCCAATGATGTCTCTGAAATCTTACAAGACCTTCTGGGGACGGAGTTATGGCCTCACAAAATTTGAGCTGCGGAAGTATGGTGGACGAGTTGTCCGAGGCTTGTAACTTCTGTCATTTGCAACCGATGTCTGCGAGCGGACCTGAGTCGGTAGAGAGACTGAGAATGAAGGGATGAACGGGGCTATTGATCGAAAACCATCGCTCATGAAGCCACTGTTGAGCTCGAAGCATCATAAAAGGGGCGTGCCAAAGTGGCTTCCGTGTGTGGGCGCCCCAGGTTGGCTTCCCCCTATATCTCGCTTATTCGGGGGAATCGAGAGCTCGCACTTTGCAGGTCTTCTATGGAGTGGGTCCACTTCATAATTATGTGGTCTTCTCAGATTTCGCCCCTGAGCTTGGACTGTGCCTTTAAGAGGCGGGGTGATACCTAAGGATTTCGTGTACTTCTGGCGCGTTTTTCTCAATTTCTATGTCATTTTAGTTCTATCCGGGGGCCACCTAATCGAAAGAGCGAATAATCTCAAAATTGAAGATTATCGTGAACACTGCCTTTAACAAACTACATAGATGCATTGAAGATCGCTTCTCTAGCTGGAATCCTCAAGTATGTTAATAAAAGGCAGCTTCTTTGGACTGATGAGATGGGAACCTATTTCAGTGCAAAACTCGGACCTGTATTAGCTGTGGCCAATAACCAGGTCAGACCTACGGAGAAGGCTGCATTGGACCCACTCTTCCACTCAGAACGAGTGGTACCTGAGAATTGAAAAAGAATGACAACGGACAAGAGTTATCGCCAGCTATCCATGAAATGATAAGTACTGTGCTTATCTGGCCCAAACTCCGGTCGGGAATTGCCTGGCGGCACGCTTTGTGTCCGCCCGCCCCGGGGTCAGTCCAGTTTTCAGCGCCGAAGCCGACTCGATGGGGCTTTTTTTAAAACAGTTTTCTTCAAATTTACTTAGTTTCCAGTTTCGAAAACCCACCTAGAGTCAACAGAGCAACTGCTGCGGCGCTAGAAACTCTTCCGACTCGGGAGCGTGCGACCGCGAAGCGTGTCGAGACGCAATTGCGGACCGGAATTAGGCCCAGAGAAGCACAGTACGAGATTCGAGTTGTCACTCCTTGCGATTTATGGTAGAGCTGCTGCAGACTGTTCAAATCTTGCCTAGTCATTTTTGTTCTGTCACCCGGAGTGCCCTGGCTGTAAGCCAGAACTACCAGGACCCTTGGCCCTTGCTAGGAGTTCGGAGCTCATGTACAAATGACCTCGCTTTCTGTTGTAGCATGCGACAACGTCCCGTGCTCGATAAACTTGCGTAATAAAAATCCCACTGAACCACCGTTCATTTATCGGGCAAACGATCCCCGAGTAGCCTCACCAAGACATCTATAATGCCATTACACAACTACATTTTTTATCATCGCGTCTGCGATAGTTCCGAGTATCTTGCGTCCGTTGCCGCGATTATCTTCAAACTCGGCGTGAGAGAGGCGGAAACGCTTCAACACAGCATTTCATCTTAACTAGAAATTTTGATGCGTAACTCATCCATCTCTAAGCCGGTACGTCTCCGACACTCCTACACACTTCCTCATCTACAAGCAGTTGCAGATAAAAAAAGAGTATAAGAATTGATTTTCAAAAAATGCCATAAAAATCTAACCCAAAAGCCAGATGTGGAATCGCTGGTAGCGGATATAGGGACTTGCAACACCCGTAAGTTTGACAACCAATATTGAAGGCAGCGTACACTCTAGCAAAAGTTGTTGAGATAACTACGTAATGGGATCGTACAGGCTCTAGTAGAGCGCTCACGAAATTGCAAGCGTCAAAAGTTAATTAAAGGCAGTGGTCACGATGAAAAACGGTATCGAAAAAACTACAGAAATCAGTTTAGATATGAAACAGCTAAAAAGCTATGAAGGCAGCGCGGTGAAAAACGGGCTAGAATTAGAGTTATTAAGACCCCAAATTTCCAGTTCGTGCACACGTGCACAGAAAGATCACAGTCCCATGCCAAGCATTCAAAAATCATCGACACTCACAAGGGACGACCCCCCGGGGGAGGAGACGTCCTGAAAAAAGTTCTCCTAAAAATTGTGGGGGATGGATATAGTAATATTACTGTATGTTGGGTTTTAGCTAAGGGCTTTCCGATATTCCAGAAAAAACAAAAAACTATTTGAGACCACCTGTAACCTTCTACTGGGAGCAGCTGGAATGAGTTCATATGCTCGGCACACATTAAGTTACAATAAAATTGCCCTATACAAGGTTTGACGATTTGATTCTGGCCCATTCGCGAGATATAAGCCGTTTCCGAGCTCACTGTGCATTCCATTTAGGAGTGTGCGTAATAGAATTTTTGTAATTTGTTAGTCGTTAGTCGTTCAACCGGCCAAGACCCTCGTTAGTCGTTAGTCGTTAATCGTTAGTCGTTAAAAATCTAAGCTTTGAAAACAAGCAAAGTTGAGGCAGAAAACAATCCTTATGGATACTCAGACAATGGGATGGACCGACCGCGGACATGTTCCGTACCGACCGCGACAGGTTGCGTACCGACAGCGGATGGGCGACGTTTGAACGCAATTCGCACGCGGTCGGCATGTAAATTAGCGCGGTCGATACGCACGGCCACGCGGTCAGCACGGAATGCCACGCGGTTAGTACGCATCGGCTCGCGGTCGGTACGTCTTGCCACGCGGTCGGTACGCAGCACTTCCTCGCGGTCGGTACGCACTGAAACGCGGTCAGTACGCAATGCCACGCGGTCAGTAGGACTGCTTTTCAGATACTGACAGCGGTGGGAGCGAATCGCGACGCGGTCAGTACGCAATGCCACGCTGTAGGTACGCATTGTCGCGCGGTCGGTACGCACTGCCACTCGTTCACTACGCATTGCCACGCGGTCGGTAGACATTGCTACGCGGTCGGTAGACATTGCTACGCGGTCGGTACGCACTGCCACGTGGTCAGTACGTCTTGGCACGCCGTTGATACGCATTGTCACGGGGTCGGTACGCATTGTGAAGCTGTCGATACGCATGGACACGCTGTCGGGACGCATTGCCACGCGGTCGGTACAAATGTTGCTCGTAGGATTGACCGCGGTTAGTACACACTCAACCGCGGAAGGCTCGATTTTATCACGCGGTCAGTACGAAGCATTTTTGAAGACGGTCGCTATTAGTACGCATGCACGTGCGGCAGGTATTCATTGCTTCCAATAAAATGGCGCCCTTTCAAAACGCATTAATACTCGGATGCAGGGTTTGTGAAAAGAAAAAAATGTTTTAATCACGAAGGTCAGTATCTGGTCCCAAATAATTGGAAATAAGCAAACGTTGGAAGTAGGGTGGGGCTTGGGGTAACGCACGAACAAGTTGAAACAGCCCGAAACCGCTGGCTTTCAAACAGCAAAGGACGAGCTTTTTCAATCAACAACGTCTAAAGTCTAGTTTGCTTAGAGGCAGCAGACACGCTAAAAATGGTATCGATTTTATGACATAAATCAAAGGTTCGGAGCTGGTTGTATTGGGAACTTGACGAAAACCGGATAACGGTTAATTTGTTATCAGGTGAAAGTGACGATTCTTCATGGCGCGCGGTTGAAACACAGCGAATATTAGCAACAAGACGGTTGAAATAGAGAAGCCGATATACTATTACAGCCTATACTGAAAGGTTCACCTTGTTGGAAGTATCAAAAACAGGCCAAAGTGGCCGTATTAGTACTATCAATTTGGACGAGTTTGAATTTTGGGGCGGTTGGGTAGAGATTGATTTGTATTGCTGGCATTTAGTAGTTTTGACTCGTTTTTGACGCTTTCAACGGCTTGAGCAGTTTACTAGGAGCAATGCGACTTCAGAAACGTAGTTATCTCAACAACTTTTTCGGGCGTGTACGCTGCCTTTGAATGAGCCTCAAGGAGCAAGCAGAGGAGCGATCGGTCATGGCAAAATAAGAATATCTTCACATGATAAACCCAATACGCCATACTTCAACCGGCTCTAAATGAGAGAGCTAGGTCCTTGTCAGAATTGATGAAAAATCGCCGTAACTCCGCCTTTGGCCGACCCGGTCGAAACGTATGGAAAGCATGGCCGATGGAGGCTGTAAAACATCAGTCGTATTCGCCATCAACCCGCCGGAAGTAGAAGGAAATATGAGGTGAAATTTCAGTACGAAATGCGCGCTCCACGGCCACCTTCTCGCCTCCCTTGGCTTCCTTGAAACCGCCTGAGCTTTTCGCATCGATCGCTGGAGAGTACTCGCTTCTCGATAGAACTCGCCCCAGCCGCGATCCAGCTGGAGAGGTTTGGTTTTGTTAATTTCATGTTAATGAAAACAAGGTGCACACCCAATGCCGCGTCGTGGCGTACTTGTAAGCGTGTATTATGATGCATCGAATGATCGAATCGTTGCCAAATGAGTACTTAGGTATTATCGTTCCTCGAAACCCAATCCGGTCCCACACACTTTCCCCGGCGCTAGGCGTACGCCCAGTTGTGTCCAACACACTTTCCCCGGCGCTAGGCGTACCCCCAGTCGGATCCCACACCTTCCCCGGCGCCTGGTGAACTCTCAGTTGGGTCCCGTACACTTCTCCCCGGCGCTTGGCGCACTCCTGAGTCCCGCACATTCTCTGGTCATCGGTCAACGATCTCTGGTCAACTCTTAGCCGTTCATTATTATGTATGATAACTATGTTTGGCATTGGGAGGTCAGCCGCGTTAAATCGTTTTGCCTTTGCTTGCACGTCTTTTCTCTCGTAAAATTCACTTATTTTTACACCTTCGGTGTCCAGATATTCACCTTCATGATAAAAAACTCAGTACTCTTTTATTACGAACGCTTCTTTTAGGCATTAATGCGCGCCAATCTAATGGGAGCAATGCATACCTGCTGCGTGCTTATCAACCGTTGCCATTTTTCAAATAAAAACTTTTTGTGTTAGGAGGAATTTTACTACATTTCTTCAGCCTAAGATGACATTTCTTGGTATGTACTTTACAATATTCCGTTTCTACTCTCGCACTTCCTTCCTTTGTCTTTTTCCTCTTATCCTTCTATAAAAATTCAATGTGTTAATCGCGTTGTGAGCTTAGTACTGTGTGTTCTATTTAACGAATTCTCATGGGATCGAACGTTCTCGTTGAGAGTGATTGTGGACTTTTTCAATGGCATACGCCAGCTGTTGAAACTGATTGTACTGTCGTTATCGGGCTGAAATCTGCTCCACGATTGCGACGAGTCGCTGTTTTCCAGCACGCAGCACAATTATAATCGTGCTGGGAGAAGGGGTAATTGTTTCGGGACTCCGCTAGTCCAGCACGATTATCGTCGTGCTGCCACCGCGTCTGTCCGCAACTGTCCGCTGGATAAACTCGCCTCTTCTCTGCGAAGAAAATTTCATTTGAGTCCACGTGAATAGACATTTGTCGATGAGTTCCGCAAAATCGAAACCATCAAATTTTTGAATATTATTACTGAACGATTCATAGGCATTACTACACCAAATAGAACAAGAAGATGAACAATAGCATAAATCAGAAGGGCAAGACGATCGAGATCAAGACTAAGAGCAAGAAATAGTAAAAGATCGAGATCAATAAACAGAAGGCAAAAGAGAAATATCGCTCCTGACAGCCAAATAAATAATTGCTTTCAAAAATCAATAATTAGAAGTCGTTCTTCTGGCTGAATCAACCGCGATTGCGGACTACGACTGTTGCATCATGAGACACGTGATAATCGTGCTGGGAGAAGGGTGAATCGTGACGGGAAAGCGGCCCCAGCACGGGCTAACACGTGTCGTATGATGCTATAACCGTGAATCCGCAAATGCGGACCGGAATCTGATCCAGAGAACGACAATAAATAAATAAATAAATAAACAAATCAATTAACAAATAATTAAATAAATAAGTCATTAAATAAAAAGCGAATAAATGAGTAAATATAATAGTAAACAAATAAATAAGTAAATAAATGAATAAGTATTTATATAAAAAAGTGAATAAATAAATAAATAAATAAAATAGTAAATAAATAAATAAGTAGTTATTTAATCGAAGAAAAGTATCACATTAACAAAGAGATGAAAACGAGGAGAAGAAAAAGTATCTGGAGTTGCAAAGAATGATAAGAGAGTGAAGAAGATAAAGGAAGAGAGCAATAGGAGAAATTGGAGTGTATGAAGAAAAACCCCTGCGATTTGAAGGAAATCGCTATTTTTTAGTTTACTTTCTTGGGCACTCCGGTGGGGACGGGAGAAAAGTTTAAGGGTCGCTACCAGCGTGTTCGATAGTGAGGTGATCAAGGAGGTCATAGAGGTTCCGGGTGACGAAGAACTCGTTAGGGGATATTAATTCTGGCCAGTGGAGATTCGAGCATCTATTTGAATCGTGCGATTGTGATCAAGGTAACCTCTCCCGTGTTGTCAACTTTGCTAGCATAATTTTCAATTTTAGGTACAATTGAGCCATTCGGGCTAGGTGACATCACCCACAAAACTTGGAGCCAGAGGACTGCTGTGGGGGGTCGATCAATCAGCAGTTTTGGGTCGATCATCTAACACTTTTTCATTGATTTTTTATACAACCGTCGAACAACATGGAAAACATTTTTGGCGCGAAAATTCTCCAGAAATGGCAGTGACGAGCAGATGCAGAAAAACGCCAAAAACGATTTTGGCGCGAAATTCAAATCAAATTTAACAATGAATTCAGACTGGTTTTTCTTCACAAATGAAGATCTGTCAGAGGCCCTTTCGACAATTCCTTCACTAAAGAGACCAAGCAACACAAAAAACATGAAAAAATGTTTAGATTTTTGATTTCAATTTTCTTTTTTTTGATTTTTCTAGATTTAGATTTTCCTCATAGCTCAAAAATCTTTTGGTGCACAGATAACTCAAAATTGGTATTTGACCCTCACTATGGCGGAAGTCAGCAAGAAAGAGCCCAGGACAAAAACACACAACAGCCTAAAACCGGCTATAATTAGGATCACTCCGTCCGTCCATGTTGTTGCTCCATCCTCGATTAGCGAGTTCTTCCAGAGCACTAACTGTTTCGAAGAAAACGAAATATAGGCTTGGGATAGATGAAGCCAGATGTGTGAATGAAAATTGTGTTGCTCCATTTCAGTAATTTCCGTCGGATTCTCAGTTCTAAAACATGCAGATGTCACAAAGACCAACCCATCTGACTCTCGAAGAATCGATAGGCTAAATGTGCAAACGCTTGAGATTTCGTTGTTTACTAAGCACGTGCATTAGCGTATGTACCATACTCACGGGTTCACTTGCTTACAGAATGCGTGCGATTGCGTACTGAATGCGTCATTGCGTCGGCAGCGCAAACTTACAAAACGCCCTCGCCTTCCCAATTGCTTTGGCGTACTGAACGCGGGCGATTGCGTACTGCACGCTTGTACGAAGCGAACACATCCGTGCCTACCGCGCGACTGACAAACCGACCTCGCCTACAAATTGTTTGCGTACTGAACGCGGGGCGATTGCGTGCTGAACGCGAGCACATCCGCGCCGACGGCGCGGACTGACAAACTGACCCCACCCACCAGTTTTCTGCGTACTGAACGCGAACACTTGCGTACCGACCGTGGAATCTGACAAACCGATCTCCTCACCAGTTTGCCCTGGCGTGCTGAACGCGGGCGATTGCGTACTGAACGCCAACTATTTCGTACCGACCACGTCAACTGACACAACGACTTCACCGACCAGTTTTCTAGCGAGCTGATAGCGGGCGGTTGCGTGCGCTGAACGCGAGCTCTTGCGTACTGACTGCGTGTGCTCACGTACCGACCGCAGCGAAAAGTCATGTTTCGTACTGACCGCGCGCAAAGATGACTGCGCGCGGTCAGTACGCTCCATGGAAAATCGCTAACGGTTGGTACGGAGCTTCAGGCGTATCGACCGCGTGCACTATTTCGTTTTCGCGGTCAGTACGCAATGCCCGCGTTCCGTACGGAATACATTTTGCACGCGGTCAGTACGATAGTCGCACGCGGTCGGTACGAGAAGCTGATTTTTCGCCCGCGGTCGGTCCACCATTGTCTGAGAAAAAGGAAGGCATGAAGAGATGTATGTTTTTCGAAACATGCGTGGCCATTAAAGACACAAATACAGTTGACTGCATAAAGGTGATATGGTGCGGGTTGCGGACTCGCACTAAATTACGGTAGGAATCTGGCACTTTGATTTCGTCATCGATCGGCGCCAACCGCCGTCTCTCTGCTCACGAAAATATCAACTGTGGCGTCGATCGATGACGAAATCTGGCAAAGTGCCAGTTTCTACCGTAGTTTTAGTGCCAGTCCGCAACCGCACCATGTCCTTTTAACATTGCTGTCAACTATAATTCCTTGTTATAGAACCTAGTTCAAACTACAAACCTATATACATAATTAAAAATATCTCCTTAACCACTCGGACATCGCTGCACGAAAGCCTAGTACTCGAGTGTGTGTTTATCGCTTTTGTGTTTTTTTTTTCGGTGAGAAAAGAGACAACATGGGAAACCGAAGAACTCTAGAACTCTTTGCTATGTTTCCAGTGCGAAATTTGCCATTCTGTGCTATATGATGTTAATGATGTTATTTGAGATCTACCCGACGGTGAAAACACGGAGAATTGCACCGTATTTGCACAAATTGTTCTTTGCTCAGCTTCGCGAGCCGAGCACTTGCGTGGTTCAGAGCTTGTTCCCACAATGGGGAAATGTCGGAAGAAATTACCAGTAAAAATTTCACCCCTGCGAGGTTCCAGCACCACTTTATTGAAACCCCATATCTCAAATTTATGACTGAGAATCGAAGGATGGCACCCTTTACAATCCAAACATCGGATACATCGCCTCCCTTCGGCGCACAGTTGTGGCCTGCAGGCACCGCTCCATTTTATCACATCTGATAGGGCTCTCTGCAAAAATCTCCGCTGGAGCTGGCCAGTGCTTGAACCGGTTCAGTAAGCCTACCATAAAGTAGGGCGACCGACACGAAGCTCGATATCGTGAGATGAGCGATGATTTCCAATCATTAGCCCCGTTCTTCCCTTGATTCTCAGCTTCTCTCTTTACTCAAGTCAGCTTGCATAGATCTGGTGCAAAAGACGGAAGTTACAAGCCTCAAACGACTCGTCCACCATGTTTCCATAGATCAATCTTTGAGAGACCATAACTCCGTTCCCAGAAGGTGTTGTACGATTTCAGAGACATCATCGAAATCAGCATGGGGCCGTTTTCAAGATAGGCGGAAAAACAGAAAAAAAGATTTTCATCGTGAACACTGCCCTCAAACATGTTCCTACCTTGACATGATATGATACCTCTGGCAAACTGGGGCGTCGACAACAGGTTGATCCGCCCACCATGAGCCACCGCTGGCCAACGCGCCGATATTCGGTGGGGCCGGGGCCGTGGCCGCGAGTCATGCTCTGGTCGATGTCGAGCTGTTGCACAGCAATTACGGCCGCGAGTTATGATCTCGTCGATATCGAGCTGTTGCACAGCTAGCGCTCTAGATACAAGGGGAGTATACGACGCATTTTTCAGCCATGCTGTGAATGATGGGAGCGCGGCGGGTTCAATTACCCAAGTTTGAGGTGCATCGGCCCCGCCCAGCATCTTGAGGTTCTGCCCATACGGTGGTGACCCCAGTGGAGGCTGGGCAACACAGCCGCGACGCGTGTCGGAGTGTCGAACGCGACGCGTGTCGGGGTGCCGACCGCGACGACGTGTCGGAGTGCCGACCGCGACGCGTGCCGGCGTGCCGACCGCGACGCGTATCGGTAAAAAGTAGTACCTAAGCTGGATGAAACTGTCCTGTAGGATATGAACTGCTGCTAAATAGGCCGCTAAGCGCGGCACATCGAGTTGTCAACATCCCAACAACAGGCGGACATCACTGGACAACGGGCAGGTCTCAGGCTGACAATACGCGCGCTTGTCAACAGAGTTTATGAGATGACAACTTATCAATCTGTTGTCGACGCCCCAGTTTGTCTAAGACACCGGCACTATGTATACTGATCGGCCACTGATTCTTTCTTTCCAGGAAAGAAGGAAGGGAGAGTTTGTTGGGTCAACAACGCTTCATGGTAAGAATATATGGTTTCGAATGCCCAAATTTCCGTCAAGAAAGGCCGGTACTCCGTCAGTCATCTGGCAATATAGTACAAATGAGAGGAAGTTGATGAAATATATTATACGATTACGCGAAGGATGACTTTACACACATCGGTTCACCTGCCCTTCCCCACAAATCTCCCGGAAGAAGGATGAACTTCATTTGGCCGTGAGATCATGGGTCAACATAGCGATTGGGTTGTAGCGCGATTTGAATGATTATTGACATTCTAACGAATTTCGAGATCGCTTACGAAAATATTTTCGATTTCGTTAGTCGTTATTCGTTAGTCGTTAGTCGTAATTACGCACAACCCTGATTCCATGCCTCGTATCACTTGACTGAAGTTGCAAAAGCCACCGTGCATGGATGGTCGAGAGGATAACGATGGCGAATGCTAAACTACGAAGGGTTGTTGGGTTCGATCCCCGCAATGCATATTCTGGAAATATTGTTTTTCATTAGTTCGATTGTTTATCCACGAGGTTTCTCACTCACATTTTAACTTGCTTTTTCCAATCTGACTGGATTTACAATTTCTATCGTGAGATCCATGTTTTATATGAGCATTTCCTTATCTTATTCAAAAAATTATCCTTCTCGTCTTCTTGTGCTAGCATTTCGAGTTCATTGAGGAATATTGTAATGTGAACATCTCGTAACTTTGTATTACTTTTCTCGAGTAAAGGAGAAAACCTTTCTTTACACATAGAAGTCGTTTTCGAATCATCGGAGAAAAAAGCATTGCCATTGCAAGAAGCAAAGCGATGAACCCTTTCTTAAAAATTATCATCATGGATGCAGTTTCCATTTTCAGTAGGCGACAATTCGTTGCCCAATACATCTGCTGACCCTTCATAAAATCTACTAAACTTGGCTCGATCACGCAATTTTTTTATCGATTATCTGGAAGTCGAGGGTGAGTGACTGAGCAGATGACGAAGAAAAAGTCGGAATTTTTTTTTCATTATTGATCCAAATAAAACAGATTGAGGTAGATGGGTGTTAGATATAGTAGCCAGCCAATTCTCGCTTCTGAAAACCGAGAGCACAGCCATGGTGGTCGTTTGAAGAGAATGCGCCCGCTAATTTTTCGTCTTTTTCCAATTATTCGCTTTACCGGATGGTCCTTAAGTAAAACCCAACATTAAGTAATGTTACTATATCCATTCCCCACAACTTTCAGAAAAACTTTTTTTATGACGTCACCTCCCCCGGGGGTCTTCCCTTGTCACAGGATAAATAAATGCAAATTTACCTAATAAAACAGTTCAACAATGAAACAAGAACTTCAACCAGTGTTTTTGACTAGATGTGTAAGTTGCGTCCGAATGAGAATGGCGGCCCATGCGGCCGGCGTGCTTGGCAGGCGGCCGTCGCGTTCGCCGCTCTCGGACGAGCATGCGAAAAGTCCCCACCGCCATCGACTACGAACGGGGCCGGCACCGGCTGGCAGCAAGCACTGCGTCGATCAATCAGCTCTGCAGACGGTGGGAGAGGGGACGGCCGTCGTTGAAATCCAACACTCGTCCGAGGGCGGCACATGCGACGGCCGCCTGCCAAGCACGCCGGCCGCGTGGGCCACCATTCTCATTCGGGCACACTTTACATAAATTCGAAAGTTCATTGATTGAAATTCAATTTCAAGCCAGCTGATGTTCTCGATATTAGAGATCATCGATACCGATGATATGGGGTGGACTCGTCCACCATCAAAAAGCAAGAAAGTTCAGGCTTCTAATTTGGCCCAGAACAGCTATTTTTTCGCGATTTTTTCTAATAGGATCTACTACTCTATAGCCAGAAAAGGGTTTAGAGAGGAAAAGAAGACGAGCATATTTGAGCGCGACCACTGCCTTTAAAATGACCGTGATTGAGCCATACTTACTCACGAAATCCTCCGCACACCGATACGTGCTCCGCCCCTCGATACAATTGTTCGATGCTCGATGACGGTCGGTTTGGCCCATTATCATTTACCTTCATTTCAATCGGATTTTTTCGTCATTTCTCAATAGCCAGTCTTACTAATAGCTTCAGACCACCGAATCATTCCAGGAAAATTATATCGTTGTTGAGCGTGTATGCTGCCTTTAGTCACTTCGTTGTAAAATATATTAATCGTCCGCAGAATGAGTTGGAGAATGTTTAGGAGAAATGAGTTTTACAGCCGTTTTTTGCGATCCAAAGGCAGCGCTCCTACGCAAACGATATTCTTCCTAGATACTGCGCGCTTCTTCACGTCGTTTCATTAGGAATCAGCTATGGAATTTGAGATAAGAAGGGCCGGCTGAGAAATTTCTGGTGGTCCAGAAGGTCACTTCAACGATACTAGAATTGAAGTCGAACGTGGACAAGTTTAGAGTTATGGGTGGTACTGGAGGAACACAGTCGACGGGCGGTTTATTCGACTTGGCTACGCACAGCCACTGAATCTCCTTGGGTCTTCTTCCCGGTAATTGGCGTCGCACGGCTGGTCCTTGTGGCTCGTTTGTGAGCCAGACTGAAGAGGATTGAATGGGTCATACCCGTCCAGAGGGGTTTCTATACTGATATTGATAATATTGAGAACAGAAAACAAACATGTTATTCTTTGGCCTTTATCAGGCACAGTACCCTGTAGCATTAGGGCGATGCTAGCGATGCGACATCCCTACCCCTTAGGGAAGCAGCGCCTCTGCCGCGTGTGACCAGCTTCATCATTTTTTTACAACATCAAAGAAATTAAACACGGAACGAGAAAAATTTTATTTATTTCCTCAGGCACGTCTACAATGTTTATCATTTTTGTAGACTTCTTGCTTCCTGGCCCAAGAGCCACAATATTGGTTGCGAACTGAAAACGTGGCGCTTGTTCGGCTGGGTTTGGGCGGCTCTTTATTTCCTTGGAGTAATATTTCGCGCTTGCACCACAGTTAGCTTTCTTCGCATTTTTGAAAGGATGATCTCTGCCTTCACGTAGTCGCTTAGCACTCCCACAGGACACACTTGGAGTAGCTGTACTGTGGCGTGTTACATGGGTGCGTTCCTGAACCGTACGCTGGTTCCTTCGCCGATTCTTTGATCGGGATCATATCCACGGCATTGGATCTGGTTAAAGACGGCATGTTCTTCTCCAACTGCATGGCTCCATGTAAGTCCATCCGGCTGTTTTCGTACGCCTCGTCTCCTCTCGGTGGGGCTACTGCGACTACCTTGATACCATGACGATGTGCTCGACATAAGGTAGTTGCCAGTTTCATCCATCGCCCTTTCTGACACGGTTTTTCTGACGTAGGTCCAACCAGGACGTACATTTGGGCGTCGGTTTCTTCCAGAGCGTTCTTTCTCAGTCAGCTCTAGAACAATTGACTGCGACTCGTATTTTTTCATTGAGTCCCTGGGTGTTCTATTTCAAGGGAATAACCTTCTGAAACACTCGCCGAGCCTGCAAAAGATGGGCTGGAAGTTTGACAGAGACATCGCGCGAATATAGTCGCTCATCGAAAAACCATGTTGTGGCTCATCTGTAACCCACGAAGGTTGAGTTTCGGCTGCATGCCTTGAGGCGTTCCTTGGCATACTCCCGCAGAATTCTTGCGTCGACTGTCTAGAGTTCATGGGGGAATTGGTCTGCAATATATTGCCTCGATTTTGATCGCAATTTTATCTCGACGTACAGTTTTCACCGTCTTGGATGGGCTGCTCATTTTCCTGCTCCGGGCTTTCTGTGTTCCGATTTCACCTTTCGAACTGTTGCCGGAGAGTCTAAACCTGTAATTTTTTCTATTGGATTTGGAAACGCAACTTTCGTGCGATTTCTCTTTCATGCTGCGCCGTCTTATTGGCGTCACCTATTCGCGATTCGACTAACTCCCACATCTGCTCCGATATGGCTTTCACAGTCTGCTTTACCACAGCAGTCTGTTTTGTCACCTCCGCATAGGTTCCCGCTCTCGTATAGGTCATCCATGCGCATTTATTGAGCCAGTGAACTGTCGCAAATCGTACTAATACTAAAAACTTGGGCTATCACCTTTGTTTTGAGCTTATCAAACTCTGATTGCTCTTAACTTACATCCATTTCGCTCATTTGGTTATCGTGCGGTCTTCCTCATTGCACTCTGTTGCCTAAATCACTCTGGAAAACATATAGACTCTGGTTCATTTCAAATGAGCTCATGTTTTCGACTATCACAGCGGTGAGCGGAGGCTTCTTCGTCGGAACCTCCTTATCACTAGTTATATTTCATCGAAGGCCGCCGCACCGCTGCTGGTGATAATCGAAGTCCACAGGTCACTAGGGGTTTCCCAGAGTCTACTTGCGTAGTCAACAGAGGTGCTCAACAGAGGTGAGTGTTCCACTAGCCGATCCGCTTGTCTCGTACCAGCCCGGCTTGGCCCCCAAGTTATGGGTGGTACTGGAGGAACAGAGTCGACGAAGCGGTTTATTCGGCTCGGCTACGCACAGCCGCTGGATCACCTTGGGTCTTCTTCCTCGGTGGTTTCTTCGTCCTCGGTGGTTGACTTCGCACAGCTTGTCCTTCTGACTCGCTTGTGAGCCGGACTGGTGAGGATTGAATGGGTTATACCCGTCCAGAGAAGTTTTTGTATCCCTCTGGAGGGTGATATTGAGACTAAAATTAAACATACCAATCTTTGACCTTTATCAGCTACGGTGCCCTGCAACATTAGGGCGGTGCTAGCGTTTCGACATTAGATCCTCTCCTTTTTATTGATGATTGTAATGACGGCACCACCAATAACAACGTGAGTAGCCTGTATCACATCTACTTCGATCGACCACTAACACACCAGACTGTAACGCCTCATTATTGTTACCAATTGTCATGAATGAAGTTGACATGATGTTTCAAGGTCGATGCCCGTCATCTTTGCGCATTGAGAGCAATGGAGACAACACAGCAATCCAATCAAATTATTGCTTCTATTGAGAATTGAAGCCTACAAGCCCTCCTTCTCTCGGTTGTTTCTATCATTTCTTTGCAGGATCGTTAATAGAAAGCCTTTTCAACATTCCAGAATTTTATCGAGTGCCCTCGTGTCTTCCCATAACTTTTTCTGAAAATGTGCATCGCATAGTGGGAATGCAATGATTCAGAGAAGTTTATTGTGTTCTCGACCATCAGGTTCAGACAAGAACCAAATTTTCACATCAGATCCATTATGATTTTCTTTCCTCGGAGGTGGACGAAGTATTGGTCGTCGATAAACTTAAACCTTTGGAAGATTTTCGAGTATGTGCTTGAGCTCTTCAGCTGATAGCAGATTCTCTTCCTTCTCCTAAAATTCATGCACTTTTCGCACATTAATTTTCAGCGTCGTTTAGCTTTTTGTAATCATTGGATTGGATCTTAACGTTAGCAACCCTAACGTGGTAAGATCGAGACGTTCCATGTAATTCGATGAAAGATCTCATTTGTTATTTTGTTATTTACAAAAGATGAACAAAACGAGCTTGTGCGCTCATCTGTCGTTATATTCTTGCTCCAAGTATATGTGGTTGAAAGAGTTTGTATTAATATGCAAACAAACCTGTAATGGCAATTCAGCCACTACCACGGCGATCAGTACAGCTAGCCACAGGAAGCGCATCCGAAAAGTTTATTGAGTGACCCCGTATAGAGTTGGCTCAAATTCAGAAAATCTCGAGAGCTTGCAGGAATACTGTCTTCCAGATCGAGGAAACGAGATTTGCAAAACCATTTGTCGCAGCGTTAACATCACTTTTTAATAACTCCATTTAAGAATAACTTCCCAGATTTGAAAAGTTATTTAAGACCTTGTTGAGAAAAGACCCGTCACAAGCCCTCCAGCGACGATCAGTTTTCAATACAGATGGACCGCGCCTGCAAAGCCGCTCGACTGTAATTGTGGTCCGGCGTCACAACCCAAAGCCAAATTCTGATACAGGTCGACCGCAGGCTATGCGGTTGTGATGGCCGGCGACACTTACGGTCGCGCGACAAATACTAGGTCTTCTAGTAGAAGTGTTCGGAATTCACAGCTAATTAAGTAAGCAAACTTGGGATGCATCTGAAGCACATATGAAGGGAAGTCTTGAGACTTTTACAGATAAAAAACTTATCTGAATGTTTTTGCGAAGAAAAAACTAGTGGGAAGAATCTCATAGAGGGCTAGAACCACGTTTCTGAACGCCCAAAACGTGCTTTCAGATAAGATCTCAAAGGCAGCGTTCACGACAATCATCCTCAGTGACCTTCCACAGTGAAATGATTGGCGAGAAGGTTCCTAGGCTCCAAGGTGTCGAAAGAACGGTGGAAAACGAGTCAGGAGTGACAAAATGGCGGCTTCAAAGAAGCGTTTTAGTGTTCCAGAACCGCCCGTGCTCCAGGTCCGCCCCCTCGATGTGAGCACATGAACACTCGAGATTGTGAGATGAGCGATGGTTTCCGATCGAAGCCCCATTTTTCGCTTCATTCAACTTCTCTCTTTACTCAGATCAGCTCGCACACATCGGCTGCAAAGACGGAAGTTACAAGCATCGGACATTCGTTCTCTGCTTCCCTAGCTCAATTTTTGAGGGGCTATAACTACGTTACTTGAAGGTCTTGTACGATTGCAGAGAAATCATTGGAATCAGCGTGGGACCGTTTTCAAAATAGGCGGGAAAACAGAAAAACGATTTCTATCGTGAACGCTGCCTTTAAACCAGAAAACTGAACTTCGAGGCTAAATCTCAAACTTTCCAAAGAGGGGTATACCACAATACCGGTCATACTTTCTGCATTTGGTACAAAAAGAGGAAGAAACGTTTTGTGTTTTTGTCATTACACTGTTCGAAATGATCCGTTTGGGAATCTAAAGAATCAATATCAAGAGCTTTCTTCTAGAGTGACACATGGCTTACCTTTGAACAAGGTCTTTAGACATGACATTAGCGGTTTCCTTGCCTTTTGCATTTTTTCATCACTGGTGGTGGACACGCCACCCAAGACCTCCAGTTCTATGATGAACTAATGAGCGAAAATCATTGTGAGCAGTGGGTTTAATGAGTGCAAGTTCCAAGAAGCAAGACAGAAGCAGCAACACTGCTCGCTAGGCCATAATTTTGTGATCTAACCTCCAACTTATATTGGAACTCCTGACAAAGATCGAGACCTGTCATACTAAGTTGTAGCCCAAGTGCAAACGCAAACACCATTCTCCATAGACGAGAGACTACAGAAAGCTAGTAGACATTAGACCATAACACAAGCAAGCACATCGCCTCGTCGATCGAACATTGAACATGAAATGAATCCCCAGCTATGACATTTCGTTTCAGTCATCAAACTCGTGGGCGTTCGACTATTATTGAAATTATTCTAGATCGCGCTATGACAACGCTCAACAGATAACCACATAGACATTGATATCTAGAACTAAGCTCTCAAAATCAGGGATCAGATATGGATGTAGATTCAGAAATGGGGACCGCAAGTTCCCTTAACTCATCTCCTATGCGTCTCTCCACTGTCTCGCTCACTCAAAGCTTCGCTCCGTACACGCACGCTAGTCTCGCTCATTACGAGACTTAAAGATGGATAAGCGACTCAACCGTCGACATGGCATTTGAAGCGCCGTGTCGATGAGGGCGACGCTGTGTACGGCAGAGACTACCACACTCGAAAGTGTACGTGGGCTCCAGGTATCAATCTCGGTCGCACCGGGAGCTCTACCTAGTGAGCTGCGGATCAGAGGAGTGGAAGCGCCACGTCAAATAGTGACAAGAAGAGATGGCGCGACAAAAACGAACACACTCTAATAAGTATGCAACATGCCGCTGCTCAACCAATGTTCTCAATTTAACGCACTACGGCCACCGATTCCAGTGGCATCGCATCCTTCACTTCAACAACCACGACGGTCTACACACAAGTGCCAATCTCATTCGCTCATGGTCGTAGACCCGTCCGCGAAGACGTACGTGTGATGCTTAAAGACAGCAGACACGCTCGAGAAATTTGTTGAGATAACTACGTTACTTCTTGGGTCGAATGACCCCTAGTAGACCGTTCACGCCGTTGCAAACGCCAAAAACGAGTTAAAACTACTAAATTTGAGTAAAGCAAGTCGAAAAATTTAGACAGCCCTGCTCATGAGCTTCGACGACTCCGCCCCTCCAATCAGTTTTTTCGTTAGTCTTCCATACTACCAGCTTCAAACCTTCAATTTTCGTCATAAACTCGATACCCATTTTGAGGGTGTCTGCTGCCTTTAATGGCAGCATATACGCTCTTGGACGTGGTCGAGGTATTAACGTGAATCGAACCGTGCATGTTTGCAACACAATGCCTACACATTTCGAGGCGTCGGAAACGACCGGCAATGCCGCTATAGGAGTAGCAAGATTTGCACCTCCCGTGTTTTCACGCTTGCCTGTGTTTGCCCTCTTCCTCCAAAACAAGGGTGCATGGCCATGGGGACTATTTGTGGATAGCTTGAAGGCACAGTACACCGTCAGATATGAATTTTGAGATTTTCGTGTAATTGTGTGGAAGACCCCTCCTGTATAGCACGTGCCAAGTGAGAGATCTCAATCCCTTCAAATAAGCGAGATATAGGCGACCACCACAGACCCGACCCCTTCGCTCACCACCACGGTCCCGACCCCTGATAGATTTTCGAGCTCGATAGCGGCTCGTTGGATCGATGAATTCCAACAAGTCGTCAATCTCATATCCTTCAAATAAGCGAGATATAGGCGACCACCACAGACCCGACCCCTTCGCTCACCACCACGGGCCCGACCCCTGATAGATTTTCGAGCTCGATAGCGGCTCGTTGGATCGATGAATTCCAACAAGTCGTCGTTCTTCAGTACATTACCGGACTGTCTCCTTATCCTCGCTTTCTCTGACGCAACGATTGCGAATGAAAAGATAAACAGGCTTGAGAAAACTCGTCCACCAATTTTTCGCCCTCAAAATCTAGGCACTCTTGAAGAGCCTTAACTCTATTCATAGTGGGTCTTGGACGATTTCAGAGATATTGCTCTGATCATCGTGTGACTCTCTCCAAGATAAGCATGAAATCTGGAAAATTATTTTTTAGGTGTCCTGTGCCTTTAAGAGGTGAACCGCACACGTCACAGCCGGGGGGTGGGGGTGGCACAGCACCTTGTTTTGGAGAGGAGGGCAAACACAGGGCGTGAAAATACGGGCGGTGCCAAACTTGCTACTCATGCAGTGGGTCGTCTTCAACGATTTGACATGCGTCTACATCGTGTTGCAAACCGCACGGTTCGGCTCACGTTGTGATCTCAGCCATGTTTACTGGCGTGTATGCTGACTTCAAGGATGAAGGTCTTGTAGGAAGAAAAACAATCGTAGTTGTGATGTGAGTGTGTTCATATGCTCTTAGTCGTTGTGATCCTTCACTGTCAACGTTGTTGTGCAATGCCTCTGGTAATAGCTAAGTTAACCGACTCCGTCGAAATTGCGTCGGTTACGATGCAGTTAAGCAGGTGGCTCGATCATTGTCGTTACTGTCAGTTCCCCAGTGACTAAACAAATAATCCACTCCTCTTCATTAGCTCAGCTGAGGACGAGAACGGTTTTTAAGCATGCTGAATTCAGTTAAAGTGATGGAAATGAGTGCAAGCGCGGGCGTCGACAGTATATAAACTAAGAAGAAGCTACAATTATAAAATACACTGACTGTAGGATTCTTGGTTGCCGTTGCCCTGTTCTGTTCCTAATCGTAACTTACCTCTCACATTTTTATCTTAATCCTATATATAAAAAGAATCGCAAGGGTAAGAAAAATAATGTTGACTATGGGGCTATATGGGGCTACGAGCGTTCAGCACAGCGCCCGCATGGTGGTGGGGCAGCTTCGAAGAGGAGCCGATTGGGGCGCGTTATTCAGCGCCTTCACCACTGCTTCGTCCTGCTTTTTTTTTGCTTATTGCTTTCTTTTTTTCGATTTTTGTGTTTAAGTGCCTTTTCATTTTGTATTTAAGTGCATTTTCATTGTGAATGCTGTCGAATCCTAGGAGAAATTTTCGAATCAAAAGGTTCTCCTCAGGCGTCAAAAAGGGTAATTTCGGAGAGCATTTTTCAATGAAACCCCTTTATAAACCCCCATAAAATCTGGTACCTGGAGATGGGGAGTGCTATGAACAATCCCAAATCAGAAACCAAATTGAGGCAAGTCTCGAATCCTGAGAGAAAATTTCGGATCAAAAGGTCCCCCTCATGCGTCGAAAAAGTGAATTTTCGAGAGCGTTTTTCAGTGAAAGCCCTTTTCAAACCTCCTTCAAACCTGGTACCTAGAGATGGGGAGTGCTATGAACAATAACAAATCAGAAACCAAATCGAGGCAAGTTTCGAATCCTAGGAGAAATTTTCGAATCAAAAGGTTCCCCTCAGGCGTCAAAAAGGGTAATTTCGGAGAGCATTTTTCAATGAGACGTTTTATAAACCCCCATCAAACCTGGTACTTAGAGATGGGGAGTGCTATGAACAATCCCAAATCAGAAACCAAATCGAGGCAAGTTTCGAACCCTAAGAGAAAACGCGTGGTGATTGGAGTGAGGGCCGGCGGAGTCGGCTCATCGTTCGGCGAAGCCGAACGAATACTACGCGTGGTGAATGGAGGTGGGTCGGCGAAGCCGGCCCATGATACGTCGAAGCCGAACAAATACTACACAAACGGTGGCCTGCGAAGCCGGCCCATCGTTCGGCGGAGCCGAATCAATACTACGAGTGGTGAATGGAGGTTGGTCGGCGAAGCCGAACGAATACTACGCGTGATGATTGGAGGTGGGTCGGCGAAGCCGGCCCATCGTTTGGCGGAGCCAAACGAATACTACGCTTGGTGATTGGAGGTGGGTCGGCGAAGCGGGCCCATCGTTCGGCGAAGCCGAACGAATACTACGCGTGGTGATTGGAGGTGGGTCAGCGAAGCCAAACGAATACTATGCGTGGTGATTGGAGGTGGGTAGGCGAAGCCGGCCCATCGTTCGGCGGAGCCGAATGAATACTGCGCGTGGTGAATGAAGGTGGGTCAGCGAAGCCGAACGATTACTACGCGTGGTGATTGGAGGTGGGTCGGCGAAGCCGGGCCATGATACGTCGAAGCCGAACATGGAGGGTAGCAGGCGAAGTCGGTCCATCGTTTGGCGGAGCCAAACGAATACTACGCGTGGTGATTGGAGGTGGGTCGGCGAAACCGGCCCATCGTTTGGCGAAGCCGAACGAATACTACTCGTGATGATTGGAAGTGGGTCGGCGAAGCTGGCCCATCGTTTGGCGGAGCCGAACGAATACTACGCTTGGTGATTGAGGTGGGTCGGCGAAGCCGCTTCATCGTTCGGCGAAGCGGAACGAATACTACGCGTGGTGATTGGAGGTGGGTCGGCGAAGCCGGCCCATCGTTCGGCGAAGCCGAACGAATACTATGCGTGGTGAATGAAGGTGGGTCGGCGAAGCCGGCCCATCGTTCGGCGAAGCCGAACGAGTACTACACGGAGGGTGGCTGGCGAAGCCGGCCCATTGTTCGGCAAAGCCGAATGAATACTACGCGTGGTGAATGAAGGTGGGTCGGCGAAGCCGAGCGAATACTACGCGTGGTGATTGGAGGTGGGTCGGCGAAGCCGGCCCATCGTTTGGCGGAGCCGAATGAATACTACGCGTGGTGATTGGAGGTGAGTCGGCGAAGTCGGCCCTTCGTTTGGCGGAGCCAAACGAATACTACGCGTGGTGATTGCAGGTGGGTCGGCGAAGCCGGCCCATCGTTCGGCGAAGCCGAACGAATACTACGCGTGGTGAATGGAGGTGGGTCAGCGAAGCCGGCCCATCGTTCGGCGAAGCCGATCGAATATTATACGGAGGATAGCAGGCGAAGTCGGCCCATCGTTTGACGGAGCCAAACGAATACTACGCGTGGTGATTGGAGGTGGGTCGGCGAAGCCGGCGCATCGTTCGGCGAAGCCGAAAAAATACTACACAAAGGGTGGCCTGCGAAGTCGGCCCATCGTTCGGCGGAGCCGAATGAATACTACGAGTGGTGAATGGAGGTTGGCCGGCGAAGCCGAACGAATACTACGCTTGCCGATTGGAGGTGGGTCGGCGAAGCGGGCCCATCGTTCGGCGAAGCCGAACGAATACTACGCGTGGTGATTGGAGGTGGTCGGCGAAGCCGGCATGCAGTTTCGGCGAAGCCGAACGAATACTATGCGTGGTGATTGGAGGTGGGTAGGCGAAGCCGGCCCATCGTTTGGCGGAGCCGAATGAATACTGCGCGTGGTGAATGAAGAAGTGGTCGGCGAAGCCGGCCCATCGTTCGGCGAAGCCGAACGAATACTACACGGAGGGAGGCCGTCGAAGCCGGCCCATTGTTCGGCAAAGCCAAATGAATACTACGCGCGGTGATTGGAGGTGGGTCGGCGAAGCCGGCCCATCGTTTGGCGAAGCCGGACGAATACTACACGTGGTGAAAGGGTGGCCGGCAAAGCCGGCCCATCGTTCGGCGAAGCCGAACGAATACTACGCGTGGTGATTGAGGTGGGTCGGCGAAGCCGGCCCATCGTTTGGCGAAGCCGAACGAATACTACGCGTGGTGATTGGAGGTGGGCCGGCGAAGCTGGTCATCAGTTCGGCGAAGCCGAACGAATACTACGCGTGGTGAATGGAGGTGGGTCGGCGAAGCCGGCCCATGATACGTCGAAGCCGAACGAATACTATACGGAGGGTAGCAGGCGAAGTCGGCCCATCGTTTGGCGGAGCCAAACGAATACTACGCGTGGTGATTGGAGGTGAGTCGGCGAAGCCGTCCCATCGTTCGGCGAAGCCGAACGAATACTACACGGAGAGTGGCCGGCGAAGCCGGCCCTTCGTTCGGCAGAGCCGAATGAATACTACGCGTGGTGAATGGAGGTGGGTCGGCGAAGCCGGCCCATCGTTCGGCGAAGCCGAACGAATACTACGCGTGGTGAATGGAGGTGGGTCGGCGAAGCCGGCCCATGATACGTCGAAGCCGAACGAATACTATACAGAGGGTAGCAGGCGAAGTCGGCCCATCGTTTGGCGGAGCCAAACGAATACTACGCGTGGTGATTGGAGGTGAGTCGGCGAAGCCGTCTCATCGTTCGGCGAAGCCGAACGAATACTACACGGAGAGTGGCCGGCGAAGCCGGCCCTTCGTTCGGCAGAGCCGAATGAATACTACGCTTGGTGATTGGAGTGTGGGTCGGCGAAGCGGGCCCATCGTTCGGCAAAGCCGAACGAATACTACGCGTGGTGAGTGGATGTGGGTCGGCGATGCCGAACGAATACTACGCGTGGTGAATGGAGGTGGGTCGGCGAAGCCGGCCCATGAATGATACGTCGAAGCCGAATGAATACTATACGGAGGGTAGCAGGTGAAGTCGGCCCATCGTTTGGCGGAGCCAAACGAATACTACGCGTGGTGATTGGAGGTGGGTCGGCGAAGCCGGCCCATCGTTCGGCGAAGCCGAACGAATACTACACGCGTGGTGAATGGAGGTGGGTCGGCGAAGCCGGCCCATGATACGTCGAAGCCGAACGAATACTATACGGAGGGTAGCAGGCGAAGTCGGCCCATCGTTTGGCGGAGCCAAACGAATACTACGCGTGGTGATTGGAGGTGGGTCGACGAAGCCGGCCCATCGTTCGGCGAAGCCGAACGAATACTACACGGAGGGTGGCCGGCGAAGCCGGCCCTTCGTTCGGCAGAGCCTAATGAATACTACGAGTGGTGAATGGAGGTTGGTCGGCGAAGCCGAACGAATACTACGCTTGGCGATTGGAGGTGGGTCGGCGAAGTGGCCCATCGTTCGGCGAAGCCGAACGAATACTACGCGTGGTGATTGGAGGTGGGTCGGCGAAGCGGGCTATCGTTCGGCGAAGCCGAACGAATACTACGCGTGGTGATTGGAGGTGGTCGGCGAAGTTGGCTCCAATGTTCGGCGGAGCCGAACGAATACTACGCGTGGTGATTGGAGGTGGGTCGGCGAAGCGGGCCCATCGTTCGGCAGAGCCGAATGAATACTACGCGTGGTGAATGGAGGTGGGTCGGCGAAGCCGGCCCATGATACGTCGAAACCGAACGAATACTATACGGAGGGTAGCAGGCGAAGTCGGCCCATCGTTTGGCGGAGCCAAACGAATACTACGCGTGGTGATTGGAGGTGAGTCGGCGAAGCCGTCCCATCGTTCGGCGAAGCCGAACGAATACCACGGAGAGTGGCCGGCGAAGCCGGCTTCTTCGTTCGGCGGGCCGAATGAATACTACGCTTGGTGATTGGAGGTGGGTCGGCGAAGCGGGCCCATCGTTCGGCAAAGCCGAACGAATACTACGCGTGGTGAATGGAGGTGGGTCGGCGAAGCCGAACGAATACTACGCGTGGTGAATGGAGGTGGGTCGGCGAAGCCGGCCCATGAATGATACGTCGAAGCCGAACGAATACTATACGGAGGGTAGCAGGTGAAGTCGGCCCATCGTTTGGCGGAGCAAAGCGAATACTACGCGTGGTGATTGGAGGTGGGTCGGCGAAGCCGGCCCATCGTTCGGCAAATCCGAACGAATACTACACGGAGAGTGGCCGGCGAAGCCGACCCTTCGTTCGGCAGAGCCGAATGAATACTACGCGTGGTGAATGGAGGTGGGTCGGCGAAGCCGGCCCATCGTTCGGCGAAGCCGAACGAATACTACGCGTGGTGAATGGAGGTGGGTCGGCGAAGCCGGCCCATGATACGTCGAAGCCGAACGAATACTATACAGAGGGTAGCAGGCGAAGTCGGCCCATCGTTTGGCGGAGCCAAACGAATACTACGCGTGGTGATTGGAGGTGAGTCGGCGAAGTTGGCTCATCGTTCGGCGAAGCCGAACGAATACTACGTGGTGATTTGGAGGTGGCCGGCGAAGCCGGCTCTTCGTTCGGCAGAGCCGAATGAATACTACGCTTGGTGATTGGAGGTGGGTCGGCGAAGCCGGGCTCATCGTTCGGCAAAGCCGAACGAATACTACGCGTGGTGAATGGAGGTGGAGTCGGCGAAGCCGAACGAATACTACGCGTGGTGAATGGAGGTGGGTCGGCGAAGCCGGCCCATCGAATGATACGTCGAAGCCGAACGAATACTATACGCGTGGTGATTGGAGGTGGGTCGGCGAAGTGGTCATCGTTCGGCGGAGCCGAACGAATACTACGCGTGGTGATTTGAGGTGGGTCGGCGAAGCGGCTCATCGTTCGGCGAAGCCGAACGAATACTACGCGTGGTGAATGGAGGTGGGTCGGCGAAGTCGCGAACGCGACCGTGGTGATTGAAAATTTTTAAAGGACGTTCACCGGCGGTAGCCGAATGATCGCAATACCACGGAGGGTAGGAAGTCGGCGAAGTCGGCCCATCGTTTGGCGGAGCCAAACGAATACTACGCGTGGTGATTGAGGTGGGTCGGCGAAGCCGGCTCCATCGTTCGTCGAAGCCGAACGAATACTACGTGATTGAGGGTGGCGGCGAAGCGGGACCATCGTTCGGCAAAGCCGAACGAATACTACGCGTGGTGAATGGAGGTGGGTCGGCGAAGCCGAACGAATACTACGCTTGGTGATTGGTGGTGGGTAGGCGAAGCGGGCCCATCGTTCGGCGAAGCCGAACGAATACTACGCGTGGTGATTGGAGGTGGGTCGGCGAAGTCGGCCCATCGTTAAGCGAAGCCGAACGAATACTACGCGTGAGATTGAGGTGGGTCGGCGAAGTTGGTTCATCGTTCGGCGAAGCCGAACGAATACTACGCGTGGTGATTGGAGGTAGGTCGGCGAAGCCGGCCCATCGTTTGGCGGAGCCGAACGAATACTACGCGTGGTGAATGGAGGTGGGTTGGCGAAGCCGGCCCATGATACGTCGAAGCCGAACGAATACTACGCGGTGATGGAGGGTAGCAGGCGAAATGGCCCATCGTTTGGCGGAGCCAAACGAATACTACGCGTGGTGATTGAGGTGAGTCGGCGAAGTTGTCCCATCGTTCGGCGAAGCCGAACGAATACTACGCGTGGTGAATTGGAGGTGGGTCGGCGAAGCTGGCTCATCGTTCGGCAGAGCCGAATGAATACTACGCTTGGTGATTGAGGTGGGTCGGCGAAGGCCCATCGTTCGGCAAAGCCGAATGAATACTACGCGTGGTGAATGGAGGTGGGTCGGCGAAGCCGAACGAATACTACGCGTGGTGAATGGAGGTGGGTCGGCGAAGCCGGCCCATGAATGATACGTCGAAGCCGAACAAATACTATACGGAGGGTAGCAGGTGAAGTCGGCCCATCGTTTGGCGGAGCAAAGCGAATACTACGCGTGGTGATTGGAGGTGGGTCGGCGAAGCCGGCCCATCGTTCAGCAAATCCGAATGAATACTACGCGTGGTGAATGGAGGTGGGTCGGCGAAGCCGAACGAATACTACGCGTGGTGATTGGAGGTGGGTCGGCGAAGCCGGCCCATGATACGTCGAAGCCGAACGAATACTACACGGAGGGTGGCCGGCGAAGCCGGCCCTTCGTTTGGCAGAGCCGAATGAATACTACGCGTGGTGAATGGAGGTGGGTCGGCGAAGCCGAACGAATACTACGCGTGGTGAATGGAGGTGGGTCGGCGAAGCCGGCCCATTATACGTCGAAGCCGAACAAATACTATACGGAGGGTAGCAGGCGAAGTCGGCCCATCGTTTGGCGGAGCAAACGAATACTACGCGTGGTGATTGGAGGTGGGTCGGCGAAGCCGGCCCATCGTTCGGCAAATCCAAATGAATACTACGCGTGGTGATTGGAGGTGAGTCGGCGAAGCCGGCCCATCGTTTGGCGGAGCCGAATGAATGCTACGCGTGGTGATTGGAAGTGAGTCGGCGGAGCCGGCCCATCGTTTGGCGAAGCCGAACGAATACTACACAGCGGTGGCCGGCAAACCCGGCCCATCGTTCGGCGAAGCCGCACGAATACTACGCGTGGTGAATGGAGGTGGGTCGGCGAAGCCGGCCCATGATACGTCGAAGCCGAACGATTACTATACGGAGGGTAGCTGCGAAGTCGGCTCCATCGTTTGGCGGAGCCAAACGAATACTACGCGTGGTGATTGGAGGTGGGTCGGCGAAGCTGGTTCATCGTTCGGCGAAGCCGAACGAATACTACGCGGTGATTGGAGGTGGGTCGGCGAAGCCGGTCCTTCGTTCGGCAGAGCCGAATGGATACTACGCGTGGTGAATGGAGGTGGATCGGCGAAGCCGGCCCATCGTTCGGCGAAGCCGAACGAATACTACGCGTGGTGAATGGAGGTGGTTTGGCGAAGCCGGCCCATGATACGTCGAAGCCGAACGAATACTATACGGAGGGTAGCTGGTGAAGTCGGCCCATCGTTTGCGGAGCCAAACCAATACTACGCGTGGTGATTGGAGGTGGGTCGGCGAAGCCGGCCCATCGTTCGGCGAAGCCGAACGAATACTACACGGAGGGTGGCCGGCGAAGCCGGCCCTTCATTCAGCAGAGCCGAATGAATACTACGCGTGATGATTGGAGGTGGGTCGGCGAAGCCGGCCATCGTTTGGCGGAGCCGAATGGATACTTCGCTTGGTGATTGGAGGTGAGTCGGCGAAGCCGAACGAATACTACGCCTGATGATTGGAGGTGGGTCGGCGAAGCCGGCCCATCGTTCGGCAAAGCCGAACGACTACTACGCGTGGTGAATGGAGGTGGGTCGGCGAAGCCGAACGAATACTACGCGTGGTGATTGGAGGTCGGTCGGCGAAGCCGGCCCATCGTTTGGCGGAGCCGAATGGATACTACGCTTGGTGATTGGAGGTGGGTCGGCGAAGCCGGCCCATGATACGTCGAAGCCGAACGAATACTATACGGAGGGTAGCAGGCGAAGTCGGCCCATCGTTTGGCGGAGCCAAACGAATACTACGCGTGGTGATTGAGGTGGGTCGGCGAAGCTGGCCCACCGTTCGGCGAAGCCGAACGAATACTACGCTCGGTGATTGGAGGTGGGTCGGCGAAACGGGCCCATCGTTCGGCAAAGCCGAATGAATACTACGCGTGGTGAATGGAGGTGGGTCGGCGAAGCCGAACGAATACTACGCCTGATGATTGGAGGTGGGTCGGCGAAGCCGGCCCATCGTTCGGCAAAGCCGAACGACTACTACGCGTGGTGAATGGAGGTGGGCCGGCGGAGCCGGCCTATCGTTCGGCGAAGCCGAACGAATACTACGCATGGTGAATGGAGGTGGGTCGGCAAAGCCGGGTAATCGTTCGGCGAAGCCGAACGAATACTACATGGAGGGTGACCGGCGAAGCCGGCCCATTGTTCGGCAGAGCCGAATGAATACTACGCGTGGTGAATAGAGGTGGGTCGGCGAAGCCGAACGAATACTACGCGTGGTGATTGGAGGTGGGCCGGCGTAGCCGGCCCATCGTTTGGCGGAGCCTAATGAATACTACGCTTGGTGATTGGAGGTGGGTCGGCGAAGCGGGCCCATCGTTCGGCAAAGCCGAACGAATACTACGCGTGGTGAATGGAGGTGGGTTGGCGAAGCCGAACGAATACTACGCGTGGTGATTGGAGGTGGGTCGGCGAAGCCGGCTCATGATACGTCGAAGCCGAACGAATACTATACGGAGGGTAGCAGGCGAAGTCGGCCCATCGTTTGACGGAGCCTTTGGCGGAGCCGAATGAATACTACGCGTGGTGAATGGAGGTGGGTCGGCGAAGCCGAACGAATACTACGCGTGACGATTGGAGGTGGGTCGGCGAAGCCGGCGCATCGTTTGACGAAGCCGAACGAATACTACGCGGAGGGTAGTCAGGCGAAGTCGGCCCATAGTTTCGGCGGAGCCGAATGAATACTACGCGTGGTGAATGGAGGTGGGTCGGCGAAGCCGGCATATCGTTCGGCGAAGCCGAACGAATACTACGCGTGGTGAATGGAGGTGGGTCGGCGGAGCCGGCCCAACGTTTGGCGTAGCCAAACGAATACTATGCATGGTGCATGGAGGTGGGTCGGTGGAGCCGGCCCATCATTCGTCGAAGCCGAACGAATACTACCCGTGGGGATTGGAGGTGGGTCGGTGAAGCCGGCCCATCGTTCGGCAAAGCCGAACGAATACTACGCGTGGTAAGTTGTGGTGGGTCGACGAGGCCGGCCCATCGTTTGGCGGAGCCGAATGGATACTACGCTTGGTGATTGGAGGTGGGTCGGCGAAGCGGGCCCATCGTTCGGCGAAGCCGAACGAATACTACGCGTGGTGAATGGAGGTGGGTCGGCGAAGCCGGCCCATGATACGTCGAAGCCGAACGAATACTATACGGAGGGTAGCAGGCGAAGTCGGCCCATCGTTTGGCGGAGCCAAACGAATACTACGCGTGGTGATTGGAGGTGGGTCGGCGAAGCCGGCCCATCGTTCGTCGAAGCCAAACAAATACTACACAAAGGGTGGCCTGCGAAGCTGGCCCATCGTTCGGCGGAGCCGAATGAATACTACGAGTGGTGAATGGAGGTTGGTCGGCGAAGCCGAACGAATACTACGCTTGGCGATTGGAGGTGGGTCGGCGAAGCGGGCCCATCGTTCGGCGAAGCCGAACGAATACTACGCGTGGTGATTGGAGGTGGGTCGGCGAAGCGGGCCCATCGTTCGGCGAAGCCGAACGAATACTACGCGTGGTGATTGGAGGTGGGTCGGCGAAGCCGGCCCATCGTTCGGCGAAGCCGAACGAATACTATGCGTGGTGATTGGAGGTGGGTAGGCGAAGCCGGCCCATCGTTTGGCGGAGCCGAACGAATACTACGCGTGGTGAATGGAGGTGGGTCGGCGAAGCCGGCCCATGATACGTCGAAGCCGAACGAATACTATACGGAGGGTAGCAGGCGAAGTCGGCCCATCGTTTGGCGGAGCCAAACGAATACTACGCGTGGTGATTGGAGGTGAGTCGGCGAAGCCGTCCCATCGTTCGGCGAAGCCGAACGAATACTACACGGAGAGTGGCCGGCGAAGCCGGCCCTTCGTTCGGCAGAGCCGAATGAATACTACGCTTGGTGATTGGAGGTGGGTCGGCGAAGCGGGCCCATCGTTCGGCAAAGCCGAACGAATACTACGCGTGGTGAATGGAGGTGGGTCGGCGAAGCCGAACGAATACTACGCGTGGTGAATGGAGGTGGGTCGGCGAAGCCGGCCCATGAATGATACGTCGAAGCCGAACGAATACTATACGGAGGGTAGCAGGTGAAGTCGGCCCATCGTTTGGCGGAGCAAAGCGAATACTACGCGTGGTGATTGGAGGTGGGTCGGCGAAGCCGGCCCATCGTTCGGCAAATCCGAATGAATACTACGCGTGGTGAATGGAGGTGGGTCGGCGAAGCCGAACGAATACTACGCGTGGTGATTGGAGGTGGGTCGGCGAAGCCGGCCCATGAATGATACGTCGAAGCCGAACAAATACTACGCTTGGTGATTGAGGTGGTCGGCGCAGCCGGCCCGTCGTTCGGCAGAGCCGAATGAATACTACGCGTGGTGAATGGAGGTGGGTCGGCGAAGCCGAACGAATACTACGCGTGGTGAATGGAGGTGGGTCGGCGAAGCCGGCCTATGAATGATACGTCGAAGCCGAACAAATACTATACGGAGGGTAGCAGGTGAAGTCGGCCCATCGTTTGGCGGAGCAAAGCGAATACTACGCGTGGTGATTGGAGGTGGGTCGGCGAAGCCGGCCCATCGTTCGGCAAATCCGAATGAATACTACGCGTGGTGAATGGAGGTGGGTCGGCGAAGCCGAACGAATACTACGCGTGGTGATTGGAGGTGAGTCGGCGAAGCCGGCCCATCGTTTGGCGGAGCCGAATGAATGCTACGCGTGGTGATTGGAAGTGAGTCGGCGGAGCCGGCCCATCGTTTGGCGAAGCCGAACGAATACTACACAAAGGGTGGCCGGCAAAGCCGGCCCATCGTTCGGCGAAGCCGAACGAATACTACACGCGTGGTGAATGGAGGTGGGTCGGCGAAGCCGGCCCATGATACGTCGAAGCCGAACGAATACTATACGGAGGGTAGCTGGTGAAGTCGGCCCATCGTTTGGCGGAGCCAAACGAATACTACGCGTGGTGATTGGAGGTGGGTCGGCGGAGCCGGCTCATCGTTCGGCGAAGCCGAACGAATACCACGCGTGGTGATTGAGGTGGTCGGCGAAGCCGGCCCTTCGTTCGGCAGAGCCGAATGAATACTACGCGTGGTGAATGGAGGTGGGTCGGCGAAGCCGGCCCATCGTTCGGCGAAGCCGAACGAATACTACGCGTGGTGAATGGAGGTGGGTCGGCGAAGCAGGCCCATGATACGTCGAAGCCGAACGAATACTATACGGAGGGTAGCTGGTGAAGTCGGCCCATCGTTTGCGGAGCCAAACGAATACTACGCGTGGTGATTGGAGGTGGGTCGGCGAAGCCGGCCGATCGTTCGGCGAAGCCGAACGAATACTACACGGAGGGTGGCCGGCGAAGCCGGCCCTTCGTTCGGCAGAGCCGAACGAATACTACGCGTGATGATTGGAGGTGGGTCGGCGAAGCCGGCCCATCGTTTGGCGGAGCCGAATGGATACTACGCTTGATGATTGGAGGTGAGTCGGCGAAGCGGGCCCATCGTTCGGCGAAGCCGAACGAATACTACGCGTGGTGATTGGAGGTGGGTCGGCGAAGCCGGCCCATCGTTCGGCGAAGCCGAACGAATACTACGCGTGGTGAATGGAGGTGGGCCGGCGGAGCCGGCCTATCGTTCGGCGAAGCCGAACGAATACTACGCTTGGTGAATGGAGGTGGGTCGGCAAAGCCGGCCCATCGTTCGGCGAAGCCGAACGAATACTACACGGAGGGTGGCCGGCGAAGCCGGCCCATTGTTCGGCAGAGCCGAATGAATACTACGCGTGGTGAATGGAGGTGGGTCGGCGAAGCCGAACGAATACTACGCGTGGTGATTGGAGGTAAGCCGGCGTAGCCATCCCATCGCTTGGCAGAGCCTAATGAATACTACGCTTGGCGATTGGAGGTGGGTCGGCGAAGCGGGCCCATTGTTCGGCAAAGCCGAACGAATACTACGCGTGGTGATTGGAGGTGGGTCGGCGAATGGCCCATCGTTCGGCGAAGCCGAACGAATACTACGCGTGGTGATTGGAGGTCGGTCGGCGAAGCCGGCCCATCGTTTGGCGGAGCCGAATGGATACTACGCTTGGTGATTGAGGTGGGTCGGCGAAGCCGGCCCATGATGCCGATCGAGAAGGCCGAACGAATACTATACGGAGGGTAGCAGGCGAAGTCGGCCCATCGTTTGGCGGAGCCAAACGAATACTACGCGTGGTGATTGAGGTGGGTCGGCGAAGCCGGCTCCACCGTTCGGCGAAGCCGAACGAATACTACGCGTGATGATTGAGGCGGGTCGGCGAAGCCGGCCCATCGTTTGGCGTGCGGAGCCGAATGAATACTACGCGTGGTGAATGGAGGTGGGTCGGCGAAGCCGAACGAATACTACGCCTGATGATTGAGGTGGGTCGGCGAAGCTGGCTCATCGTTCGGCAAAGCCGAACGAATACTACGCGTGGTGAATGGAGGTGGGCCGGCGGAGTTTCCTATCGTTCGGCGAAGCCGAACGAATACTACGCGTGGTGAATGGAGGTGGGTCGGCAAAGTTGGTAATCGTTCGGCGAAGCCGAACGAATACTACATGGAGGGTGACCGGCGAAGCCGGCCCTTTGTTCGGCAGAGCCGAATGAATACTACGCGTGGTGAATGAGGTGGGTCGGCGAAGCCGAACGAATACTACGCGTGGTGATTGGAGGTGGGTCGGCGAAGCCGGCCCATCGTTTGGCGGAGCCAAATGAATACTACGCTTGGTGATTGCAGGTGGGTCGGCTAAGCGGGCCCATCGTTCGGCAAAGCCGAACGAATACTACGCGTGGTGAATGGAGGTCGGCGAATGGCCCATCGTTGGCGAAGCCGAAGGGATACTACGCGTGGTGATTGGAGGTGGGTCGGCGAAGCCGGCGCATGATACGTCGAAGCCGAACGAATACTATACGGAGGGTAGCAGGCGAAGTCGGCCCATCGTTTGGCGGAGCCGAATGAATACTACGCGTGGTGAATGGAGGTGGGTCGGCGAAGCCGAACGAATACTACGCGTGATGATTGGAGGTGGGTCGGCGAAGCCGGCGCATGTTACGTCGAAGCCGAACGAATACTATACGGAGGGTAGCAGGCGAAGTCGGCCCATAGTTTGGCGGAGCCGAATGAATACTACGCGTGGTGAATGGAGGTGGGCCGGCGGAGCCGGCCTATCGTTCGGCGAAGCCGAACGAATACTACGCGTGGTGAATGGAGGTGGGTCGGCGGAGCCGGCCCATCGTTTGGCGTAGCCAAACGAATACTATGCATGGTGCATGGAGGTGGGTCGGTGGAGCCGGCCCATCATTCGTCGAAGCCGAACGAATACTACGCGTGGTGATTGGAGGTAGGTCGGTGAAGTCGGCCCATCGTTCGGCAAAGCCGAACGAATACTACGCGTGGTAAATTGTGGTGGGTCGGCGAAGCCGGCCCATCGTTTGGCGGAGCCGAATGGATACTACGCTTGGTGATTGGAGGTGGGTCGGCAAAGCGGGCCCATCGTTCGGCGAAGCCGGACGAATACTACGCTTGGTGAATGGAGGTGGGCCGGCGGAGCGGTCACATCGTTCGGCGAAGCCGAACGAATACTACGCTTGGTGAATGGAGGTGGGTCGGCGAAGCCGGCCCATCGTTTGGCTAAGCCGAACGAATGCTACGTGTGTTGAATGAAGGGTGTCCGGCGAAGCCGGCCCATCGTTCGGCTAAGCCGAACGAATACTACGCGGGTAGAATGGAGTGTGGCCGGTATAGCCGACCCATCGTTTGGCAAAGCCAAACGAATATTAGATGGGGTGGCCGACGAAGCCTGCTCGCTGCGAGGATGCAAATGATACGTACCGATTTTGCGTGTCGCCACCTATGAGCGCAGCATGATTGGAGAATTGAAAACATTGAGCAGTTAAAAGGCTTTTTGACGTCATGTTTATTTGCTTGCTTGACCGTTTTTCAAAAAGGACAACTATACTACTGCCATCGTGGTATTCGGTCTTTGGAACGGCGCTGGCCCCATGGTTGTAGACGTACTGGTCAATTCACGTTGCTTTCACAAGCATGTTTAGGAGCTTGTACCCTACATTAAGAAGGGAAATTTATTGTTCCTTCGCGTGCGTATGTGTAGCTGGGATACAGACAGTGTGAGTGTGGGATAGTTGAGTAGCAGCATACGCGCACACGCGCGCGATACACCTTAGTGAATTCGACGCTAAAGCAGAGGGTTTGCAGCCTTCAAGTCAAGTGGCTGCCCCGGGCTAGGGACCCGAAGGGTCACTAGTTGTATATAAATATAAATAATCACATATTAATATCCAATAGGCTCACTTCGTCATTCAACATCCCACACAAATTGTGACACTAATGACTTGCTCTACAAAACGAGTCGAATCGTCGACTGCTTTTTCGGTAGCTCGCTACTTTGTGTGTAAGTTGGCGCTGTTGAAGGCGCTTTCTACAAAGATTACTGCTGGCAAACAGAGAACCACTTCGTGTTGAAATACACAAAGAGAATCATGAGTGGAGATTTATTGTACGGTTGCTACACAACCACAGATGGCATTCTTCTTATGTGAAGTTGCATTACACCTTCCACAGGGCGCTATAGCATACGGCATCGCTCGGACATTTTGAGCATGGGCTTCCTTTCTCATAAATCAATTCACCAAGTTGATTGCCTCTGAATCGTAATTTTTTGTAACGGTTTTAACAAAATGTTCGGTCTGTTCCACATGATATGACCTATTTAGGGGCATCGCGACCTGCTGCGGGTAGTCTTCATCCACCACGCACACAAATTTCATCGTTCAGACGTGATTCGTGACCGCCACTGGTCCTCTACAGGCCATGTGAAAAGGTTATCGAAGCGCTCTCGGTCAACCCGAGTATGGACCGGCGACCCTGTAGGCGATCGGTACCACAATGTAATTGTTCACCTATCCATCATGCCACTCCGCCTTACAGCTGATGAGTTTTGAGTGGCGGTAATAACGTATCGATCGCTTTCGGGGATACCGATGCTTAGCGGGGTCGGTCGAGAACGCCTCGATTACCGTAACAGTGGTACAGTAAGGGAGCAGATGCAGACCATAAGTTTGGGCACTTCGTAATGAACAGAGTACACAAACAAAATATCAAATTAAAAAAATTAGCATGATATAACTATGGTGGTGTTCCAGTGATCAAGAGGCAAATGCTACTCAATATTGCGCATATTTTGGTTCAGGAAATGAGAAGAAAACCAAATAGGATTGCAAAGGAGTTGGTCGATATTGCTTTTTTTCATTGGCCAAAGCGCTGCTACGCATACGCTCGCGCAGGAGGCGATGTCGTTTTTGGGCCTTCAAATGAACAGCGTCCTATTATGGAGACTGCTTATCTAAGTTAGGAATAAACCGATCATTCTCAAGCGTATCTCAGGTCACCCTGGCTTGTAGTTGCAGACGACATTGACCCCGGTTGGGCAGTTCGCGATTCCGCATCCGATCGTCCTAGTTGTCTGCCAAACCATCTGAGAAAACTACCATTTCATCACCGCACTATTCACACTGCCGTGAAGAAAATCCATTATAAAACAAATAATACCTGAGAATAGTTTTCAATTCCCGATCCACAAGTGAAAATGTTCTCTTGGCCAACGCCTACATTCGCGAGCTCACTGAACCACAACTCGGAGGTCTTAAAATTATCCTGTTCAAGCTTATCTTACATAGTTGATCTAGTCACAAAAAAAACTTGAAATGCACCTAAAGCCCCAGGAAAATTTTAGTAAGGTGCAAAAATATCAGCTCACGAGTTGTGCAGCTCGAAGTGGGTCCATTCCTGACTTCAATTGGGCCATATTCTCTCCGACTCCAACCCGATCTTTGGAGTGATCCGATGTGCATTGCTTAGCCCAGTTGAGCGCATGTGTTTCAAGGTCGCAGTCGTACTTCTGAATTTCCCGTTTTTAGAAACGTACAACTGACGAATCTGAAGAATTTGTAGGCCAGCACAAAACTTTTGTGCCAGTATCGTACAGATGCCCAGTTCTATTTTGTATCAGTGCTATTGACCATCAGATCTCGTTTCGAATGCCCCGAAATACCCCCATCGCCAGCGGAATCGTGCTTTTCAATATTCAGCGGCTTTCTTGTAGAGCCGGTGCAACGAATCGCATCAGCTCTTTTTCTCGTTCGCCAACGCCTCACTGCAATCGTGAGTGGACTGCACATTTTGGCTGAAACTAGGCAACAGCTTTTCTGTAGATTTGAGCTTTGTTGAGATCATCGGCTAGGCAGGTAGCTTATGTGAGTAGGACGAGTGGTTGAGAGTCTATAGCCGCCTCTAGTAAAAAAATCTCAGCCGCGCTCGCAGCGATACTGGAAGTTGTAATAGCTGCCACAAACGCTGCTACGTTGCGGAGACCACTCTCACACAGTTCATTGACTGAACTAGAAGTTTCGAAGCGACCATAAATACTCGGTCATGCGAAAGTGTGCGCGAGTGATAGCGCGCTGCACAGTCTTTCCTCTTTTCCGGCAGGTCGATTGAACATAGAGCGTCAGTGGCAATCGTTCGTGTTATCACCACTAAAGCGTTTCCTTTATCCTAGCACTTGAAGTTTCGTGGATGCAGCTTCAATCCGAACAGCGGTACATAGGGTGGGCGGAGCCTGTTTTCATCCCCCGAGGGCACATAGGTGCGGTTTCAGGTATGAAAACCACATTTGGTGAATGGCTGTTCAGATGTGAAAACGCAAACAAAATCTCATGGATGCAGCTTTAAGCGGAAGAGCGCTGCATAGGGTGTGGTCCATGAAAAAATCGATAGCTGTGTAATATTTACAAGCATTTAACGAAATTTGAATTAGGGAGTTTCGCGTTGCTACAAAGTGCGGAGATCCTAGTCACGGACCCAAGTAACTGATCTCAATATTTTAACCGGTTGAAGATGATCATTGAAGACCCATTATAGGTGTGATACAATCGATTGTATCACACCTAAAAATGGGTCTTTAAAGACCGTTTTTATCCGATTAAAAGAATGAAATTGATTACTTGGATCCGTGACTAGGTTTTCCGCACGTTGTAGCAACGCGGAATTCCCTAATTCCCTAATTCAAATTTCTGCTTGTAATTTAATTTAAATGCTTGTAAATATTTCACAGCTATCGATTTTTTCATAGACCCCACCCCATGTAGCGCTGTTCCGCTTAAAGCTGCGTCCAAGAAATTTCGCGTGCGTTCTCACATCCGGATAGCCAATCACAAAATGTGGTTTTCATACTTGAAACCGCACCTATATGCCCTTAGGGAATGAAAACAGGCTCCGCCCACCCTATGTAATGCTGTTCAGCTCAAAGCTTCCCACATCAAATTCTAGGTGCATTTTTTAAATGTTCAGTCATTGAACAAACATTTGTTGTCATTGTCGCAGGAGAGTTGTTTTTGTCTGCTTTCGTGGAAAACATTTATTTATTGCATTATTAGGATTAGTTGATACAATCGAAGCATCAATGTAGTCTTGATCTAAAAATTCGTTCGCTATAAAAAATTACGAGGAGAGGACTCACCCCCCCCCGGTGTCGCTTTTCCAGCGGGGGGTCGGACCAATGTTGGGTTGTATCACATCTCGCGCCGTAGCCTGGTTACTGAGCCGCACTCAGCGATTCGCCGCAAAACCTTTCGATCGGTAGCCGTCATCCCTTCTTTCCCGGCTTGGCCTTTCTCCTGGTCGCGTTCCTTATTGAGTAGTACAGAGGATTTACGAAAATCTTCAAATTTCGCTAGAACGATTACTCGTAACGAAATGATGAAGAAGTCTTGTAAAGCGAGAGAAGTTCAAGAAAAACTGTACTCTCGCCCCGCCTCAACTCTCACTATGGCTCGTTTTATTTATACACGGATGATTTAGAAAACCACGTTCTGGATGTTGTAGTTATAGTCCTGTGTATCAATAATCCGCGATCAAAATTTCCTAAATGCCTCAGAGGTTTACAGGAGATTTCCGAAAGTGTGTATTTCCATAGCTTTGCGAAGAGGAAAGGGGTACACGGATGGCAATCTTTAGGGTGTTTGAGAAATTTTCTCAGATTGAGCTAACAATTTTTCTAGGAGTTGATTTCGATGCTCATTACGAATCTGATGCCCTTTGTTGAATTTTTTTTGAAGATTTCGGCTGATTTGGTCCGAAGCTTCGAGCTATCGATTGATTCTATGGCATCTCGTCCCCAAATCTGTTCTTCCTCTATCCAGGCATCGGAAGTAGCCCTCTAACCAAGAGGCCTTCGTTAATCCTAGTACTTGATGGATCCATTGTACTTAACCTAAGCCCTGAAAGGGAAGCAAACTCCTACATGTGGCAAGCTATGACTGTGGTGTGGAATCGCCGCAGGGACGAGATGCCCAGAAACCATATCGATTTCCCTTGAAGAGTTACGGTATGCAACGGTGGGTATTCTGTATCTTGGTCGATGCCTCGAATTTGACTCAAAGTTTCTCTGTGGGTGTTATTTGAGACGGCAAACACGAAATGGAGATCTATTTTTTGATTTTCGAAATATTAGGGTAGGTTATAGTAGAAGGCATCATGCCTTTGGTAACCTACAGTAACCTTAGGTCTAGTAACAAACAGACCGCAAGTTCGCATTCAGCGCCCTAAATAACCCCCGTCAAAAGATTTTCAGCCGAGTCCCTAAAAATTTCTTCTGATCACTCGAAAATTCGCCCTACCTTTTCGCGAAGCAATGAAAATGCTCTTTTTCGGACTCTCCGGAGGCACTCAGAGAATTTCGAGAACGTATCATTTATGTAGTATCTCAAACCTAAAACAACAAACCGTGGGTAAGCGGGAAAAAACGGTCTCTAGTCAGAGAAACTGCTTGTTTTGACAATGAAATCGTTTGTGAATTCGTCGTTCGAAATTCTCTACTCTGTGTTGCTCCGTTCTTTCCTTTAGATCCTAGCTAATACTGTTAAGCCTAAAATATTGTTTCGTTCTCGATTGACCCCATTATTTACCGCTCGCAGCCGCCGAGATCTCGCTGCGTTTTTTTTGAGTAGCCCAGGCCAGTAGATCATCTAACTGAAATTTAGCACTTTAGTGCGCTTTCCGCCGCTTATTCGTGATTTTAGTAACACAATGCGGCCAATGCATTGTTTCAAGCGGATGTGTAGAAATAATCTAGGTGTATTTAAACACACATATTTTGGAGAAATAGGAATGTTATGTGGAGTCAAAATCGATGAGAGTTTTGAAAAAATGTGTCTTTCATGGCGATAGGTATTGCAGCGCTCTGGTGTTGGAAGATCACCTTTACGTTGTATAGTACAGTTTTGGAAACCTGTGGGAAACTTATAGCAGGTTCAAACTCTTATATTCCAACCAAACCGATATGTTTCAGGAACATATCCTATTGGTATCGAACTGACAACAGAAAGTGTCCGCTGTTATTATCCGCCAACCAATACGATATGTTTCCTCAGGTGTCCAGCGGAACATATGCTTTTGGTATCGAACTCATAACAGCGAAAGTCTGAGTTGGTCGCTTATCGAAAGAACATTTGAAGCACATTGGGAAAGTGAGCCCAATTTAAAAAAGTTTGTATTTAAGCTAATAAAACTACACTGCTTTCCGGTCCCCCTAATATTCCATCGTAGACAAATCGATTGTGCTTACCCTCCATAAAACGTCGTAATTCTCATTATTCGAATCGCGAGCGATGCTGCAATCTCCGTCTACCCTCCGCTCTCTCTCTGTCCCTAACCTCCGCTCCGCACCAACTTGCGCAGGAACCATGTGAATTTCGCCGTTTTATACCCTCTAACAGCCACAACATCCGAGCCGCTTGTGGAGCACTGTGCTGCTCTGGCGTGGGCGGGTTTGATCATCACTCAACGCGTGGCCGTCTGCAAGATAAGCAGAAAATCTCGAAAAATGTTTGCTGCCTGGGCTTACTGTGCACTTGATGTTCTGGGAAAAGGGGGTATAAAGCTAAGGTGTTTAGATGTCCTGCAGTGTGAGAGGAAAGTCTCTGGAGAACTTCACGAACAGGTGACCGACCGGTCATGCAAAGGCTACAATGAAGCAAGAGTCTGCCCAAATGCACAAGTTTTCAGCTGCTCTGATAATGTACTCTTATCTTCTCCTCCTTCTCCATTAACAGCCAGAAAGAAGTTTGAAATTTCGGCTTGCAAGTTTCTGCCGATTCATGCGCCTTCCGGTACAGGGAGAGATGTGATTACCGGGCGAGGTTATTCTCCCCAGCAGCCAATCAGCGATGTCTTAGAGGGCGGAGATATCTCTGCCGGTTGGTAAACGGAGAGATAGACCCCACCCTGTACTCCGACTTCCTTGAACCAAAAAAAACTTTAATATGGTAAATGCATTGGAAAAATATATATTCCATTGTAATTAAAACTCAGTGCTTACCAGCCACAGCATCCGAGCCGCTTCAGGAGCAGTTCCTCCTTTTTTGTCCTGAGCCTTTCCTTTCGCTACAATGGATCTGGAAGAAAGCTGCCCCTCCTACGATCGGAAAAAGCCGTCCAGCTTCCGAACCGAATGAATAGTTGTTCTGAAGGCATTTAACCTTACCTGTATTCGTTATGCAAGTTCACGAATTTGTTACGTATCTCATCGTTCATGCCGTCAACTCCTTTGCATATATTGCTAGTAGCTGAAAGCGTCAGCTACAATAACGATAACCAGCGTACAGAATAAGCCATTAAACATGTTCCGTTGGAGGAGAACAAAGTAAGTAACTGCTACCCATACATATAATAAAGGTGACGGCGTGTACAACGTTCATCTACTTGGTGGACACTTGCCCCCAGCACATGACGATTGCGAAATCGGATGAGGTATCGTGTTGGGACCTGCTTAGTAGATGCGGAGCAAGCCCTCTAAACTTCCGTTGCTATGTTGTACGTGAAGTGAGTAAAGGTTCGAGAGGCGCAGTGTAATATCCAGTAAATAGTGCAGAGGCTGCAGGAACTAGTACACAGCGTCAATGGAGGTACGGAAATATTTCTAGGAAGAGTGGGCGTCGCAGGAGGAAAATTTGGTGGTCTTCGTGTGATAAGCTGTATTGCGAATGGTTTAGAAAATTTGCGAATTGTGAATGAAAATAAATGAAGTAGGAATCAAATGCCACATAGAGGGCCTGAACGCAGTTGCGAGTGCTGTATTTTTTACGATGTGCTCCGAATGTCAACCATTAGCATTGCCACATTCGAATGGACGCGTAAAGCTGCTATCCCTCTATGGACAGTCCGCTGAATTGTCTCCAACCCATTGGAAAACATCTGCGAGATCTTTTTGAGAAAAGTTTATAGCAACAGTGTCCATCTTCCTTCTGCTTTGGAGATGAAAATCGCAATTGAGGAAATTTGTAGCGGCATCGGACCTTCCGCACTAGAAACCTGACTGCGAGGAAGCCTCAACAACACCTAGATGTTGCGTGTTAACGTGAAGAATAGTTGGACTATAAAGTTTACGTGTTACCATTATATTACACAACGGAGAGCGATTCACTGAAAGTGATCTCATGGTTCAGAAACATTGTGCTTATAGAGAAAGCTTTGTTATAAAACACGAAATTAAGGTGTTAAACCTTAGGTAAGTATGTTCTATGAAAAAGCTAAATCCGCATCAGTAATGGTGAACCCGAAACGCGCGAAGTCGCACTCTATGTCTGCCTTCCGCTCTCTCGCTGTCTCTAACCTCCGTACCACTCCTGAAATTAAGGAATTATCCCTTTTTACGGCCTATCCCCCTCTGCATTTGCTCTAAACGTAGAAACCCCGAAATCAGAACCACGTCTGGAATTCTTGTTTTCCCGGAAACGCTGGTGTCAGCAATGATCTTATGCTTATGGAACGCACTGTTATAGCCTTGTTTGCTCAAACTCGTGCTTCTGTCCATACCTTAAGGCAGACATAGAGTATCAACTAAGGAACAATGTTGTTGTTCCTACCCGCAATGCGGTCTTTTACGCTAGATCCCCGAATCTATTCATCCGTCATTGTCGCGTGTCTGAGCAGCTGGCCCCGCCTCTAAAGGGCCAAACGGCAACTTGGGATAGGGGCACTCTACACACGAAGGGAGGAGTTGTCCTGTTATTGAATGTTCGACCCGTCCGCTACTCAATTGAAGCGCTGTGGTCCCGAGTAGGAGTAGAGCTGCAAAAGGTACGAAAAATCCTCCCTCGGTATGTAGAGAGTCCCTTTACCCGGCAACTCTGCCTTTGGCGGCGACACAGGGCGAGAACCAGACAGTGTGCATGCAAAGATGAGTAACTCACAAGAAGCGTCGGCTGCGACGAGAAGTCCAAGCTGAAACACATGGAAGAACTCCTGCACCAACTTAACAAAGTGTAAATTGCGCTTACCGCTACCACGGCTAGAACAGACGGCATTCTGTGTGACACTTTGTGAGGGAAATTCCCCTGTATTTATAGTGGATGGACGGAATGATTTTCTGGTATCACCCGTCAAATGTCGACAGAAATCACACTTTCAGCGCTATTCACTGAAAGGCAATAACAGCAGAACGATCGATGTAGAGCTGAGAATGCACTCTACTGTTGAAGTTGTTACATAACTTTAGGCCCCCGTCAGAGTTGGTAGATCGGCTCAAACCCATCCGGACGATACGTACCGTAAACTTGACAGACGAGTGTAGGAAGCAGAAGTAAACCAGAAAAGTCCGCCCACGTCCGTCCTGAGCCTGCCCGGCCGATGTTCATCGTTCGCACGCAAACCCGTCCAACAAAAATACTTCCACTGCGTCCGGATGGGTGGCAGAGTCTTATTTTGTGCATGGTTACAGACCGCATGAAGTTAGGATGTAATCAAACAGACTCAAATGGTTTTTCGACAACTGTGAAGGGCCTTTCGGTCTCATTCCAACCTTTTACCCTTCAACACAACTTTCGGACCTCCTACTTGAGCACACGAGCGCACATTTTGCTCTTACCCAGAAAATTTCGAATCAAACTAATGTTTTTGAGCTGATTCATGAATTTCTGGTCAAACGCTCACAACACAATTACGAACTCTAGTCAACACAATTAGTTATTCCGTACGCTAGCCATTTTTGGTATCACAGTCATCTTCAAAAACTATTTCTCCACTGGCGGGCCTATAGGAAGTAGCGTTGCTGAGTGGAGAGTAAGGACACATTCTTGTATTCGCACTGTCAGTTGCCCAGCAGCGAAGCGTGCACACCAGCAGGGTGGTATGTAATACTCCTAGTCTATTCTTCCCAAACGTCCCATCACATCATTGATTTAACAAGCTGAGCCCCCGATCCTGGACGTCACAAGTCACAATATTGTTCGCCCTGGGACTATATCGTCAGACGGGCTATTGTTCTGCAAACGCATCCACTTTTGCACCTCGCGCCATCAAATACGAAAATAACATAGGGTGAAATGTTGGAGAGTTGTCATACCGTAGCGGGCAAAAGTATATGAACACCCACTCCCGAGCAAATCAGTTCTCTGAGTACAACTCGGCTAGAATCGAATTGTCACTTATGTATTTTCTGTTTCTTTTTTTTCACTTGCTTGCCTGTACAGTTGGCACGGATCGCACCGACACTTTCCGTTCCTTCTGGTGAGCTGGAGCAAACTCGGTGCACTTTTGTTATAACATGTGTGCGCCGAGTTTGCGTCAACCCACAATGAGGAACGTAAGTTATCAGTGCGATCCGTGCCAACTGCACCCACTTATATAGAGCCCTGACTGCCTGCTTAAATGGCTACTTATCGGCCTGCCTGCTCACCTACCTGCCTACGTACCAATCCATCAACTTATCGGTCTCCTTACCTCTTTACCTGACTGACTACCTAATCACTTCCCTGCCCAGCTGACCAAGTGTGTAGTCGTGTTTGATAACGCGAGGTGGATGTGGCGAACAATAGGCCGATCAACGATATAAAAAATACCTTTGAATAGATTAGACTCTGGTCCAGGACTGAAAACAACATTGTGACTTGCGGTGGCCAGGATGGAGGCTCAGCTTGTTAGAATCAATGATGTGATGGGACGTTCGGGAAAAGTAAGCTGGGAGTACTACATACCGCCCTGCGTGGTGTAGACGCTTCACTCATGAGCAGTTGACAGTGCGAGTACAAGAATGTGTTCTAACTGTACATTCAGTAACTACTGCTTCCCATAGGTCTCCATCTACACTAACTGCAATACCTGCGCTAATTTTTGTACCAACGGGGAGCATCTGGCAAAGTTGGCAAAAAACGTCTGATGCATGTAACTTCTTCGAATGAAGACTTTCTCGAATTCCTTTAAGGGCAGTGTTAACGATAAGAAGTGTGTTTCAGTTTCCACTAGGAATGGGTAGTGGAGAGGCACACTGTAACTTTGACATCGAAAGAACGCATGAAAGCGAGTTTGTTCGGAGCACTCCAACATGGTAGAGTTTCCTTATGCCAACACTATTTCAGGTTAATTCTCTATATCTGCCCCGATGACGCTTTCGATTGAATAGTCCTAGCAAAACTATGAATCGCGCTTTCGACGCATTCTGATTTCCATGGAGGTTCAAAAAACGTTCTAGAATACGACAAGGGCACGACTGCCTTTGACGTTCTCATGTTGCTCAATCGAGTCGGTATTACATGCTGGAAAAGCGTTTAGGCTCTTCGCGCTACCACTCGAACACAATTACGTTTAATAGAGAAAGTATGGTCGCCTCAAAATTTTGAGTTTGGTGAATGAACTGCGTGCGAGTGTTCTCCGCAACGTAGCAGCGTTTAAGGCAGTTAATACCACTTGCAGGACATCGCCGAGGACGCGGCCAAGACTTTTTGACCAGAGTAGTAATTTAAAGGCGATTATAGCCTAAATCTTCCCACTCACAAACCCTGCGTATCTAGCCGATGGATGCAAAAAAGCCTAATTGCACAGAAAATTATGTTGCCTCGCCCAAGCCGAAACGTGCAGGTCACTGGGCGACTGCAATCACCGAGGGCGCCTTTACACAAGCTCCACATGAAAGCCAGGAATGCCGCCGACTAATAACGATTTACTGCCTTTGTGGGCATCTTTTGAATTTCAGCAGCGTTCAAAACTAGCTCTGATAACCAGTAGAACTGATACTAATTTGCATCTGCACGACAGTAAACAAGAGTATTTGCGCTAGCCCTCGATTTCCTCACGTCTCTTAGTTGTCCATTTCCCAAATCTTGGGACATTCAGAATTACGACTGCGACCAAACGCGTGCGCTTAACTGAGCGAATCACTGCAGAGTTGAACACTTCATAGATCGACATGGAGTCGGAGAGAACATCGCCAAATTCAAGTCTGGTAAGGACCTACTTCGAGCTGCACAAGCTGATATCTTGAGCTGATATCTTTACACATAACTGGGATTTCCCATTCCAATTTTTTTGTGTCCAGACGAAGGATCCATCGAAGCATTTCCCATGGTGAGTTAGCGTTATCGTCTAACCGCAACCGTTATCAGTTATTCAAAAGCTTGCCGAGGTCGGACGAGAACGCGTCGGTTACCATAATAGAGGACAAGTAGAGGAGCAGCTACGGACCGAGGGTACGTACACTCCGTTATAGACACAGTATACCGACTTGTATACACAAACACAGAAAATGTTTTAGAGCCCCATTGAAAACTTACAGTACTGATATAATTAGAAAAATAACATTTTGGCAGTGAATGGGAGAAAGAGAAAAATGCAAGTATTTCTTAATGGAAACAGAAAATGTGTGCCGCGCGCCTGCAATAAATCGACAAGTTTGTCTAAATAGACCATATCGTGTGGAACAGACTGTACATTTTATGTGGAACAGACCGTGCATTTTGTTACATTTGTTGCAAAAAAATTACAATTCAGAGACAATCAGCTTGGTGGATTGATTTATGAGAAATGGCATGAAATGTCCGAGCGGTGTTCAATGCTATAGTGCCCTCTGCGTGATTTAATGCAACTTCACGTGAGACGAAACCATTTGTGGTTGTGCAGTAGCTTCAAAATAAATCTCCGCTTATGGTTTTTCTTTGTTGTGAGTTTCAATATAAAGTGGCTCTTAGTTCACCAGCAGACCCCCGGAAAGCGTCGCCGCTCTCCACCAAAAAATATACCCTTTCTGACAGGGACTTTAAGTCCCCGTCCAGAGCCGGCCCTGTAGGGTCGATTGCGGCAGGCGCCTTTTATACCGATATAGATCACAGGAGAAATCACGTCAAATCGGGACAAAACTTGACGTGAATGACGATGCGTGCGTTCGGCCTACTATGCCTTCTCTGACCTCTATTGTGGTAAACTACCTTCTACGAATTCTTCCCATCTCCTCCGTCTCTTTTTCTTGAAAGGGGGGGGGCAGGCGTCGTAGGAGAGCAGGGGCCTCCCCTGAAGCCCCTCTCGGGAGAGCCTCTGCTGTCGCTCCTCCAAATCGAAAACAGGCTCTATTGTCCAGCGCTTGCTCCCCCCCCGCAATGTAGGAGCATGCTAAACCGGTTTGAAAGGCGCCTCCTCATAGAGTGCCCTATTTGGCCTTATAGTCCCTGGATGAGGACTTTAAGTCTCTTTCAGAGAGGGATATTTTGGAGGAGAGCTGACGCCGTCAGGAGTTTGAGGCACTAAAGAGTTTGAAGATAGAAGTGCTAGGGCTGAAATGGAGTTAAGGTAGCACAAAAATCGACCCTTCGCCAACCCTACCTAAGCGGGTGGGGCAGCCGAGACCCCGCTTAGACGCCAACTACATATTAATTATCTCTAGCACGCGGGCAATCATGGGAGGTTCAGACGCCCTAACCCCGCCCCAACCCATTCGTAACACTCGCGTTCGTGCATTCCGCCACAGGGCTATGATGACGGGGCTTCTTCCAGATCGGTCAAGTGACCTTTTTTACCCCTAGGTTATAGTCTTTGACGCAAAGTATTGATCGTCGCCTTTTTGCGAAAAGACTACGCCAAGACCTGTTGTTGAAGAATCAGTGTGGACTAATGAAATCTTTCACCCTTTCTTGATTTTTCCGAGGTTGGGTTTGGTGAGGATGCGCCCCGTAGCCACCATTTTTGCACCTTGTTCAATGCTTCCTCTTGCGCTTTCCCCACGTTCAGTTCGTTTCAGATTAAATAAACCTAAATAAGCACCCAGCTTGTCTTGAGAACTTTGGGAAGAACTTCCTGTAAAAGGACGCCCTCTACAATACAAAGAAATTGGTCCAACTCTTCCTCATTTTCCGGTGTCAGGAAGTTACTTATAGCCCCCATCTTTACAGGAGTCGTATTCTCTCCTTTTTCATCTAAGAAGTGTCCCAGAAAAAAGACCGATGATTGTAGTAGCAAACACTTTTTCTTACCTTGAACTTTAATCTGGCTTTTGGTTGCAGACCACTCGGTAGTTCAACGCTAAAAGCCGCAGGGCTGGTAGTCAGTCCGACTAGTGCCGCACCGTATTGGAATAGACTATGACAAGTCAAGAAGCAGATTTTTTTTCGTTTCTTCGCCAAGTGGTCTTTGCGTTCACCCGCTGCACAAGTCTAGTGTAGAACAAACTTCGTTTAAAGCCGTATTTTGTAGAACCGAATCAATGGTGAGCCTGGATAACTGTCCCGCTAGTTCAGCTCACGGTAATCTACGCAGAGTCTGATGAAGCCATCCTTTTTTCCACCATCGTGATCGGAAAGGCACAATCAGATTAACTTTCTCTCAACCACTGATCTTTCTTGCAGGTCTTGAAGGAGCTCCATGAGTTTTGGTCGTATCGCAAAAGATGAAGATATTGTTTTCAGTTTTACTCGTTTCGGTTTTACTCCTCCTGTATCTATTTTCAACGCGACGCGATCAGTTTGAGTGAGCTATCTGCCAGATGAAGCGAGAACATTCATAAATTCGAAAATAATGCTCTGAACATCTGGTTCGATGGACTTCGTTTCTCTCTCATTTGTAATTTATCCTTCCAAAAGTTCGCCTTCTTCCACTCCTAGACAGCCCCTTTCTCGTCATCTGAAATGAGTGGGTTCTCGACTTCAAATGCCACTTGTCCGTGCCACACTAGCTAACTTCATCTTTTATTCCTAATACCATTGGTTCTGGATTCAAACTGCTAACATGAACTTGTATCTCACTTTGTGTGATCTTGAACACGCCATTGGTAATCCCGGTCCTTGAAGGCCGCAAAACTCTGCCTGCCTTTTGCTCTGCCATGAGCGAACTCCCTCCTTGGCGTTTCTTATTCGAGCTTGACCTTCACGCCCAGTGTTTCCAGAGCATTTGTGCCAAGGAAGATTTCCTCTTCCTTATCGCGTGATGTTTAGAAAGCGATCATTCTTGCCTCACTATTTTCACATTTTACTCTTATGCTCACTGCTCCTAAGAGCTTCATGATATTGTTCGACATGTCGTAAACCTCTAAGTCCTTGGTAAGTAACAGTCGCTTTGATCGACGTTGAAGTCGCGATTTTATGCCTTTTCTCATATTTCAATTGTAGCTATGCTTATCATTGAGCCAGCATCTAATTCCATATCTTGCAGCTGCGTCTGCACAATCGTCCGTTTTAAAATCAGCTCATTTTGACAAGGAAAACATTGTAGAAACATGTTTTTCACCCAGTCAGTAATCGTTATACATTATTTCTTTGTGGATTCTCTCTGTTCGCTTATACTGAACAATTATCCTGCTTCTACTAGCACGGCCTCTTGCTATGTTCCCGTATACTGAGAAATCGCAGCATTTCCTCACGTTCATATCAGACCTTAGTTCAGCTTGAATGTTAGACTTACCACCCACGCGCGCATTATCATCCCTGCCTTCTTGTGTGTTCGCCCATGCTCGTCTTCAATGTGGACGGCCAGCATCCTGCATCATTCTGCATTGGGAATAATCATTCGCTCTTTCTTTGGCATAGGTCTTCGACTTTGTACATTTTTCCCTACATCGCACAGCTTTTTAGATTGCTCTATGATGATTGCCAAATGTTTCGGCTCCTTATAGGCTTGCGGGATTCCACTCGATTCAGAACTCCTATCAGTGCGATGTACTGAAGCTTGTTCTGAAGATTATGTAGCGAAATTTGCGCGTACTCCATCGATCTTTACTCTATTGTACATTCTGGATTTGCTCTTCTTCCAAACTTCTCTAGAATGACGCAAAAGTCGTTCACTTCTTGGTCGTTTTTGAACGTCACATTTCTCAGGGCTGCCAGGGCTGAAATTCTTGCTGCGTTCGAGTTGTGCGCTAGCTTTACACTCACTCAGAAGATCGCCGCTTTCAATGCGTGTTGAATAAGCATTCGATTCGAGTGACCACCCCCATCGGAAGGCTTTATCGCAGGGGTAAGTGCTCCAAACAATAGCACGTGCTGCAAATATTCATCCCAGGAGCAAGTGCTGCGAGATAGTCCAGCGCTACTGTAGCCGAAAACCGACGTGCGATACGTTCAGCTTGCTGAGCACCATCTAGGGCCACCAGCGTTTGTTGGACGCGGCCTCCAGTGGCTGGACGAGCCAAATACCGCAAACGTGGGTGATTGAACCGACAACGCTGCCGAGATCTGAGTCCAGCCTCAAGAGTGCGTCTTGTACTTTCCTTTTTTTTTTGAAAAAACTTTTCTCATCGAGGTGAATGTGTATCATGCACGCATTAAACGTTTTATTTGTTGGGGCACGTGCTGTGATTTCAAACATAATACGGGCACAGACTCTTTCGGCAGCATGCTCGCTAAGCTTGTTCGGAGCGGCAATGCCTTCGAGTTGAATGCATATTCGACACGCATTGAATGTGGCGATTTTCTGAGCAGTTCGCCTATCATCGCCTCAAGCCCTCGCCCTCTAGTCTCGCATTGGGATATTCAAAATATGCATTTGGCTCGCCCTATCATGTGGTCATCTCCAAGAATTTCGATCAGGGTTGAATTGTCGGTCACTAAGTTCTCATGATTGCGTTTGAACTGTGTCACATAATCTTTCAAATTCTCATTTTCTGAGCTTTTAAAAATACCTGAGTCATTGCACGTAAGGTCTGCAAAAGGGCGAGAAGCTCAGTATTCGTAGCTCTTCTGCGCTGCTCGACATCCTGTTCCCTTGTCTCCCTTGCCAATCGCGTCATGTGCAGCACGCACTGTTGATCATTCTCTAATCCTTGATTGCTCCGCTGCTTCGAAAAACCCTAAATCTGATATTCTGCTTTGTGGTTTTCTGACCATTCATTACCGTGGTATCTGTTGAAGCTAGGATCTTTACCTTGCATGCCATCGACATCCATCCTTCCATTCACGACTGCGTTTGGCTGCTATCCCATCCTTCAGCATTTTTCCATTTTGCCTTTCAACTGTAATGCGTCGACCTTTAGGTAAGAAACATTAGTGCCCTCTTCTATTTTTTCATTTATCATGTCTGCAGAAAATTCGTCTCTTTGTTAACCTGATCACCGCAAACTCCGTTTCCCTCCATTTCGACTGTCTTTCACAATGGTTTCTGATTCTCTGCAATAGTTAGTATTAGGATTTGGTGAGTACGATGGGTCACCACAGCGAGCACGATTTACCGTCTTGATGGGTATCTCTCAGCGCTCACTAGTTCACTAATCGTAGCTTACTGTTTCAGATCCCCCTCACTGCTCACTTGTTTCCCGTCAAATTTTTTCCGGTTAGCTTGGCCCCCATGTGACTGTTATCGCTCTCGTAGTTCCTCTACCTTTTCTATTTAAATGAGCATTAGATGTACTTGTCACACAGACAAAATCAGAACAATCGAACAAATAGAGTGCACAAGCTCGAAGCGAATTTCATCTCACAAATGAAATGACCGGGGTTACCCCTGGGCGCAACTTTCTCTATCTTGTTGCCATTTATACCTCTTTACTGACTGCATATCGGCGTTCCTGCACACAGCAAAGATACTTACCAAGCACGAAAAATGAAAGTGAAAGAATGAATCTGCATGATGATCTCGCGCCCTTCTGTACCCTGCCACGAAGTTAATACGTTAATAGGTTATTCGCCTCTTACCTAGTACGACCTTCTCAAATCCTGTTGATTCTGTTCACATATGTACCGATAAAAGAGAAGCAAGAGGCAGTTGCTGAGTTCCCTAGCGCAAACATTTAGAAGACATTAAGCGACACAATTGTCATACAAGAGAGAACTTTGGCGCCGCGACTTCCAATAGAAAACTTTGCATAAGTGTAGGATGATTGTGAAAGCTAGGTTGCATACAAGACTTAAGGAACAATTCAAAATTACGGATACAATACCGATTTGAAGTGATTTATACACTCAAGCATATATCACACAACAAAGCAAAGAAGCACCTAGAACACTAGATGGAAGGTGATCAGAGCTTTACAAATTGCAGGCGAAAGGGAACTAATGCAAGTTATCATACGACAGTAGCCTCAATCGTAAGCAAGGTCTGACATTCTACTCCAATAAAGACAGAGAACACCACAGCATGTCTTTGTGATCGAAACACATCTCAAACACAACCAGTTTCTACCCATATTCCTCTTGAGCATCCCCCTCATTATCCTACTGGTTGCACCTTGCGATAGCACAATGAAGAGTTCACATCGAATTCATTACCACCATTTCAAACAGGAGAAGCCCAATCACAAGCGAGGTCATGATCGAGATCTACTGGTTGTTCGAACGGAGAATCGAATCCAGAGTATGATTCTATCAAGGGGACCTCTTCATATCGGTTTTCACAAATTTATCTGTGTTCGTGCACACAAAATCAGTTTTGGTTTTGGCGATTTAAGGGCAAGGAGAGGAGTTGTGTCGGATCAGTCCAGCTTGTCAGCACGTAAATGTCTAATCGAGCGAGGCTTCACCAAGATATGAATAGTATGGCAACCAACCTCTTCTCTATCCTGAGATTTCTGATCCTCGGCCATATCGCGATATACAATCATGATATCCACATGATTGACAATATAGTAGCTACCTGCTCGGTTGAAATATGGATCAATTGTCCATTCGCATGTCCCTAGCCCTTGGTTGTCCATTCGCATTCACGTGACAACCCATCGAGTATCCAGTCGCACTCACATTTTGAACCCGCTGGTTATTAGCAAGAATGTGACTGGCACGCCGTCAACAACCCAATGATGTCGAAAATTAGGGCCGGGATCATACCTACCGCGACCAGCCACAGCGACAGTACATAGCAGGCAAATCGATTTTAAGTCAATGTTGATGGTAACCATGGCGTCGCGTCGCTCGACGCTACAAGTATGAGCCCGTCCTAAGACGCTTCCCCGGTGTATCAAGTAAAGTCGTTAGATGCTTCCTGGCATGCTGGTGCAAAACTGTGAGCATAATTTCGAACAGCTTCGACTTTGAAGAATCCCGCTTCTCTCACCGGCAATCGCCTCTCCGAGATTTTCCATAAGGAATTCCTGCTCGGAAACAACCCAGAAATCGAAGTTGTGGTATTCATAGGGAATGACATACTGATCACTAATGAAATGATTCACGTACAGCATACCATCGCACGAATAAGTGGGCTTGGTTGCTTCAAAGAAGTTCGCTGGAGCCAGACCTGAAGATAAAAAGTGAACCTCACATTGTGGCTAATACCACAGAAGAAACCACGGGAAATGCTCCATAAATAAATGATTTTACTGGAGAAAAAAAGGAAAAATCAGTTCTAGCGTTCTGAGAACACAAGATAAATCAGTTTAATTGCCAGCTTACGACAAAAATAGAAGTAAAAGCTAGTTTCCTATGCCGTACAGAAAATAAGGGGGTCTTCGGAGAAAAACGAGCAAGAGTGAGAGCAGATCTGTACAATCGAAAAACTAGATAAAGTGAACTGAATCACCCATTCTTGAGAGAAAATTGGGGCATTTTGGCAATTGTATGGCAATCACATCACAAGAAATCTGGAAGTACAAGAAATGGAGCGGTTGCAAACATCCACCGCCACGTAAATTGTGGAACTAGAAAAACTTGTTGCGAAATGGTCCGTGGTTGAACTACTGCCCCGTGCACCTTCGGTGCACTTGCGATGTCATCCCTTTCGTTTCCGTTCTTATGAAATTAGCTTGGACTGAAGTACTGGGAGAAACAGATTTGTTTCCTTCAACAAGTAAAGAAATCTATAAAATTCCTCTTTCGCTACGAAAAGTGTTTGAGAAACCTGGCGATAAAATTGCGTAAATGTTTCAAGAGAAAAATCTGCAAGAAATCGCAACAGAGATACTTAATTCCAAAACACAAAATTGACTTACACTACCGCTCGTAGAATTTGGTCAGAAAGTGAGCGAGGTCGGGTTTCCGCGTCTTTTTCGTCTTTTTTGTATAACTCGCTTAAAAGTCAACTTTGTGCGAAACTAGAGGGATATTTTTGATCCTGGCATTGAGGGCTATCCAATGGTCTAGCCACTGTCAGGGTTTCGTTGAGAACCATGGAAGTTTCGCAATCAATCTGCTCTCTATATACCGTAGACAAAGGGAAACGCAGACAGAAACGGTGGCTTCCCACCCGCCACGGCACCGTAATTGCAAACCTGGCTAATTGCGAAACTTCTATAGTTCGTAGCGTAACCACCACAATGGCTTCACTATTAGATAGCCCTTGACCCCAAGATCATGAAAGCCACCCTAGTTTCGCCCGAAGTTGAGTTTGAAGCGAGTTATACAAAAAAGACGAAAAAGACGCGAAAACCCGACCTCGTTCGCTTTCTGACCGAATCCTACGAGCGGTGTTGTAAAGGCAGTGTTCACAATAATTTTCGTTCCCGAGCAAGGCTTGGCGCGCGTGTAGGCCCCCACAGAGGGCTCTGAGCTCCGAAGGGGTGGAAGCTGGTGGTCTGACCTTTGGACGAAGACCAATTGAACAAACGTGTTTGTGAGTAAAAATCGTGAGGAGCAGTTTTTCACGTAGATTTCAAAAATAGGATGCGACTCAACTAAACGGCTGATTTTAAAGGCAGTGTTCACGATAAAAAATGTGTTTCAGTTTCCCATCGGAGTGGGTAGTGGAGGGGCACACTGTAACGTTGACATCTAGAGAACGCATGAAAACGAGCCAGGAAAAGCTCCAAAAGAGCCCGAAGTTGCCACTTCGAGCGCAAGGCAAACCCCGAAAGCGCATCACACGCCCATCCACGTGAATAAATGAATGTTCGAAATCTTCAGATGAGCGATGATTTCCAACCATTAACCCCGTTCTTCCCTTCATTCTCAGCTTCTTTCTTCACTCAGGTCAGCTCGCATAGATCGGTGCAAAAGCCGGAAGTTACAAGCCTCGGACAACTCGTCCACCATTTTCCTTAGCTCAATCTTTGAGGGACCATAACTCCGTTCCCAAAAGGTCTCGAAAGACTTCAGAGACATCATTAGAATCAGCATGGGGCGCTTCTCAAGATAGGTGGAAAAACAGAAAAACGATTTTCGTCGTGAATACTGCCTTTAAGGCAGTGATCACGATAAATTTCACTTCCGATATCTCCACGGCTTACGGAAGATCTGGTGCCCTATTTAGCAAGGCATGCCTAAAAAGGACACGAAAGACGCGTTTTTGAGCGAAAATGGACCCTCTCTTGCTTAAGTTGATTTTTGAGCGTGGAGGAATTGACCGCTAGGAGTATGATACCTATCAGTGCAATGAAGCGATCAGCTCACTTATCAGCACTTTTTTCACTTGATCATTCCTGTAATATGAGTCTTCATTTGTTCATTCCGAGGAGGCGGATCTGGGGCAACACGCGTGTCTGGGGCACCAACACTCTTGTTTGCAGGCTTTATTTGCCAATCCAGGCTCGTTTTCTACCGTTCCTTCGACACTGGGAGCCTAGGATCCTTCTCGCCAATCGTTTTACTTTGGAAAGTCGACGAGAATGATCATCGTGAACGCTGCCTTTAACTGATTTACGAATCTCTGAGTTCAACTAGGAAGTTTACTGTGAAGTAAAGGTCTTTTCAGAATAATATTCAAGACATACGAGTCCAGAGCAGTTTGACTACTTAATGCTAAATAAATTCTGCAAATGATTTCTAGGAGTCATGAGAGTGAGATATTCGAATCCAGCGTGGTCAATTTACCCTTTATACTCACTTTCATCACCTCAGATAAACGTTGAGACCACTACACTATAAGGGATAACACCTTTCTCAGGTGTGGTCCCGCCGGAAGTCGCCAATTTTGAGAACTAAGAGTCGTGAAGGTAGGACAATTGAGTCCAACATGTTCGATTTACTCTTGGAACAATTTTTCACCATCTCAGAGTAACGCCGAAGACCGCTACATAGAAAGCGGGAGATGATAAAAACGAAGTCCACGAACATAAATTTGGGCTTTGAAACTGCAGTAACTTAAGTTCTAGATAAGGTAACCGTAAATATCCTAGCTTTAGAGAACTACGCTCCTAACCCTACCGTTTGAGACCACCCGCACCCCTGTAGAAGGCCTTTGAAGAAAACTTTCCTGTTGTGGGTTCCGCAACATTTTTCGCGTTTTTCAGTACTTTGATGTGGGCCCAGCCGTGGGACCTCAGTGCATTTTGAAGAAGAATCCACATCTAGTAAATTTTTTGCAAATGCTTCCTCTAGGGATGCGGAAGGTTTCAAAGGATAGAGTATAGAGTCTAGCTAACGTTCCAAAAAACCTACATTTTTAAGGACAGCCGATTTTTTTCTTCGTCTCCCGCTGTTCATTTCGGCGTTCATTTGAGATGGTCAAAGCAAGTAGTAAGGCTTGATCGGCCACGCTGGACTCAAATATCTTACTCTCATGACTCCTGGTTTTCGAAATTGTCGAGCACCGGCGGGATCACACCAGAGATAGGTGTGGGCCCTTACAGTGCAGCGTCCTTCAGCTTCCATCTTAGACGGTCAAAGTTGGTATACTTTGTAAATCAATCACACTTGACTAAAATATCCTACTCTCGTAACTCGTAGAAGAATAGGTCTTCCGGCGGGATCGAACCCTCTTTCAAGCATCCGCATTTTATTACACAGCACAAGCTGTTACCAGTTACATATACATACTTTTACAATTTCGGCTGTTCTCTACATAAATGCAATGAGCGCTGTTTGTGCTCTCGTCCTCTCAAACATCCGAATTTTTCTGCAGCATTGGCTCCGATCTGTCAATTATGTTTTTTTTTTTCATTTGACAAATTTACACTTACCATTTGAATACGACAAGAGAAATTTTACTGCAGTGTAACGTTAGAGGTATCTAAAATTGTTGAATAAACTGCTTGAACACATCAGCTCTTGGTGAGAATGGAAGAAAACGGCCAAAAATTTACCTACTAACGTTACTGGGGGATCTGGGCAAAATTGGCATTAGAGGGATGGGGGTCTGAGCAAAACTTTCCAGCCCACACCTCGTGCAGTACCCTGTTCCCGAGTTTTCCACTCAGAACAATGCGTTGGCATCCAATTGTTACCAAAATTACGAAGAAACAGCGAGAAACGAACTAGAACGTCTTTTTTCCTGTGATATTATTCTCTGGCCTGGACTAGTTGTCTGATTGGATGAACATGTTCACGGTGGGTGTCACCGGTGAGAGATAGGGCTATTCAGAAATGGAAGATTATATTAGGCAAAACAGTATTAGTTAGGGCTTCAAAGAAAGAACGAAGCAACAGAGAGTAGAAGATTGCAGAAGACGATTCCACAAAAGATTTCCTTGTCACAAAGAACCCACAAGGACGTCATAAGGAAGAAGACTTAAAAGGAGGGGTGAGATTTGAGGATTTCGTGCCCCTCTGATGCGTTTTTCTCGATTTCTTCGTCATTTCACTTCTACCCAGGAGCCAAACTATGGAATCAGCAAATAATCTTAAAATCGAAGATTATCGTGAACACTGCCTTCAATCGGTTGGCTTTCGCCTGACGCGGTCATTCCGCATCTTCACCATAGTGTACCGTCCTAGTAATGAGCCGTGTCCATTTGTCACCGTTCTCAGTCACAATTTGAACACAATTCATCCATTTGTCGTTATTCCACTTCCTGCGAAGTAAAACATTGCGCCTGAATCGCCTTTAGATGCCGAGTGATTTCAAATCATTTTTCACCTAATCCGTCCAAAACTTTCGCCTACGTGTGGGCGGCCGTTTCTAGACAGTACTCGGAAGCAATTATGAATGAAAGTGCAGTAAGTTTGCTCCTAATAGGAATTATCCGGGGAATCGCCCACTCGTTAAAAAAACGATAATGTCGTAGCTGCGGTTTCCGAGGTGCCTTGAAACGAGCTCTGCGTTTTCTAATTGCGGAGAATTGAACCTTCTCTCTGGCTACGGATTGGGGAGCGAAAGACTCAATAGTTCCAAGAAATAAGATCTATAGGAAACTCCGTGTTCCTTGGCCTCCCTTTACACTCAGCCGCGACGCCATCGATCGATACGGACAACACATATGCACATGAACTGTACGATAGGCTTTATAGTATAGTTGTGCAATTTCGAAAAAAATGTCGAACAAACGAAAATCGAAACAAATGAAAATCGAAAAATTCTCGTTCGAAACAATTTCGAACAAACGAAAATTGAAAAAAGTTTTGTTCGAAACAATTTTGAACAAACAATTTTCGAAAAACTTTCGAAATTCTGGAACGAAATTCGAAACTAATCGAAATTTCGATTTTTTTCGAAATTTCGTTTTTTTTTTTCGAAATTCGTTGAAAATTTCGAACTTCTCTGAAAATGTGCCGGAAATTTCGAGCTTTGTTTGGAATTTGTTTGAAAGTATTCCAAACGAACGAATTTCGAAAAAAATCTCGAAAAATTGGGTTTCGAACGAATGAAAATTGAAAAATATTTGTTTGAAAAAAATTCGAACGAACGAAATTTGAAAAAAAAATCCATTCGACGAAATTTCGAACGAATTTAAAAAATTACGTTCGACGAATTCACGAACGAATGAAAACGAGCGAAAAAAAAACGAGAAATCGCTCCAAAATTCTTCGAAAATTTCGACTATTACAAAAAAATCACAGCTATACTTTATATGAACGAAATCCCTCTGCCGACAACCTCTGTTGCAGCAGTCAACACGGTGATAGTCGTGCTGGGACCACGTGGTCTCAGTGCGATTAATCTTTGTCCCAGCACCATCATCATCGTGTTGCGTGCTGAAACAGCGGTTGTCGGCAACTGCGGACAACCGTTGTTGTTCTTTTTTTCATTCGTTTCGATAAGGGCAATTCTTTCGACGGCAACAAAAGCCAAAAAGAGGAGAAATATTTTTTTTTAAACGGGGAATTTCCCGTTTCAGGTTCGGTACATACATGTAACAGTATACAGTGCAATTGGTGCGTAGCTACGACTTATTAGGAATGGCGATTCAAGAAGGCACTTTTTTACGACTTACGACTCATAATATTTCTGCCCACAATTGTAACGAACAACAAATCGTAAAAATGCGGTCGAGGAAACAGTGTAAATTTGCGGTCCACAGCATAGATAAACTTTCACTTCTTTTATAATCCTGATAGTTGATTAATCTTTCTAGAATTTATTTTTGGTGGAACCTTACCCTGACATTCCCGTCCGGGCGTAGTTAGCAGCAGGGCGGCATTAGCGAAATATAATTATAATTGTTGATTAAAGGCACTGTTCGCGATAAAAATCGCTTTTCTGTTTTTCTGCCTATCTTGAGACCGGTCCCATTCTGATTCCAATGATGCTTCTGGAATCGTACAAGACCTTCTGGGAATGGAGTTATGGTACCTCAAAAACTGAGCTAGGGAAAATGGTGGACGAGTTGTCCGAGGCTTGTAACTTCCGTCTTTTGCAGACAATGTGAGTGAGCTGACCTGAGTAAAGAGAGAAGTCGAGAATGAAGGGAAGAACGGGGCTTTTGATCAGAAACCATCGCTCAACTCACGATCTCGAGTGTTCCTTTATTCACGTCGAGGGGCGGGGAGGGGCGGGACCTGCCCACAATGGCGGGGTTTTCCCACTTTTCTAAGCCGTTTTGCGGCTCCTGGGTAGCTTCTCGTCCCGTTTTTTCGACGCTGTTCTGCTTCTGAGAGCCACGAAGCGTTTGTCATGGAAAAATTCGAGGACGAAGTTTATCGCGAACAGTGCCTTTAAGAGATTCAGGTATGATCGACCGCTCCTCTGCTCACAGTGCTCATCGGTTCAAACTTAATACTGGGTTCTAGCTTTGCTTGCTCCATATGTGGAGCCTGGAGCTCCAGGTCAGTGGAGCTGAGCTCCACAGTCATAGCTCCACAGTCCAAGTACATATAATACCTACCAGGCTGAGCTCCACAGTGATGTACCTCAATTGAATGCTCTCGCGTCCATGATCAACACGAGAGAAGCAGACATTTGGTGGAGCAACAGTCTATATCAAAGCAAAATTCTGCCCAGCAATACATGCACACAATAGCAATCACAACAACGGCTCAAAATTAGGGCGCACAAAACATTTAAGAGGTCGCTTTCGAAGGATGCTGATGCTGGTGGCTTACTACAGGGGCGTGCAGAGTTCACGTCAAGGCGTTGTTCGCAGCGATGTGAACTGGGTGATACATTGATTGGATTTAGTTACGAGGCTACCGACGCGGAGCGAAGGGCGACGAGGAGGCGCCAAGGTTGTCTCTCTGCTACCACTCGCCGGTCGCTGCAACTATGTAGACCCCCCTATGCCACCGTAATCAAAATGTTGTCGCAGCCAAGCGCGCGAGCAATAACAAGCGCAGTCGCGGACGCGTATCGCTTTCATAAGACTTTCGGAAGGCGTCATTCACACTCTTCACCGCCAGCCCGTCACGCGCGGAAAGCGCCGACGTTGGAAAGCGGGAATGGCCTGACGCCACACCTGCGCGGGACGCCCGCTTCGCCACGACGGCGAAGGCTGTAATGGCTTTTTCATCGTTTTCATCATTAATCCATCAACAATTTCATTCCATTCCTTCAAAGGCACAGTCCAAGTTCAGGTGCGAAATCTGGGATATCCACATAATTGTGAATTAAACCCACCCCTTATAACACCTAACAAGTGCAAGCTTTAAAGTCATCCGAATAAGGGAGATATAGGATGAAGCCATCCTGGACGCCCACATCAGGAAGCCACTCTGGCACTCCTCTTTTACGATATTTCAAGCTCAACAGTGGCGAGATGAACGATGGTTTCCGATCAGTAACCCGTTCTTCCTCTCATTCTTAAGCCCCCTTCACAGTTTGCCGGACGACGGCGACGGACACCTTATAAGATAGGGCTGCGGCGTTGATGCGGCTAGCATAAACGCCGCAGCCCTATCTTATAAGGTGTCGTACGGCGTCGTTCGGCTAACTTTCAAGGGAGCTTAAGCCTCTCTCTTAATACGGGTCGGCTCGCTTACATTGGTTGCAAATGACGGAAGTTGCGAGCCTCGGACAACTCGTCCACGAGTAGCTAAATTTTTGAGAGACCGTGACTCAGTACCCAGGGAATCTTGTACGATTCCAGGGACATCCTTGGAATCAGGGTGGGACCGCTTTCAAGATAGGCAAAGAAGCAAAAAACCGATTCTGAAGTTGGGCTGTGCCTTTAATATTTAATTCCAATAATAATTTCTACTAGCATAGTGGTGAACGCGTGAAAAGATTTTGCTAGCTCGGCAGAGTTAAGGCACACCCTAATTAGCTCTAATCTCCGCCGGAATTTTCTTTTTTTTTGCGAGCACGTCACGCTCGTAGAAAGTATTCATACTCCAACGCAACGCCCGTTCGTGACGCGCGTGGCGCTCCGGGGAGTATCAATAGCGCCCAAGTAATCACCAGAATAAATAATGTATTGAGTTGAAATCCTGAGCTTAAAGGCAGTGTCCACGATCAGAGCCGTCTTCGAGTTTTCATGGAAATTTGAATTGCTTAAGGCCTATTGCAGCGGCACTGTCGAAGAGACAGCCCTAACTAGCCATACATAGCACAGAATTTCTGCGTGGAGCCGCCCACTACTCTCAACGTCGGTTGAACAAAACAAACAACAAAAAATGACTTCAACAAAATACACGAATATCAGATGATCAAATATTCCCCATGATGCACGGATTAAACAAATTCACTTCACCTAAATTTAGTTTTCCTCTCGGAATCGGCTTTTCAGTTGGTTGCTTCGATCAGTGATCGTTGAGGGGAGTGGACGAGGATTGCTCTCCACACAGAAGTTCAGGGCCATATAGGGCTATTTCGGGCTCTTTTCAGAAGTTTATTTTTCGACGCAGCTACTGTCATGAGCCCCGCACCTTTCGATTTCCGGTGAAAACTCGAAGTCGGCTCTCATCGTGGACTCAGCCTTTAATGACCAAACAATTCTTCGCAAAGAGCCATAGTTGATCAACCCGATTTCGCTGTCGCCCAATTCTGCTAAAAAGCGAATCTGCATGGGCCATATATCTGGGTCTCTCACGACTTTAGGAAGTCATGAAGAACGAAAAGAGTGTAGCCAAAGACGAGTTTGCCCGTGTTCACTTTGTACCTACTTTTTACTTATGGCTTGTTTTCAGCCGTTTTCTCCACATCACTGTAGTAATGAACCTCTGAACTTCGAATTCCGGTCAAAACTCAAACTTTCCTCGTGAATATTGACCATTCTTTAACCTTAGTTGCTGCCTGCTGCATCTTCATTTTGTTTGCATGAATAAGTTCTCTGATTGAAGACCGAAATGGTTTTGGTCATGAATCTGGTCTGCTTCTACTTCGAATCTGATATTTTTTGGTGAGGCAGCCTAACAAGAAGGTATGGTTCATCCGTTGTAAAACGGCTCTACTCTATAATAGCGTCCCTGTGCTGTTAATAGCGTCATCGATGCAAAGACGGCCTGCCTTGATAGTCGTCCGATTCACACGTATGAATGTAAGCATATTGAAATTCTCCGAATAAAACACTCTTGTAGAAGAAAGCATCACAAGACTATAGCAAAGAGTGACTCGAGGCCATGCCAACAATTCTTTCATCCTTTTCCACTATGCTAATACACACTTTACCCTGGAGCTGGAGTTTCCGCCTGATCTGATGCCACCAGTTGAGTAGTGATAAGGGGTACCAAGTGGTCGCGATCATTTTACGACCTGTAAGGTTCTCCCAGCTCTTGTTCCTCTCGTTTTTCCAGTCCCGCCCAAACAGTTTTTCCGCTTACTTCCATTCTATGGCACTCGACATTTCTATATTGACATAGTGTGTATGTATACTGTATCCTAACTATTAAACGAACCGATTTATAGGTTTTCATCGCCCTTGAAGTCAATTTCAAAGACAATAACCTGGACGATGGCGGTAAGTGCTCCTTTTCGGCCATATTTTTAAGCTTACGTATTTTGGGCCGATTTCGATTGGATCAGGTACCATACGAGAGAAAGCGTGTCGTAATGAGCGTTGTTTTGGATGGGAAATTAGAGGCAGTGGTCGCGATGAAAAACCTTATCTAAAAAAAATATCAAAATCAGCTTAGACAGAAAACAGCTAAAAATCTATGAAGGTAGCGCGGTGGAAAATGGGCTAGAAGTAGACTTTCTAGGGCTCGAAAATGCTAGTTCTTGCACACGTGCACAGCGCTGCAAAAAAAGATCGCAGTCCCATGCCGAGTAGTCAAAAATCATCGACATTCAGAGGAAGAAAGAAGTAAATTTACCTAATAAAAATAGTTGAACAATGAAAGCAAAGCACTTCAGTCAATGTTTTTGACTAGATGAGTCCGAAGGATAATGTTCATTGATTGAAATTCAATTTCCAGCCAGCTGATGTTCTTGATATATGAGGTCATCGATGCCAATGATGTGGAGTGGGCTCGTCCACCATCAAAAGACAAGAAAGTTAAGGCATCAAACTTGGCCCGATACAGCGGTTTTTTCGCAATTTTTCCCTCATAGGTCCTACTACAATACCCACCCTAAGTTTTGGCAAAAAGGCGAAAAAAGCGCGGAAATTCGCTTTTTTCGTCTTTTGATCATAACTCGCTTCAAAGTGAACGATTTTCAAATTTGAAGACAGTTTTGGAATCAGCATTGATCCCTCTTTCTTTTTGATCGATACGTGGCTTACTCTGAAACAATACATATAGGGTTGATACACTCAATCGAGTGGGTGAGTATGAGCTGCTGAAATGTGTGACTGGGTCTACTCTAGTTTATTCGAATATTCGGTTCAGTTTTTCTTTTCATTTTACAATTTGTATTTTTTTATATTTTCAATTCTTTAAAAATTTAATCTCACTCTTCCTCTAGGTATTATTTATTAGCTATTCATTCAGTTATTTGCTTGAAACTTTTTGGTTCTTAAATATTCTGGTTTTTCTATTTGTATTTAATACTTATTTCAATTAGCTATATTGGATTTTTTATACGAATTTTCACTGTAATTTGAATACTTTATAATTCAGTTTGATTACCATAACTATCGCTTTATCTGAAAAATGGTTTCAACAACAACGATAAAATATTATTCGGATATGAATCGTTTCAACTTTGACTTCAGACGAACAATTCATAACACTGAAAACTTTTAGAGTCTTCGATGTATGAGCAAATTCAAGTTTCAGTTGTTTGTGTCAATATTGAAATTTTCTTGGAGTTATTATTTTCAAAATCCGAAATTACCATTCGTCGCCCTGATTTCTAGAATTTTTTCAAGTTTGTGAAAACAGTTATTTTTTGAAGTAGTTATGACATATTTCACCTTTCCATGAAGTTGAAATTCTTCAGAATCTATGAAACTTCAACCTGAAAACATTACCAATCGAATCTTGTCGTATTGTGAATTTCGAAACTGTCTCCATACCTGGGAAACAGTCAAGATTTACTTTTGATCCTGCCTGGTTTTGGATGAACTCCGCGCTGGCAATGGTCCCCTTAGCTGCCTGCGCCTCCACTACTTCCACTCTATCTACCTGTTCCTCTCGACGGTCTAACGCACTCCTCGCTCGAAGACAGTCCCGGAAAGGGATTGAATTTGAGCAGCGAAGATGGGCTAGAAAGACACCTCGGTGGAAGGTGCGGTCCTTGGAAAACCAATGTTCCGAAAGCATAATGGGTGGCTTCTGCAATGTTGATGTATGGGGACGAGATAAAAAGCAGTTAACTGTATGAGGGCTGTTTTCCGGACAGCTTCGGAGGTTCAGAAAAGAAAGCATTTATCCGTGTGGGTGCAATGCTCGCGGGTGATTTTATGAAATTGAGAAAATAGAAAATTCCATAATCCGATCCTTCTCCTTGTATTCAATAATTTCTGACCGCAATTGTCGAAGAGCAGTTAGTTGGTTGAGTCTCCCCTTTTGCTTGGTGGAGTCATCAGTGCGGTGATGCCCCGCGCCCGCGCGCGTCGGTCTCTGGATGGTCTGCGACTATGGATTCACTCACCGATAGCACAGTTCGAGAACGGGACTGGAATCCCAGGAAAGGACAACCCATAGAGCTAGTTCCTGTTCGATTTTCTCTAAATGCACGTATGATGTTGGCCACCCTCACAGTTAAGCTTTATTTTCTGCACCCTTCGAAGCTGTCCGAAAAACAGCCCTTCATACCGTTAACTGCTTTTTATCTCGTCACCGTACACCAACATTGCAGAAGCCACCCATTATGCTTTCGGAACATTGGTTTTCCAAGGACCGCACCTTCCACCGTTGTCTTTCTAGCCCATCTTCGCTGCTCAAATTCAATCCCTTTCCGGGACTGTCTTCGAGCGAGGAGTGCGTTGAACCGTCGAGAGGAACAGATAGATAGAGTGAAAGTAGTGGAGGCGCAGGCAGCTAAGGGGACCAACGCCAGCGCGGAGTTCATCCAAAACCTGGCAGGATCAAAAGTAAAACTTGACTGCTTCCCAGGTATGGAGACAGTTTCGAAATTCACGATACGACAAGATTCGATTGGTAATGTTTTTCAGGTTGAAGTTTCATAGATTCTGAAGAATTTCAACTTCATGGAAGGGTGAAATATGTCATAACTACTTCAAAAAATAACTGTTTTCACAAACTTGAAAAAATTCTAGAAATCAGGGCGACGAATGGTAATTTCAGTTTTGAAAATAATAACTCCAAGAAAATTTCAATATTGGCACAAACAACTGAAACTTGAATTTGCTCCTACATCGAAGACTCTAAAAGTTTTCAGTGTTATGAATTGTTCGTCTGAGGTCAAAGTTGAAACGATTCATATCCGAATAATATTTTATCGTTGTTATTGAAACCATTTTTCAGATAAAGCGATAGTTATAGTAATCAAACTGAATTATAAAGTATTCAAATTACAGTGAAAAGTTGTATAAAAAATCCAACAAAGCAAATTGAAATAAGTATTAAATACGAATAGAAAAACCAAAATATTTAAGAACCAAAAAGTTTCAAGCAAATAACTGAATGAATAGCTAATAAATAATACCTAGAGGAAGAGTGAGATTAAATTTTTAAAGAATTGAAAATATAAAAAATACAAATTGTAAAATGAAAAGAAAAACTGAACCAAATATTCGAATAAACTAGAGTAGACCCAGTCACACATTTCAGCAGCTCATACTCACCCACTCGATTGATTGTGTCAACCCTATATGCATTGTTTCAGAGTAAGCCACGTATCGATCAAAAAGAAAGAGGGATCAATGCTGATTCCAAAACTGTCTTGAAATTTGAAAATCGTTCACTTTGAAGCGAGTTATGATCAAAAGACGAAAAAAGCGAATTTCCGCGCTTTTTTCGCCTTTTTGCCAAAACTTAGGGTGGGTATTGTACTCTAGACCCAGAAAAGGGTTTAGAGAGGAAAAGGAGAGAAGCATATTTTAGCGCGACCACTGCCTTCAAGTGATTAAGTGCATGGGTGAGGAAAACACCAACTAGCGTGAACAAATACTTGAGAGATTTTTTTAAAGCTTTTTCCTCCGATGTTTGAAACTTTTATGGGGACTCATATTGTATTCTCCTCTACTTTGTGAACTTACCCACTCGAAAACATAGAAAACTAGAATGGGCGTTTTTTATCGTGAAAAAAGGCATGTTCAGGGCAGTTATGGTTTCGAGTCGAGGCGCATGCTACAGTTACGCGGTGTTCAGTTTTCATTCGCGGCGTGACGCGATTCTATAATCAGCCTACGTATCGATCAAGCGACGTCGCGTCGTGTCGTCACTGGGCGTTCACAGTGAAGAGGCTCGATACATTTGAAATGACGCGCAATTTTCCTTCGCGCGGCGTCCATCGCGCCTCCTTGCAATGTAACGCGGAGCGATGGACATCTCGCGATAGCAAACTCGTAGTTGCTTTTCTCAGGTGTTTTTCATTAATACAACCGAATCTTACAATGAAAAGAATAGAATAAGCATATCTAGGATCACATGCACTTGAGAGACGTTGCCGGAGAACTGGTCCGCGCCTGATTTTCCACCTACGGAAAACTTCGCACCAACTCTGGGTTTCCCCACCCTTTAAGAAAAATAGGAGGGTTCAAGGGCCCAGGAAGCGAATTTTCACACCAAGTCAGGTTTTCTGTTTGAGCGGAATTGCAAGAATCATAGCTTAGGAGATCGCAGTGCGGACCAGTTCTCACGTAATCCTTGAGAGAATGCGAAAAACTGTTGGTATGGCTGGGAAAGCTTGCCGTGGCTCGTTTGCGAGAAATGGCGTACACACGCGATGTCGCGTAATCGCTCAGCGTTCACACCCAAATACCCTCTACAAAACGTCGAAATTCACATCGCTCGAGGCGCGAGCGGCGCGCGCGCCGCCTCGGCCTCCGTCTGCCCTACGCTCTCTCACTGTCTCTACTCTCCGCTCCCCACCAGCACGCGTAGGAACCATGTGAATTTTGCCGTTTTATAGCCTATACCTGCGCGACGCGATTTTTGCGTCGCACTGGCATGTGCCATCGCGTCCCACCGCGAAAACTCTGAACGTCGAATTAGATCCAAAGGACCCCTCAAAAACTGCTTGAAAGGCGGTTCTTGATGGAGCAAACGATGAATAAGAGAAATAGCACAGCCAAGTGTTAGAGCACGTGAGAGATCGCCTGATTTGATTTAAAGATCCTATTCTGGCCAAGTGGCCTATTGCTCCCCTCTCTTGATTCAGTGCCGAAAACACTGGATATTTTTGGGCCCAGAAAACGGAATTTTGATAACTTTTCTCAAATTTTCTCAGCGCAGATGTTGTTAAGAGCTCTAGGCCTTTCATACCCTGTGAAAAACACGAAGGCAATCGTGTATGCTGCCTCCTCAAGGCTGTTTTCTCCAAAAGTAATGACTAGTACTTTGTGAAACGTACAGACGGTGTTCATCAAGGCTAGCCCAATCTATGTCACCCAAGTTTTGGGTGCGTCAAAATTTGGCTGGACTTTGCCTTTCAAGGCAGTGTTCACGATAATCTTCAAATTTGAGATTATTCGCTATATTGGTTAAGTGGTCCCTGAGTAAAACTAAAATGACGTAGGAATTGAGAAAAACCCACCAGAAGTACACGAAATCCCTAAGTATCACCCCGCCTTTTGAGTCTCAGAGGAACTGTTTGTTCTGACAACAAACTCCTTTGTGTACCCGTCCTTTGTAATTCTCCACTCTCTATTGCTCCGTCTTTTCCCTAGGGCCCTAACTAATTCTGCTTTGCATAAAATATTCTTCTATTTTGACCCAATTTTCCACCGGTGACAGCCACCATGAACATGCTCATCCAACCGGACAACTAGTCCATGTAGTAGAATAATGTCACTGAAATACGACGTTTAATGCGGTTCTCATAGTTTCTTCGTAATTTCGATAACACTTGTAGGCCTGTCAGAAGAAAAAATGGGCCTGTTATTGGCTAAAATGGTGGTTTTCGATCAAATTTCTTGGGTTTCATCAGCGCATGTATTTAGTTTGCGGAGTAATGCATCCTTTCATATACTACGGAAATTGGAAAACGAAATCATCATGAACGCTTCTTTCTAATAGGATTATTTATAGTAAACGTCATAAGCGCTCACGGCGAATGGGTGTGAAACATCTTGCTCTGAAGGTAGCCAATACTTGTGTTTTCCCGGCCATAAATCATTCCATATCAATGTTTGCGAACTTCCCAAGCCAACTGAATGTTATCTCAGTCTCGGGCTACTGCTAAGACACGATTACAAATTGGGTTGTTAGCGAATTGCCACCGCGCCCAAATGGTGTCGCTTCGTAAAGCGCAGTGTGCACGATGATTTTCGTCACAAATTTTCCACGTGAAACTATGTGTTGGCCACAGTGTGTTAATATAGACACTAGGAAATGCCTGAAAACACAGGAACGCCTTATTTCAGTGAAATTATTTCCTGGCTTGGACTAGTTGTCCGGTTATATGAACTCGCTCTCGATGGTTGTGCCCGGTGAAAAATGTGGTCAATTGAAAATGGTAAAATGTCTTATGCAAAACAGTTTAGTTAGAGTCCGAAGGAAAGAACGGTGTAGCAGAGAGTAGAGAATTTCAAAAGAGAGGTCCACAGAAGATTCCGTTGTCACAACAAGCGGCTTCACAGAGAGTACGGGAGCGCGGTGAGAGTACAGGATTTCGTGTACTTCTGGTCCCGAATTTTTCTGTCATTTCACCTTTGCCCTGGGATCAAACAATAATTCTAGCAGATTATCTCGAAATTAAAGATTATCGTGAACACTGCTTTTAACACCTTATCATATATGTCGCGGACAGCCCGGACTTGTCGTGTCCGCCTCATAACAACTACCCCTGACCTACGGAGGAGATAAACTTGAGGTGGCGAAACTTGAATGGGCGCGGAAAAACGACACACACTGGCGAAGCGAATCCATGAGACGGCATCACTCCGCGATTCGACTACTTATTCATCGCTGAAAGAGGGTAGAGGCTTAAGCAACTAGTTCACCAAAACTTCTGTTACTCGTGGAGGCGGCACCATTGTCTTCAGGTGAGAGTCACCCACATTGCCGCATGTTGTCGCCACCGCTAATTATTCAAAACCTCACCAGCGTTCATCTGAAACTGGTTTTCATGGTCGCGATATCAGCAGCTGTTGCTGCGTTTTTATCTCACCCAAGTTGCAGTAAAGTGTGTTCTTTAAAATTCTTCAAACAAGCACTTCTTAAATTGTACCACATATAGTGACAGGTTTTTGTTCCGTTCGGACACATGAAACGCTTGCAACCATTATTGTCTTTTATTTGAATAATTCCGATGTTGTTGGTTGACTCACTGATTTTTTTGTTTTTTTTTGTTTTCTTGATTTCTTCGGGTCGTGCGATGTCACATTTGCTCGACATTTTACTTTGCTGTGTCATATGGCCTATATCAATCAGCTAAGAAGCCGCGACGCGGAAAAACGAAGGACCGAAAGAACTCATCGAATTATTTCCAGCCTAATCGCGGCGTCGCGGCTTCTTATTTAGACAACGTGGACGATATAATACGCTACTGTCTTAATCGAAGGGAAAATGCGGTCCGCAGTTGCAGACAACCGCTCTTGCAGCACGCAGCTCAAGGATAGTTGTGCTGGGACCCGCAGTATGACGGATCGTCCCGGCACGGTTATCTTCGAGCTGCAGGTTGCAGTTCCAGGATGGGTGTCCAATACTTTCACTTTTTTCCCGAGGGCAGGGCATTTCTAATCATGATCCGTGAAGTAACTCCGTGAGTCCACTATCAGCAGCGTTTCAGGCGGGTGCAACAGAAGCGCCAACACATGTGTGAATGTGATTCGTCATGAAGTTACAAATTAATCCATTCTGCTGTTTTTCACCTAAAAAAATCGATGGGATACGACAGAAAACATTCAAAATTATCTGTGTATCGACTCTGATAGTTTTGGCCAAAAAATAGCCGAGAAATATCTGCGAAATGCCTGCTTACCCCATAATAGCCGAGAAATAGCCGGGAAGTAACTGTTTGCCGCGAATGAGTCGCCAAATAATGCTCTTCGCCAAATGGCCGCTCAATAATGCTTGCCGCATATAAGCCGAGAAATAGCCGAGAAATACTGCTCACCCGCTCAGGCAAACCATCTCTCCGAGCGGTACCGGAGACCTACTCGAGCGGCGCTGCCTCTCCGCTCCGAGCGAAAATTAGCCATCTACTCGGGCCACAGCAGCCGCTCTCCGGGCCACAGCAGTATCGCTCGGAGCGATCTTCGGTTCCAACTGGCACTGCGGTCTCTGTACGGGCGAATTTCAAAAATTTCCTAATTGCTATTTTTTCTTTATTTCCGCCTCTTCTGGAAAAGATTAAGCCTGTTAAGAGGATAAGGTACCTGTTACAGCCTGTGGGTCAGGAGGTTAATCCTGCCACAGGCCGCAACAAGGATACCATCCCAGCATGGTCCGCAATGAGGAAGCCTTCCCCACCGCGGGCCATGGGGGATCCCCTCGGCCGCCGAAAATTGTCATCCTGAGAGTGATCCGAGGTCACCTCTCAAGAGTGGCCTCGAAAGGCCTACTACCCGTCTACACGAGGCGAGCCGCCCTTTATACCCGCAGGATTGGTTGTTCTTTGAGTGATAACGTGGCTCGCAGGTTATCACTCAAAGAACAACCAATCCCGCGTCTCTCTATCTCTGGCGATGGCACCGCTGTGGCCCCGAGAGCGACCGGAGAGCAATCGAGGGGCAAACTGGCACCGGACAGGGATCGCGGTGCCAGTTGGCCCCTCGGCCGCTGTCCGGGCGATGACGTCATAATTGTGAGGAGCCGGTCCCGCTCGGAGCGATGGTTTGCCTGAGCGGAAAGTATACGGCACCCTCTTAAAGCATGATTCAGATGAGAATGCCTCCGTCAGTTCAATTACCCATGTTTGAGGTACATGGAACTCGATCAGCCTTTGGATGCCCCTCCCAGCCGCTGCGGCCCCGCATGGCGACTGCCGCGTCGCGTGTCGGTTTGCCGGCCGCGTCTCGGTTATTTTTGCTCAATTCTCGCTATTTCTCGGCTATTTCCTGGGCATTCCATGAAAAGCCGAGAAATAGCCCCCCGGGAGCCGCTGCGGAGCCTGGTGGCCTGTTTCTCGACCAAAATTCTCACTAGGGACTGCTTTGAAATTCCCGTGGAGAATTGGAAAACCATGCTGTCGTTGCTGTAAGTCTGTGAGAGTACATAAATGACCCGTGCTTGAAAATTCCTAAATGGCTGCTGGGATTTAAAAATGGCATGTTCGATGCTTCACAAGAAGGTAGGAGTACCTCCTACCCATAAGGGAATTTCCGAAGTGTTCAAAAAAAATTTCGGATTCGGCTCAAAAATCCAACTGGGGGTTATTTAGGGCGCTGAAACCGAATCTATAGTCCATTCCTCGCCAGACGTAAGGTTACTGTAAGTTACTGTAGACATAATTTTTTTAACTAGCGTCACTTCCATTGAGACTTCGAAAATCGAAAAATGGCATTCAAATTCGTGTTCATCGTCCCAAATAGCAACCACAGAGAAATTTTGAGCCAAATCTGAGATTTTGTGACCGAGCTACCGTATAGCCACCGTGAACTACCGTAGTCTACCGAAAATCGACAAACGGGGTGGATATTCGTGTTACGCAGGCCGAACAACGCCTATTGTAACGTAGAATTTTTAAGACGATTTGCTCGTAGCATTTTCGAAATTGCCAAAAGTTGACTTTTGTTAGCAAAAAATAACGCATTTTGAAGCTCCGGACCAAAATCGGATGGAATTCTCCAAATAGTGAGAAATGGGCCTCAGATTAATAGTCAACACCCAAAATAACCCCCACTAAAAAGTTTTCAGCTCAATCAAAGACAATTTTCTTGAGCACCCTAAAAATTTTTCATTCCTGTACCCCTTTTCACTACGCAAAGCTATGAAAATGCCCACGTTCGGAAATCTCCTGCAAAGCTCTGGGGCATTTAGAGGATTTGGAAAACGGATTATCAATGCTGTGTCCCATGACTTATTTGACTTAAAGGCAGTGTTCACGATAATCTTCGATTTTGAGATTAATCGCTAAATCGATTGTTTGGCCCCCCAGTAGAACTGAAATGACGAAGAAACCGAGAAAAACGCACCAGAAGGGCACGAAATCCTCAAGTATCAGCCCGCCTCTCAAGTATCAATGGAACTGTTCGTTGTGACAATGAAATCCATTGTGGACCCGTCTTTTGCAGTATCTCCATTTTGAGTTGCTCCGTTCTTTCCTTCGGGCCCCAACTAATACTGTTTTGTCCAAAATATTCTTCAATTTTCGATTAGTCCCATTTTTATCCGGTGACAACCACCGCGAACATGTTCATCCAACCAGACAACTAGTCAGGGCCATAGAATAATGTCACTGAAATAAGAAGAAATAGTGCGATTCTCGCCGTTTCTTCGTGATTTTGGTAACGCGGTTGCCAACGCATTGTTTTGAGTGGAAAACTTGGAAGACGAGAATCATCGTGAACACTGCCTTTAATCGGTTGGCTTTCGCCTGACGCGGTCATTCCGCATCTTCACCGAGGTGTGCCGTCCTAGTAGTCAGCTTTCTCCATTTTTCACGGTCTTCAGCCACAATTTGAACACATTCCATCCAGCTGTCACTATTCCATTTCCTGTGAAACGAAACATCGCGCCTGAACTGTCTTACGATGCCGAGTGACTTCAAACCCTCTTTAACCACATCCGTCCAGAACTTTCGCCTACGCCCAGGTGGCCGTTTCCAGACAGGATTTGGAAGCATTCTTAAAGCGTGTATTACGAGACGATCCGGCGTTCTTCTTGGTATATGCCCGAGCAGTCGAAGTCGACTTTCCATTGCTGCTTGAGATGGCGTTGGGAGATGCTGGCACCTCCATCGTGTCAAGCCTTGATGTACTGCGTCGATTTCCTTGCAAAGGTCTTCGTTATGGCATACACGCGGCCAGAAATATCCAAGCAAACGCCTAAAAAGCTTCCTCTCCGTGCAATCCAACTTTTCCATCTGCGTCTTCGGTGCTGCCCACGTCTCCGATCCGTACATCATGATAGGGCGAATAGCGGATAGGTAGACGCGCAACTTGGCTTCCCTCGCGATGGTGGTAGACCACAAACACTTGGTTAGAGAATTGAATACAGACGTAGCTTTCGCACATCGTTGTCGATTATCCGCTGCATAACTACCATCGTTCTTCAGCAAACAGCCCAAATAACAGGAATCATCCACCATTTCGATACGTCCCATACCAACAACTATCAAGACACGGTTTCGTAAAAGCCTACCGGAAAAGTACGGCAGGTCAGAGGAGTCTCCACGCGAAATCGTCAAGTCTTTCTGTGCCGTGCGACATTAAGAGGAACCTGACCTTGACCCCCTCCACAAATGAGGAGACCCTCCCCCTCCACAATTCGGTTCAGAGAAGTCTTCAATATATATATGAATGTCTTGAAGGAATATAAGAATGTCTTGAACAAATGTCTTGAAGGAATATAAGAATGTCTTGAACGAATATGACAAAAATTCCCACCAAGTTTCGCTCTATTTTTTGAAACGTGAGTCTCTTCAGGGTGAGAATGTAGAGTATGCATTTCAATAACTCATCCGCCACGTATAATAAAGCAAACATCAGATCGTCCATACGGGTGTTATTCAATCGCTTTTCAACAGTCTATTAGAGCTTTTACTCATTCTATTTGTCCCATATCCCACTTCTCTCGTTTTCCCCATAGGAATATGGCTATTGGAATTAGTCGTAGTAGCATAACACTGAATCCGAAAAAGCAAAAAAACCCACATGCTACTATCGATAAGATATTTTACCGAAAAATTTCAAAAAGCTCATTTTTTATTTTTCATCAATCAATGATTTCTTTTGCCCTATACAGCGCATGAATGCCCATCGATTCAGGAACAGAATTGATTTTCTCGCATGTCTTTGGTATTTTCTTTGCGCAGTGTCGCAAAGCCGCTTATGCAACAACATCACCTCGTGTCGCGCAGGCCGGTGTTTTGTGTGATCATTCAGAAACCAGACACTATCGATTCGACATTTATGGCATCAAATATATACTTTTATCGGTAGATTTTTCAAATTTAAGGGTCCATAGCCATTTTAGAGAAGGCTAAACTGAAAAAAACTTAGGTCCGTAATTCGATTTCCGAAATTTCGGAAGAAAAATTCACCTCATATGATGTGGTAGCATTGCAGAATTCTCACCGTTTGGATGAAGAATGGGATGCAAAGTGGATAACTGGAATCCGGATAGATCCAAATAGGGCATATTCGTTCAAACAAACTTCAACGTTGTATTTGCGACAAAATGATTATGAATAAACAAAATTTAGAATCTTTCGGATGAATATTTGAAGATTGAATGTCAAATGTTTTTCGTTAGGCGTTAATCGTATATTTTCGAAAAGAAAACCCGCGTTGATCCATTAATGCGTAAACACGTTCATTTTGCATTTCGTTAAAAATTGAAAAAAAACATTACCTGACCACAGCAGAAATCAATAAATCATCAGAGGTTCCATATTAATCAGTGCCATAATTCCACTACAACTAACGAACTAGATTGACGTGATTTCGAGAGTTTTTCGTGAAAGGCAGTGTTCACGATAAGAATCGTATTTCTTCTTTTCCGCTTATTTTGTAGACGGTCCCATGCTGATTCCTATGATGTCTCTGAAATCGTACAAGACCTTCTGGGAACGGAGTTATGGTCCCTCAAAAATTGAGCTATGGAAACATGGTGGACGAGTTGTCCGAGGCTTGTAACTTCCGTATTTTGCAACCGATGTATGCGAGCTGACCTGAGTAAAGAGAGAAGTTGAGAGTGAAGGGAAGAGCTGGGCTAATTATTGGAAATCATCGCTCACCTCACGATCTTCAGCACTCATTTGTTCACGTCGGTGGGCGTGTGGTGCGCTTTTGGGGTTTTCCTTGCGCTCTAAGTATTAACTTCGGGCTCTTTTGGAGCTCTTCTTGGCTCGTTTTCATGCGTTCTTTCGACGTCAACATTACAGTCTACCCCTCCACTACTCATTCCTAGTGGAAACTGAAACACATTTTTTATCGTAAGCACTGCCTTTAAGCGTTAATCGTCAATTTTCAAAAAAAAAACCGCATTCATCCGTTGATGCCTGAAAGGCAGTGTTCACGAAGAAAAAGTTGCACGTTTTTTTGGCTAAAACGTGAGCTATGGGTCCCTCTAAGAAGATTAAGAACGAAAGTGCGACGAAAAACTGCCGTTAAATGGGTGAAAATCTCGTGGACCAGGCAACCCATTGGGCCACTTCGCCCACGTCCTATAACAGTTTCCCTGAATTCGTGATTAAATGAGCGATGGTTTCCGATCAAAAGCCCCGTTCTTCCCTTCATTCTCAACGTCTCTCTTTACTTAGGTCAGCTCGCACACATCGGCTGCAGAAAAAGGCGGTTACAAGACTCGGACAACTCGTCCACAATGCTCTCCTAGGTGAATTTCGAGTGGCCACAACTCCGTTTCGAGGGGGTCTTGTACGATTCCAGGGGCATCATTGAAATCAGCATGGGACCGTTTTCAAGATAGGCGGAAAACAGAAAAACGACTTTCATCGTGAACACTGCCTTTAAGACGTTGACACATACCACACATAACGTCGGCATGAATCCTAATGAGACTTTGCGTTCACTATTGAAGGTTGGCGCGAACTCGGTGCCATATGCTACATATAACATACTCAGAAAACCGCCGCATTCAATGCGCGTCGTGAACGCATTCTATTCGAGTGACCACACTAATAGGAAGGCTATCGCAGGGGCACGTAGTCCAAACATCAGCACATTCTGCAAAATTTAAGCGCAGGGGCACGTGCTGCAAGGTAGCCCAGCGCTATCGTAGCAGCACAACGACATGCGACGAGTCCGTCTCGCCTAGCACCGTCAGGGGCCGCCGGCGGTTGGGCTAGGTTTCCAGCGGCGGGGCGGGCCAAGCACCGCAAACTTGGGTAACTGAACCGCCAAAGCTTCCAACATCTGAGTCCCGCCTCAAGAGTGCGCCGTATGCTTTCCTTTAAAAAAATCGTTTTGTCATCGAGTTGATCGTGTATTATGCACGCACTGAAACTTTTATTGCTTGGGGCACGTGCTGTAATCTGAAGCACAATAGAAGCACGTGCTCCCCTAGCAGCACGTTTCCTGATTTTGCTCGAAATCACTTTGTCATCGAGTTGGATGCATATCCGACACGCATGGAATGCGGCGATAGTCTGAGTAGGTGCTCCGAGTTTCCGCCAACCTCCAATGGGGAACGCAGTCTCGTTAGGATCCATATCGATGTTACCCATGGTAATTGTTAAGCTCTTATCCATAGAACAAGCCTCAGTGAGTTGCCTGTAAAAAGAGGGGAAGAACTTTGGGGGCGAATTTGCGGAATTCAGCTGACTCACATATGTGTTTATGAAGTATCGAAGCACATATGTGGAGAATTCAGATGTGTTAATAATGTGGGAAAATATTGATTAAATGGAATTGACACATTACAAAGTACAACTAACAGCTCAACAGGCTCGGTGATGGTGGTGGTTCAGTGTCGATTTCGAAACCGCGGAAGATTCTGACTGCTTTTCCTGTCGGTCACGCTCCATCATGAGGCAGTATTCCTATACTCAATCAAGGCAAGTACATAATATTTTAGTTGACCCGTATATAGCCTGAGGTGTGTTTATCTAACAAGGAAACTACTATTAGTCAGCAAAATGAGATGCACTTTTCTAATACGATTTTTGGACGTAGGGTCCGAATATGCCCTATATTTCGAATACAACCACTCCGAAAAAAGTTATTGGCGTTTTTCCCTTGCTTTATCTACCTATTGTACCTTCCATGACACGTGGTAATCTTTCGAAAACCTGAAAACGCATCACATGGTCGTGTTTAGCTCCTAGAATAACCCCCCTCCTCTATAGTAACAAGGGAAGTATACAAAGCGCAAGTCGGGTCGGTCAAAACGACTAGTATGGTTAGTATCTCTTCTGGCTCAATAGTAAAAATGCGCAGTATCCCGCCGCGAGCCGCAGGTTCAAAAAAGTTATGAGCATTTTTTAAGCCTCGCGAAAAGGCGAGGGTCCCCATCAGGCATTTTTTTTCAAAAATTTTTCTCGTATTTAGCTCAAAAGTTGTATGTAGGGGTAGTCTAGGGTAGTGAATACGAATCTGGAGTCCATTTGTCGAAATTTTAGGGTTTAGTGTAGGTTACGGTAGGTAACATGTCATTTAGGGGCAAAACCCACCTTAGCATTTCGAAAATCGACAAACGGAAGTTAAATCCGTACTCACCATTTGGAATAACCCTCGTTTACAAATTTTGAGTCAAATCTGAGACGTTGACCAAACTACCGTATACTCACCGTAATCTACCGTAATCCGCAAAAAAATTGATAAACGGGCTCCAAATTCGTGTTTAGCACTCCAAATAACCCTCAGATTTTTGATTTTTGAGACATATCTATCTTAGAAAACCGGAAATCTCGAAAATGGCGTTTTTCCCTCGAAATTTTCCCTGGTTGGGAAGCTTCAAACGAAATCAGCCGAATACTTTGGAAAATCGAATAAAAAACCACAGATTCGTGATCAGCGCCCCAAAAAAACCCCTGGGAGAATTTTAAGTCAAATCTGGAACATTTGTCTAAAACGCTTCCAGACCCTCGGTGGAAATGAGCGCCCAACCAAAAATCCGTACAAGTCCTAAACGCTGTCAGTCTGGACAAAGTATGGAAAATGTGGCTTCACCCAAACTTTGCTCAGGTGGTAGTTTTGGACGCTGAACACATTTATGACGTCCGTTTCCGGATTTTCGGAAGACTAATGCGCTTTTCGGAAGGCGCAAAAAGCACAAAAAATGAGCTTTTTAAGCTTGTAACTTCTTGGAACCTGCAGCTCGGGGCGAGTTTTACTACTGAGCCACAAGAGATAATAACAACACTAGTCGTTTTGGCAGATCCGACCTACGCTTTGTATACCTCCCTTGTAAGTTTGAGTGAACTGTCACTCTTCGAACGCAGTATAGAATGACACTGTTTTCGACTTGTACGGATTGTTGGTTGAGCGTTTACTTATATCAATTAGGGGGCTCTGAAAGGTAAGTGTATTCGACGAGTTTTCGAAGTTTTAGACTCATTCTGTTCAAAGTTTCCCATCAGGGAAACTTTTTAGGCGAAAACGCAACTTTCGACGACCCCCGGAATGCTACGATAGATATCTTAGAATCTTTCCCTGGGGGTTATCTGGAGCGCTCAACACGAATCTGATAGTGAGGTCCGTTTATCGATTTTCGACACATTACAGTAGATTACGGCGGGTCTACGGTAGTTTGGTCGAAGTCTCAGATTTAGCCCCAAATTTCTGTGCGGGGGTTATTCAGGGTGCTGAATGCGAATTTTATGTTCATTTGTCGATTTTCGTATTATTAAAGGCAGTGTTCACGATAATTTTCGTTCCCGAATTTTCCCCTCAAAACAACGCGTTGGCTCTCAAGTGTTACCAAAATTACGAAGAAACAGCGGGAAACGCACTAAAACGTCTTATTTCTATGACAATAATCTCTGACCTGGACTAGTTTTCCGGTTGATTGAACATGTTCACGGTGGTTGTCACCGGTAAAAAATGGGACTTATCGAAAATAAAAGAATACTTTTGACGAACACAAAATAGAGAATTGCAAAAGACGGGTCCTTAAAAGATTTCATTGTCACAACAAACAGTTCCAGTGAGAGTAAATTATTTCGTTTCATTTCCGTGCGTTTTTCTCGGTTTCTTCGTCATTTCAGTTCTTCTCGGGGGGGGGGAGCACACAATCGATTTAGCGATTAATTTCGAAATCGAAGATTATCGTGAACACTGCCTTCAATGTCAGTGTTCACGATAATCTTCGATTTCGAAATTAATCGATAAATCTCGTTTTCGAGGTTTCGGTGTGAAACACTAAGTTGGCAGGTGCTGTAGAGTATAGGGTGGAAGACAGCAACGAAAACTGGCCAGAAATTAGTGAAAACGGCTTTGAAAGCTCTCCCGGTGCGCCTACCTACCCCGGTCCGCCCCCCAATCGGACGAGCTTGTGACGCCGCACACGTTTCGATGGCAAATTGCCAAGCAACTCGTTTAGCTTTATCGACTCGCGCAGATTTCGCGATTAGCGCGCGCTTGCCGAAATCAGCAGAGCCCATGATTCTCGTCCACGCCCTGAATTCGGAAACCGTCATTTTAACTTATTCTGGACGTTTTTCTTCCCTGTTTCGTCACTATTAGTTACCTCACGACCAAACAATCTCATTCTCGGGTCGAACTCGAGTGCGATATTCATCGTGAACACTGCCTTTGAGGTAGGTTTCCCCCTTAAATATATTTCCTACAAGCAGGGCCCAGATTCGTGTTCAGCATCCTAGATTACCCCGACATACAAGTTTTGAGCGAAATCTGAGAGAAAATTTTCAAAGATATCCATAAGATGTCCTGATGAGCACCCTTATTACCTTGCCGTGAGATTTTAAGAAACGCCTACAACTTTTTTTCAGAGTGCTTTCAGGCACCTGGGAAAAGCATATTCGAACTTCACGTCCAGACGTGATTCTAGAAAAGTGCATTTAAAGGCAGTGTTCACGATGATTTTCATGTCCGAGTTTTCCACATAAAACAAAGCGTTGGCCTCCAAGTAATACCAAAATTACGAAGGAACGGCGAGAAACGCAGTTAAACGTCGTATTTCAGTGACATTATTCTCTGGTCTGGACTAGTTGTCCGATTGAATGAACATGTTCCCGATGGTTGTGACCGCTGAAAAATGGGGTCAGTGGAACATGAGAAACATTTTCATGCAAAACAGTATTAGTTAGAGTCCGAAGGAAGGGACGGAGCAACAGAAAGCAGAAAATGGCGAAGGACGGGTCCACAAAATATTTCATCGTCACAACCAACAGTTCCTGTGAGAGTAAAGTGGCGAGGTGAGAGTAAAGGATTTGGTTCCCTTCTGGTCGGTTGTTCTCAGTTTCTCCGTCATTTTAGTTCTACCCGGGGGTCAATTAATCTATTTTGCGAATAATCTCAAAATTGAAGATTATCGTGAACACTGCCTTTAATTTGGAATGGCCTGGCTGACTAAAAGTAGTTTCCTTGTAAGTAGAATGAATTTCCATCTTCCAAGAAAACATACGTCTCAATAACCATGCGGACTGACTTGGCGACTGGCTGCCTTTTCGTCCTCAATCAACTCCAAATCGCTGGAGTGAGGAAGACCATTTACGATCGTTTTGCACTAGAGTAATCTGCGTCCGAACGCCTTCCTCGACGGTGTTGTTTTCAAGATACAACTAGGACTGCTACTCGTTTTCTCTTGTATCTAATTGCCTGCTCCAAACTATAATCATTTGTTTTTTTTTTGAATCTTAGCAGAGTCTGTCCACCGATTTAATTGAACGCTGAATCATCTAACAATGTATAGCGCCATCGACTCTAAACGCGACGCGATGCCGCGCTACATCGCCGCCTAATCAATACGGGGCATCGCGACGTGACAGAGTTGCGCCGCAATAGAAGTCTAAAAAGGCCTTGAAGAAATGATCGCCCTCGCATCTGCAACGAAAGTGACACAAAAGACCACGTCCGCTTTCCCCAACTGTCCCTCATAGGTTTTTTTTTCGATTAATAAGAATGGGGCGGAATCCCACCAAATCGAGGATATATGAAAGCGCAGATCTAAAGAATATAAAAACAGGTACTAAAAAATAAGTCTGAAAACAGTCGATGTCGCTGCACAGTGACAAGCGACAGAGTACGACAAAGTCCGTCCGTCGCGTCTCGAGTATGTCTCCCCTCAGCAACGCGTTCCCGCGACGAACGCGCGCGCGTCAACTGTTAGGCCCATGATAAACTTTTGCGGCACGCGGTCGCGTCGCTCTGCACAGCGACAGCGACCGCTCCCTGACCTTTAAATCTGTCGCTGTCGCAGTGCGCTGCACAGCGACAGTGGCAGCAACAGGCATCGGCACATTTGCAGTATGTCAGCCCTCCGCGACACGTCGCTGCGACGGACACGCGACAACTGTTCCTACGACGGCCACTGTAATCGCTCCCATGCTGGTCACGGCACGATTTGTGCTAAATCTCATGACTGTTGCTCATGACAGCGATAATGTATACCATTGACCTTAGGCCGGGATCATACTTCCCGCGACCGGCGACGCGACGCAATGTTTTCATACGTATGGACCGAAAATCTATATGTTCGGCCTTACTAAGACAGCATCCGCCGTGGACCCTGTTCTGTTGAAATCTGATCTGGACAACCCATGACGGCAACTTACGAATTTCGCCTGTCGCCAGCGATCTTGCTGGATGTCCTTCACCCCTACGTTCCCTATAGAAAGCTTTCAGAATATGTAGCTGCTAAGGGCGCGCTCGCCATGGACGAAGTTGTGAATTGGAAGATTTTTGTGCCTAATGTTGATGGCGAATCACCACTAAAGTAATCCTTGTCCATAATCATGTCGATTTAAGCATCTTTTTCGAGAAAGTTACAGAAATTGGCCATAAAAAACTAGCAGCTCTTCAAGTTGGGTAATTCAATTACGTCATCGCTGGCAGCATTCTGCGCTTATCGCCTGGTTGATCGCGTCGCTTTCTTGTTCGGTCGGGGGTGTATAGGAGACGGCAAATTTCGCACAATCGGCTACACCAGTCGTAGGCGTGGTCTAGGAGTGAAAACTGCAGGTCGAGGCACGAGAAAGGTGATCATCGTGACGTGGACCACCCTATTCTTCTGCTTATTGATACCTGGCTCGTGCAGCACAAATCGATATTTCTATTTAATTTTTTTGTTTCTAAACTAAATGGTAGGTTCTATTATTTTGACCTTTTCTTTTTCTTGAATGACTTTAACCCATTTATAGTTTTGTCAACTCCATTTCATGTATATGTATATCGCCCTGTCCTACATCATGACAGGGTTAAAAGGGTTTTTGGTGTTCCTAACATTATTTTTCATTTTAAATTTTTTCCACTGCGTGAAGTCTCGTCTTAGGTCATCAGAGTGTTGCCATGGAGATTTTCTTTTTTTTCGCTAATTTTTTGTGTTGAACTTTGGTTTAATCCTGAGGACGACTTTATTGAAATTATGTATTTCTATGACTTGTTCAACCCTAGCAAAAATGAGACATTCATATAAGTGCATATTAAAAATGGTTCTATTTGTTTCTCACATAGAATTCTAGAACCTACCGCGAAATCGCCGGGACGCAGCCAACCCGGCAGGTGCAAGGCAGGTTTGCGGTTCCGCGATCCTTCAGCAAAACTCATTCCTGACACCATAAATCTACTACTGATTGGTTCGTGGCGGGTCATAGAAGGTTCAGGGCGCCGCGACCCCTTCTAAGATCTTACCAAGAATATTATCTAACTCCCTGAAAAATCTCTTTTTTTCCAGATTCGATACCTTTTCAGATTTATTCTTATAAGCAGAGAGAATTTTATTGCTGGGCTAGCGTCCCCCCATAGCGATGGACGATATCGGCGGCAACACGGGTTGATGGGGGGGGGCGGCAGGGGTTTAGTACTGCCAGATTCCTGCATTGTATACAGCGCGGACTGTCTGGGGCGTTTAAAGGCTGCGCTCACGATGAATATCATATTTGAGTTAGACTCAAAACCGGGGTTGCTAGCTCGTGTACTATCAAATAGTGAAGAAACAGCGAAGAAAAACACTCAGAGTAAGCTAAAATTGTGGTTTCTAACGTTCAGAGCGTGGACGAGATTACAGGCCCAGCTAGTTTCCGCAAGCGCGCGCTAATGACGAAATGTGCGCGAATCGATCAGGCTAGACGTGGCGGAGATTGTTGGCAATTTGCTATTTAAAAGATTCTCGGCGCCACAAGTTCGCCTGAATCGGGGGGGGGAGCGGGATAAGCAGACGTACTAGAATAACTTTATTCAATTTCCCGAATAAATATTCTGCCCGTGAAGTCACAAGGTTGCTGAGTTTTATACAAAACTTAGGTGTCAGGCAAGAATCGAACCCGCATCACATCGCTTTCCGGGCGAGAGTGTTACCATTACACTACTGACACCGCTGTGTATTTCTCAACTGATTGACTCATACGCCCATTTCGGACTGGGACATTTGAGTATTCGATCACTGAAAAAGCTGCCTAATCGTCTCCGAGTGATATTGGGAGAGGATTTGGAATTAAGAGAAGATTTCTTGGAAATCTTATATGATAAATGTTTGAATGAAAGCGCAAAAATACCTGAATTATCATCCAAATCGAGTAGAGAAGAGTTTACCGAACGTATGCATTCACTTGTCGGAAAATTCTCATCTAGAAATTCGGAAGCATTCCTTCATTCTGGAATTTGTAAAACACAATATTTTTCAATTCAACATTCTGAATTGTTTCAACTTCAGATTTCTTCTCAGTCGCTTAAGAATCCTAACTCATCTCGTACATGACACTGTTTTAGAACAAGTATTTCAATCGTATGGTGACATTATCATTCACTTTTCTCTGAGCTTTCGTCTGTGGTCGAATAACCCCATCAACTAATCTTTAATTGACAGAAATCGCATTTGATTCCAGGACAAACCGATTTAAAGGCAGTGTTCACGATAAAAATCGTTTTTCTGTTTCTCCGCATATCTTGAAAACGGCCCCATGCCGATTCCAATGGTGTCTCTGAAATCATACAAGACCTTTTGTGAACGCAGGTATGGTCCCTCAAAGATTGAACTAAGGAAACATGGTGGACGAGTTGTCCGAGGCTTGTAACTTCCGTCTTTTGCAGCCGATCTATGCGAGCTGACCTGAGTAAAGAGAGAAGCTGAGAATGAAGAGAGGAACGGGGGTAATGATTGAAAATCATCGCTCATCTCACGATCTTGAGCATTCATTTGTTCACGTCGGTGGGTGTGTGATGCGCTTTTGGGGTTTTCAATGCGCTCGGAGGTGCAACTTCGGGCTCTTTTGGGGCTCTTCCTGGCTCGTTTTCATGCGTTCTTTCGACGTTAACGTTACAGAGTGTCCCTCCACTACCCAATCCTAGTGGAATTTCGAAAACGTTTTTCATCGTGAACACTGCCTTTAAAAAAAACATATCAATTCCTTTAAAACACACTCTCATATCGCTCAGTCAGTGTCAGAGATAAACGACGATTTTCCGATTTCCAATGGTTCATAGCCTTCCGGTTTCCGAACTATGCTTAAAAATGCGGAAAAATCGGAAATAATTACAAGAATATGTACAACTTTGGGAGGTTGATCAGTGTTACCTACCGAACCTTCGGCAGATTATTAAAAGTGCTAAGCTTGAATCCAAAGCGTGTTTTCGCTTTTCCGAAAAGCAGGGTAGGAGACCCACATATCGACAGCAACTATATTTGCTTTTAAAAATTAGAAATTTCGTGAGGATAGCTCTTTTCCAACAGCTAAGCTCTTTTTTCGGGAAATTTCGGGTTTGTTCATGCCTTCGCTGAATCAAATGAGGGCTCTGCCTTGTCTACGTTCACGTGAAGCTTGTTTTGAATAGAGTGTACAAATGGACTCTTCGCAGAATTTGGTGTAGTGAACGGACAAGGCTGCGACGATAGATCGTCGCCCGCGATTGAAATCCTAGCACGGCGCGCCGCAATGATCGCGCCTCTTCCAGTCCCTATGCCAAATTTGGTAAAGGGCCTTCACCTACTACGGTATTATACAAAAAAAAGAAAATCTACAACCGAGCAAGATTAAAACCACCGTAACCCACCGTTATCAATTCATTCAGCAAAGTCCTGAAGCGGTTTTTGCTTCATATCTAGTTCTGCCGTGACGAGAACGACCGCTCTCCCACACAAATGTGCTTTATCTACAGGGTTGCTGTGGTTTTTATCTTGCCCGATTGTGGATTTTCTTTGTTCTCGGTATTATGGCCTATCTGTAATCCGGCCTACTTTATGGCATTCTCAAACTCTATATACTTCTTGTTGTATGCATCAAGGCAAGCTATTTAAAGGGTTGCACTTATTACTAGTTTTTTTAGTGAGATGATACTGTCACATTTACCTAGTAATCGGCTAATTAATGGGTGTCGTCTCAATGTCATGAAATTTTTGGTTTTTTACCTGAAAATGAGTAAGGATTGTATCTCACCTAGTGGAGTGAATAACTAAAGTCTCTCAAAATGAGACTGTCCGCCCAAGCGATCGGCGCGTGTGTCAAGCGGCCGTGTCAAAGGCATTTTCGGACCAATCTAAATCGATTTGCAAGATTTTTGAACGAATTTTGAATCATATCCAAGTCAGCTGTGTACAGCAAAGGGAATGCTCTCCTGAATGAATATTTTGAGATTTCGGCGCGACACGCACGCCTACCGCATAGGTGAACATTCTCATTTGGAGAGACTTAACCCAGGTGAAAATAAACTTTGGAGAATAGCTATGTATGTACATAGGAAGAGAAAAGTCATCTACCGCTCGCTACAGCCACCGCATGTCGTCACCTATTTCTGTTAAAAAAATAGAATTTCGAATCCTGCTAAAAATGCTCAATTGACGTGATCTATAAGCAGCAATATTCTGCTTTCTCGGTTTTGTGGTAAATTCTCACGTGCAATAGGAAGAAGATCAGGCTGGTCCTTGAATCTTCAGCTGGGAGAAGATCCTCGGCGGACATCCCCGCCGTTATCCTAACACAGGCACGGCAAACCTATGCTGAGGCTGATGTGATAGGACAACGCCCGTAAAAGGGGCGAAGATTCAGGCAAGAGATCTAAATCAGTACAGAAGGGTAAACAGATCAGCGTTAGGATGGGTATAGCCGCCAGGGGTGGTTAGAATCCATCCGAGTAAACGGATTTCCGATTAGCCAATTCCGATGGTTTCCGTTTTCCGAGATTTCCAGAAAATCTGATCTGTAATGGTAACACAACTTGGACGAGAAAAACTATGAACTTGGACGTAACGGATATATGTACATTAGTTGAAACGGGAAAATTTCGCAAACTTTTCCGAAGAAAACATCTTTTTCGTCGATTTTCTCAGGCTTCACACAACTAACTGCAAGTCAATTTTTCTCGAAAATTGGAGCGCGATTTCAGAAGATCGCATTTAAGTTTCCAAGAAGGTATTTCCAGGATTCTAGGTCCTCTCCTGGGCTCTGGAACATTCTACTAAAGCCCATGCCGTAACTCAAGCGTTGAAGAGTCTGCGCTGGACTAGACTTACAAGAAAACTACTACTAGCCTAGCTGACCATTCCAATAGAAATGTATCAATTTTAGACTGTTGAGCTTTAGGGTTTGCGTTAGAGGAGGCGTTGCAAAGTGGCTCCTTGCAGTGGGCGTGCAAAGTTGCTTCTTCCTATATCTCACTTATTCGCAGGAGTTGAGGGCTCACACATGGCAGGTGTTATACAGGAGGGTCTACTTCACAACTGTAGGGAACTCTCAGATTTTTTTCGAGGTTGGACTGTGCTTCAAACGGCGCCATTACGCGGATCAAAATTGCGCCATCCGAGATCACACCCTATTTCAATAGCCATGTGCGCGTGCGTCTATCACATTCTACCCATCGTCTATCTCTAATACCGTATTTTCTCTTTTAGAAGTACATGTACTTCTAATACTCAGACCCCTATTTTATATGTACTTCTATTAGAGGTGTACTTCAAATAGAGGCTGTACTTCTAATTCTCAGCCCTCTCTTTCTGGTGTACTTTTATTAGAGGTGTACTTCTAACAGAGGGTGTACTTCTATTATTCGGCGCAATTTTTTGAATTTCCAATGGTAGGCTCTTCACATTTTATGAATTCCAGTATAACACCAAAAATTTGCATTTAATAAAATTTCAGACTTGGCTCAATTGAATAGATGCTTCCACAATCTCTCATATCATATATTCACACCTTTCCCAAGTTAATTTCTTCCAAAAAAATGTATAAATTCGTTTTCGATTTTGTTGACACGTGCTTCATCGGCTTGTTATGCTTAAAAAAATTTGAAGGCAGCGTTCACGATGAACATCATCGGTGACTTTCCACAGTGAAATGATAGGCAATCAGGATTCTAGGCTCCCAGTGTCGAAAAAACGGTAAAAAAACTAGCCAGGAGTGGCAAAATAACAGCTGCAAACAAGCGTTTTGGTGTCCCAGAACCGCCCGGTGCTCCACTTCCTCCCCCTTGATGTGAACAAATGAAGACTCAGATAACAGGAATAATCAAGTCGAGGAAGTACTGATAAGTGAGCTGATCGCCTGATTGCACCTTCATAGCGGTCAATTCCTCCACGCTCAAAAATCGGCGTAAAAAAGGGAGGGTCTACTTTGGCTCAAAAACGCGTCTTTCGCGTGGTATTTGAGCATGCCTTGCTATACAGGGCACCAGACCTTCTGTATACCTAGGTGATATCGGAAGTGAAATTTATTGTGAACACTGCCTTCAACTGATTGCCTTTCGAGCCGTCCAGAGCGATTGAAATGCGCGGTTCTTGAACGACCTGAGAACAGCTTTTCCAGAAGCGAGTTCTTTGCGTCCACAATCCACTATAGGTAAAGTTTACAACTGGTGAATTCTGATTTCCTCGTCGTATAAGCCATTTCTAAACGTAAATGATCCAATCTTCGTAACGCTGGGGAATTTCGGTTTTTCAAGCACCGCTAAAGTCAACGTCTAGGGCCAAAACAAGTCGACTTTGATCGACTAAAACCCAATCTAACACAAATATTTGTAAAAAACCTAAATAAACTCGGTTCATTCGCCGCGAATAACACCAATGTCGAACTTTAGCTCTGCATTATTTCCTGGTCATTTAAAGTTGGCTGAGGTTTGATCGTAAGTGGTCCCATACAAGCAATCTTTGTCCAAGAAAGAGATGGCCGATAGTATATTTTTGTGAATATTCAAACCTCACATGATCGAAAAAAATCTCGGGCAAACTGGTCTCTCTCAAATGCCACATTCGAGTTGCCAATCACTAACCCAAGTACCGGGGGTGTAATCCGAAAAGAGGTGTACTTCTAAAAGAGGTGTACTTCTAATACTCACACCTGTATTTTATATGTACTTCTATTAGAGGTGTACCTCAGAAAGAGGTGTACTTCTATTAGAGTAAATACGGTAATTTGTTTGCCACGACCCTTTTCCAAAGATTTCGCTTGCAGTTCAGCGCAGCTGTTCTAAAAATCGATATGCCGCAAATTCAAACACGCTTCAAAAAATTGTGCATGGTTTTCTGTGTCTATGTGAGATGCTTTTAAAAAATCTTTTGTCGTTGTTGAAAATTATCCGAAAAGCATTGGAACGCTGAGTATTTTTCGGAAAACCTTATATATGGTCGAGTAAGTATCTACAGTCGCCGCGATTCGCACCGATACTTTGTGTTCCCCATTGGCAAACTCGGTGTCGCCGAGTTTGGGCCAGCGCACAACAAAGAACGCAAAGTATCAGTGCGATCCGTGCCGACTGTATAGTCAGGCCCGTGGCTTATCTCCTCAATAACAAACATTCAAATCTCCTCCACGGCTGGGGAGGGCGGTCGCGTGCGTCGGCCGCTAGTCGATTCAGGCCGAGAGAAGAGCGCAGCTGATCAGCTAACAATATCGCCAGCAGTTGGTGAGATTTAAACTGCCAGCACCAGCCGCAGGTGAGATTAAAATGTTTATTTCTCGAGGAGGCATGCCACTGACCTAACTGGATGTACTGTCCTTATGGTAGTGAAATCCCGATCCACAGCTATTTGTCCGCAACTGATTGTGAGTGCCGGAATTTCGCTCCAATAAGAACACACTACCTGAGCAGTCAGTCGAATCAACTAAAGAATAGTGTTTCTCGAGTGTATCATTCATTCGGGAAATTTTTAACCAAGTTATTCAGAAGATATTTTTCATTTTGAAAATTCTGAACTTCATTTTCATATTCTTGACCAACCCATCATGTAGAATTCTTCTCCCAATTTTTCGCACCTGCCGCGCTGGAAATCTTGATTCACTTCTAGATGACTTTTCGGAAAACACAGGACTCGGCCTTATGGCGACACATTATCACCCAATTTCAGAATTCTTTGAAGTTCGCTTTTGTAATAAACCGAACATCCGAAAACCCGTTCGAGTTGACATCCCAGGAAGGCTTAGAGGGTCTGCGAATAATTAATTTGAACTTGAATTTGTGTATATGTAGATGACCTCAAATGAATTTTTTTTGAAAAAAAAATCGAAAAGAAAACATGTCTAGGCTTCATACACCCACTCTACATTGCTCCGACGCGAATATTCGTGATCGACTTTTCGAATATGTTCGATTTCGAACGAGTCGAATTTCGAAAAAAAAAGAGTTTTCGAACATGTTCAAAAGTCGAAAAAGGAGGCATCGAACATGTTCGAAAACATAAAAGTCGAAAAATCGGAAATCAGACAAAGTAGAACATTGATTCGATCGTAAAAAAGTCAATGGAGCAGTGTATGCTTACAGCGAATGCTTGTCCTCAGGAATTGATATGGCTCCAAATGATAGCATACACGTTCCCTAAGGGACCGTCAGAAGATTTCAGAAAGATCACTCGGTATTCTGAATACCTTGATTTTCGAAAAATTCGGACTATACTTGCTAATCGAATGTGATTTCTCAGATAATGGATGGGTTGGTATAAGGGCTTTTTAAAATTTCCGGATATTGGTTTAATTCGAATAATGCAATGCTTCGTTTTATCGAATACGGGTATACGATCAGATAATACCGATTAAAGGCGGATAATTTTTTGAAAAAAAACCATGACAGAACGGTTAGAACAATTAGGTACAATTGCAGTTCTTCGATGTTTTTCTATGTAGTATGTATGTTCAAGTACGATTGTGGCTAATTCAATTCACAGTCCTAATAACACTTATGAAGTTTGCCGCTGTTTTTTGTTGTTGAAAAAGCAAAAATATCTCCGGTCTAGAAATCTTGCTATCGTAGAATTTCAGATCGAAATTTACAGTTTGGATGAAGTACTGAAACGGTAGCGGCCATCTTTTGCTGTGTTCTCCTTTAAAGGCAGTGTCCACGATAGAAACCATGTCTGATTTTTTGGTGGAGACCGGCAGCTACGGGGCCTAGCGCAACCCTAACGTTGAAAAAAAAATAAGAAAAATGAGCTAGGAACGGTCCCCTACGGCCCCAAAGTTGGACACCCGTCAGCTCGTCACACCCCAGATGCACTTTCCACGCCCACCGACGTGAATAAATTAATGCTCGAGATTGTGAGACGAGCGATGGTTTCCGATCAATAGCCCCGTTCTTCCCTTAATTCTCAACTTCCCTCTTTACTCAGGTCAGCTCGCATACTTCGGCTGCAAAAGACGGAAGTTACAAGCCTCGAACAACTCGTCCACCATGCTTCCTAAGCCCAATTTTTGAGGGACCATAACTCCGTTCCTAGAAGGTCTTGTAAGATTCCAAAAACATCATTGCAATCATCATGGGACCGTCTTCAAGATGGGAGGAAAAGCCGAAAAACGATTGTTATCGTGAACACTGTCTTTAAGACACATTCAATTTTTAGGAAACGTCACCGACTACAGGACAGTTACAAAAATGTAATTCTTCCGTATAACAAAATATATGACAAGAAAACCATTTCCCGAAAAAAAAAACGAGCCAGCAGTCCACCAAATCAAATGAGCAGCTGTAGAAATGCACCGTAATCAAAATGCTGAAAGCACCTAAAAACTTCAAGCTAACGTAATCGTGCGCTGATCGGCTTTCTGTTTAATAATCCGAAAAATTATCCGTTTTATCCAAATCGCATACCCTTCGGATAACTATTCATTTCGGTTAATGCAGATTTTCTAACCAACGGATATGGGTTGTTTGATTCGTATTATACTTCTTCCAAATCTCGGATATCCGAAAATGATTTATTCGGATAGGAAGTACAGTGCGCACTAGAACTGACTATGAATTCTGCGATTATTCGATTTTTCTGTGTGTGGTTCTTCTGGGAGTAATGAGATAATAGATAGCGGCTCAAATATATACATTTCTTGAAACGGGAGTTCCTCCAACAATTTTCGGACAGTTATATTTTTTTGACATTTTTAGGACCTAGGATTTTATCAATAAATCTTGTACAGTTCACCGTAATGTTAAAAGGACATGGTGCGGTTGCGGTCTCACACTAAAACTACGTTGGAAGACGCCATATTTCATTATCGATCGACAGGACAGCTGATTTTCTGGGTGAGTCACGGTTTTACTTTTTTTTTCTTGTTTGCTTCGGCATTATTTTTGCTTCTGACTCTCATAATATTAAGAATAGCGGCTTTTCTCAGTGTGCCGCGGGAATACGCCGTTTTTTCGATTTCAAAACAGATTTTTGAAAAAAGAGAGACTTCTAATACCGAGAAACGGCTACATAACTTCCCTCGCGCACTATGAATTCGCAATATTTAAACAGTTGGAAACAAAAATAATTTCGAAACAAACAAGAAAAAAAGGAAAACCGTAACTTACAGAGAAAATCAGCTGTGCTGTCGATCGATAATGAAATCTGGCCTCTTCCACACTAGTTTTGGTGTGTGACCGCAACCACAGTATGTCCTTCTGGGGGGTCGTTTATACTTCCGCCGCCAAGCGGCGCGGCAAAAAACGATGCGGTGCGGCGCCCCGCGCCGCTAAGGGATGTGGTATACTTTTGCGACACACGGTCACGTCGCTCTGCGCAGCGACAGCGGTAGTGGTAGCGACACGATATGGCACATTTGCAGTATGTCAGCCCTCCGCGACACGTCGCCGCGACCCACACGCGACACCTGCTCCTACGGCGACCGTTGCCGTTGCTCCGATGCGGGTCTCGCCAAGATTTGTGTTAGATTGCATGCCTGTCGCTCAGCACAGCGACAAAGTATACCATACCACTAAAGCAATCGCGCCGCCTCACTCTATAAACGGGCCGCGTCAAATGGGGGCGGCAGCGCACGACTACTATCTTGGTAAAGTCGAATTCGAAGTAGATTTAGACTCAACTTTCCACTCACACAGCAATTTGGAAAAACCCTTGGCCTTTAAAATTAATATCCTAACTAAGTTTTATAGGTACACGTTCATCTAGGATTCGACTTTCTTTGCTTATATGAATAGTTCAGTCACTGAATTTTTCAGCTCATCGAACATGTACATATTAGACTCATTAACGAACGAGCTATTCGGTTTCCAGATATTCGACCAATGCAGAAACTTAAACAATTCATGACGGATTAAAAGAGACGATTCTCGAATAGGCGATTGCAAAAAAATTCAAGTGCTCTCCAGTATCCCAATAATTCCAGGGGAAATCCAATCATCTGACTAATAAAATGATTACCTGAATTTTCAGCGGGAGCGAATATCGAACAGTTCTTCAAATGTGCCGAGTCACTCACAAAGCTGTTTTATGAACTCTCGAAAGTTCGGTCAATATGACTCTTCAAACTGCCGTGTTCGGATTATTGATTCATTCTGGATATAGAGTCTAATGTCTAAAACTAAACTGCACAATCAAAACTAAAAAAACTACGCCGAATCCGAACTTTTCAAAATATTATTAAGACTATGTGATTAATTTATGGGCTTCCATTAGTTTCACCTGGATTAACTGTGCTTTCCTAGGCTCTATATTATAGAACATCAATATGGCATACTAGACTTAACTCTACTCACACCGAATTATCGTCGATGAGTTCATTTCTGGTAGATTTTCCTTGTTTTTGACACCATCGCCGCCGAGCGACCGCCTCGCCGCCTGCTCATCTCAGGCGGCGCGGCAGCAACGAAGCTGCGGCCGCGTGCGGCGACTTTTTACAAAATTTATGCATGTTTACACAAGGTGCTGAGTTGATCGCAAAACGCTTGGCTCCGGGCGAGATTGAACCAGCATATTCCCTTTCCGGGGGAGCGCCTTATCGCGCCGCACCGCCGTAGCCCCAGCGCCGCTCTCACTCAACTGCTCGGTAAATCTTCACCGAAGCAATCATCCTTTCACCCGCATAACGGGATGAAACAGGAATACCGTCAGAGACTATCTAACAGTCGTAGACCTGTCAAGATGATGCCCTAGTTAAGTCTTACACGATTTTTGGATGGTTTTTGCCGTAACTGCAGTTCAACGTCGCAGTGCACGTTATAGTATGTTTACACAAGGTGCTGAGTTGATCGCAAAACGCTTGGCTCCGGGCGAGATTGAACCAGCATATTCCCTTTCCGGGGGAGCGCCTTATCGCACTGCACCACCGTAGCCCCAGCGCCGCTCTCACTCAACTGCTCGGTAAATCATCTTGACAGGTCTACGACTGTTAGATAGTCTCTGACGGTATTCCTGTTTCATCCCGTTATGCGGGTGAAAGGATGATTGCTTCGGTGAAGATTTACCGAGCAGTTGAGTGAGAGCGGCGCTGGGGCTACGGTGGTGCAGTGCGATAAGGCGCTCCCCCGGAAAGGGAATATGCTGGTTCAATCTCGCCCGGAGCCAAGCGTTTTGCGATCAACTCAGCACCTTGTGTAAACATACTATAACGTGCACTGCGACGTTGAACTGCAGTTACGGCAAAAACCATCCAAAAATCTTGTAAAATTTATGCAGATGAACTATAAACGGCCTGCGGTGCCGCGGCGCGGCACCGCGTGATCAATATGGTTGAACAGCACTTCGCCGCGCCGCTCCGCGGCGGAAGTATAAACGACTTCTAACATTGATGTAAATCCGATGCAAGCTCCATAGCTTCTGAAAACCACAGCTTGCGGTACGCCGATTCGCTGTAAACCATTTATGTGTCTCTAATTGTGAGTACATGCGATTTCATTCTGTCTTTATTGAAACGAATTTCCGGTCCGCATTTGCGGACAGCCGCAGTGGCAGCACGCAGTACAAATATAATCATGATGGAAGCAGAAGTCGTTCTGTTGGGACCACATGGTCACGGCACGATTAACTTCTTGCAGCATTCTGTAGCAGCGGTTGTTCTCTGATGTGGAGCGGAATTTGGTTCCAATAATGACACTACCTCCCGCTACGCACGACAGCGACAATGTATATGAGCCGCATCGATTTTCGATTGATATACAGGCCATAAAACGGCCAATGTCTCACCGTCGACTGCGTACCACGCGCAGCGCGTGGTACGCAGTCGACGGTGAGACATTGGCCGTTTTATGGCCTGTACATAGATGGCAAGCCCTATGCTCCTCTGCTTGTCGCGGGAGTAGTGCGCTAGGTCTGACTCCCATCGTGCTCTCTACTTACAGCCGGCACGGACTTGCGTTCTTTTTAGGGCATTGGCATACCTCAGCGACAGCCGGCGACGGAGCTGTGGCCGCTGCGAAAATTTCCACGCTCTTTTGCGTACCTACAAATCTGTATACGCGTATCTGCAGGCCATTAAACGGATATCGGTTTTGTTCCTAATAGTGTTTTCCTGAAAGAAGTTGTACGAGAATTACTTGTTTGTTTAAAAAAAAATTTCACTATGAAGGGTATGAATCACAAATCTGATATACACATTCACTCCAGATTATGAGAAAAAACCTTCTTTTTGGGATGTTACTCTGATCTTATTCTTAATTCTACATATGTCAAAAACGAGTTACGCAGGATGGAAAATGTGCTAATGTGACAAAAAAATTATGTAAAGTGCACTGAACGGCTTGGAAATATGCCTAGAAATCGTAAAAGCGGCATACAAAATGGTTGGTAATTGGTTACTAACATAACTGATAAATTTTCGGTCAATTTACATAGCAAACACTATGTCGCGTCGCCCGTCGCGGGAAGTATTCACTAGGCCTAAGGCGACGTTCAGAGTTTTCGCGGCGCGACGCGATGACACCAGGGATGAGCAGAGTTCCGCGTTTCGCGTTCCGAAACCCGCAGTTTCGCTCATTAATGGCATTCCGCGCTCCGCATTCCGAATACCGCAGAAAATGCTGCGGAACGCGAAAATATCGGGTGATCTGGGAGGAAGAAAATATTGGATGGTTTCTGATTTTTTCCGCGTTTTGCGTTCCGAAAACCGCATCTCCGCACATTTTCAGGCGTTTCGCGCCCGATTTCCGGAACTCTGGGAAAAAATGTTTGTTCCGAAACCCGATTTCCGAAATTTCATATTTTCGTTCCGCTCATCCTTGGATGACACTTGTCAGCGCGACGCGAAAATCGCGTGGCGCGGAGGTCAAAGTGTGAACGGCGCGCAAACGCTGGGCTACTACGCGCAAATTCGTATGTCCGCAATTTTCCGTATACAAGCAAAATTATTCAATAAGTGATCTTATAATGTTTAATTCAGAGCAATGCATCTTTTTTATCTTTTATCTGTATCTTTTTTCGCCTCTTTTTGCTTTCGTTATGACAACTTGCTGTATTAATGACAAAACAGCAAAAGATACATCGGGAGCAAACTTTGTCTAGAATTTTTTCGAAGTTGAGGGTACTGAATATTTATTTATTTATTTTACGCCGTTGCCGGCGCGCTCCAAAACTACAAAACAGTAAGTTAAAAACATGGAAATGATTACAAAAACAAACAACAACTCAGCGCAACAGGGCAATTTTCAACAGGGAATAGGGCATTTTTCTGAGACATGTGACTGAATTGTGCGTTTGTCGTTTGTACACCATGAGAATTTCAAACACTGACAACTTCGAAACTTCACTAAAATCGATTTCTGCCAGTCTCAGCCTGAAACTACAGGAAAATAGACGATGAAAACTAATCGGGAAAAAAGAGCGGAAGAACTAGTGGTGAAAACGTTTGAAAAGAGTCTAGACGGCCCTTGAGTCCCTGATGAGGCAAGAAAAAATGGTGACAACCGCTTCGCGACCATCGCGTCGCGTTGCTAACCAACGCGACGCGTTCGACGCGGAGTAATCATCGTTTGCGCCTAAAATCCGATGTATCGAGCCTCTTCACTGTGAACACCTAGCGTCGCCGCTACGCGACGTCGCTTGATCGTTGCGGTGGCTAATTATAACGTAGCGACGCGCCGCGCCGCCAATGAACCCTAGACGTCGCCTAACACCCCTCAACGACCCGTCGCCGCGACGGGCGCATGCAAACTGTTCCCGCGACCGACCTTGCCATAGTACCGGTGCTGGTCCTGACGCGATGAGTGATAAATGGCAAAACCTGTCGCTGCAGCGACAAAAAAGTGTACCAATTCCCTTATGCGTTGGCGCGAACTTGGTGCATGTATGTTCCAACATATGCGCATGGAGTCAGGGAAAACCTAGAACAAGGAACACAAAGTATCCATTCAAATAGCGCCCACTGCACATACTACTAGCAGAAAGGCAGTTCCTTAATTCCCATCGCGCGCGTTGGGAGTCACTTTCAATTTTTTTTTGATTACGATCAAGCGATTCGTGTTAGCTGACACCATCCACAAATCTTGAGGCTGTGAAAATACGCCTCTCGAAAGTTATGGTTACCTGAAAGCTGCCCGTGGGGTCGATCATCTAGCTTTTCTAGTTCGATCGTCTAGCACCTTCTCATATAATGTTGATGCGACAGTAAAATAACATAGAAACAATTGTGGTACAAACTCCACAAGCAGGAAAACTCCGGAAATGGCCTTGATCAGGTCTCCAAATGCAGAAAAACTTCAGAAAACGATTTCGGCGCTAACTTCAACTTTATTTTTATAGTGTTTCCAAGCTGGTTTTGCTTTACTAATAGAAGTTTTTCAGGGTCTCCTTCAACGTTTTCGTCAACTGAAGGGTCTAAGCTATACAAAATATGGAAAAATAATATACGGTCTGCGCGTTCGATGCTTTCAAGGACTCTATGTCTGTTCCAGCGTTTTCGTTCACTGCTATGGGCTATAGAATGCCTAAAATCAGAAAAATAATTTTCTTGTCATTCTCCAGTTCCAACCCATCCCACTGTGCTTCTTACGTTGAACTTCTTAGATATTCGGCTGTGGACCAAAAAGTCTGTTGGCTCCCCCCAGACTGATTCCACCATCACCTGACCATTGTCTACAGAAGAATGTAGATTTTTGATGCGAAAAGGTGGTGTGAATATTCCTACCGCAAAGTAACAGTTCTGTACGGTTATCATTGACAGCTCCACCCCTCAGAAAAACCTCTCCGTTTATTTGATCAGCAAATATAGCACCAACACCAGTCAACCAGCCACCCACCCAGCACACGCAACATTAATCGCCGGGCTCTCACAAATCCCGTGTCGAGAAACATCGCGCCCCCGACGATAACATCCATTCAGTGTTGTCGCTCACTGAAAAGCGTATTGACACATCAAACAATCGATGATGCCATCAGTCTTGTTCAGAAAAATTGCTTCTATTTCTTAGGGGGTCACTGTTGTTCAGTGAACGGCTTACCTGCCTCTTCTTGTGGCACAATTAATACTTCAGCCTCAGTCGGTTGTTCCTCACTGACATTGTAATGTGCTCTCTGAACATGCGGTAGCTCAGGTACAGATGGCGCTGGATGGTTCAGTAGCGAACTGAAGTGATCCTTTCATATTGGCAGCGTCGCATCACCAACTGCAACTCCATTGGTAGTGTTCAAGACAGGAGAACATCTCTTCATCTTCCCACTATACTGTCGCCGCAACGTGTAGGCTTTCGTCAGATTCTTCTCTTCCCAAGCCTTCTCAGACTGCTTAGCTCTACACGCCTATTCTCGTTCGCGGTCTCTTTAAAGCTGCCGACGCAACTTCCTCATTAGACGCATCTCCTCCCGTAAGTTTCCTGCAGTCCGGGGAGCACATACTCTGTTGTGAATGTTGATGCTTCCTCTGAGACTATTGTTTCCTCTTAGACGTAGGTGAGCTTCTTCTTGGGCTGCACAACCGAGTGTGCCTCTTTCAAAGCGTCCTGGATGCACTTGACGAAAGCATCCGCCTCGCAAAGTTTCTTCTTTGTCCGTACTCTGATGTGAGTAGAAACGCGATGTCGGAATTTCCTTCGGCATTCTCAATCTCTGAGACTTGTCGTGTCAATTCTCTGGAGAGTCTGGGCCACTCGCTTCCTCCTATGAATCCTCGCAGTGAAATTAAACAGAGCAGGACGGTGATCCGAATCGAATGCGACATCCCAAACAGCAAACAGCTCTCGAATGTCCTATACGGGATTATTCCTGGTCAAAACATGGTCGAGCTGCAGTCATCTTCCGCTTCCTCTGCTCTTCTGGGGATAGCTAGGTTGATCCCTTCCAGATAAGCTGATGGCGGCGATGATTCCTTTCGAATGTCGGTGCAATAATCAGACCACTGCTTTCCAGCAAATCGGCAAGGCGGTAACCATTTTCCGCAATGTGCTCCACCGGATCGAACCATCCACCGAGGCATTCCTACACGACGTTGACACGAGTTCCTCGATCTTACGATTGTATTCTTTCTTTGCAGCTGCCGCACAGCCTCCCACTCTCCTTTCAACAGCATCACCGCAGTAGATGAGATACTCTCCGGTGTTGATGACGGATCTATCCTTGAGACGAGTTCTGCAGCAAACTGTGCGTGAAAACAGCTTAGGAGACAGGGTAGACGGACAATGACTGTCAACTCAGTGTGGCGAAACTGTGGCTTGGGGTCGAAGACTCCATGAAACCAAGACCCAAAGTACTATGTCAACACAGAGTTCAACAGTGCACATAGTACTAGTACTATGTGCACTGTTGAAGTTAGATACCGCAGCACAAAAAAAAACCGATTCCAGCACCTCCCATGAGGGCGCTTGATGGCATCGTACGCGCTGAAAACCACTCACCGTTTTTTTCGGTTCAAATGATTCTCTGGGCCCACCTGAGAACGTAGGGAGAGTTTGTTCGGTTGAAAATGCCTTATTGTGAAGATATTTGAGGTTGAATGTGTCAAATTCCGTCAAAAGAGGCCGGCCCACCGTCTGTCATCTGATACAATTCGCTGTCAACCATCATATAAGTAAATTTTCAACATTTGATACAGTGCAACTGAGGGGAAGTTGATGGAAAATATCAAACGATTACGTCAGGAATGACATTTCTACACACATCGATTAACCTGTCCTTCTCAACAAATCACTTGAAAGAAAGATAAACTTCATTTGATCGTGAGATCGCCGGTCAAAAACGCTATCTCTAACAATCGAATCTCCCCTTGTCAAAAGTCGATTGAGATATTTTGGGTCTGAAAAAGGGGTTTCCAGGGGTTCAGATTTTTCGCGATTTTTTTCAACGTAGCTGTTATATAGGGAACTATAGCTCTCCTTATATATGGAAAACTCGAAAACGAAATTCATCGTGAACGATGCCTTTAAGTTTGTTTCAGCACCGTTCCTTGAATTGTTGCGCTGGATCCCAAATTTGTTCCGTGTAGTATCGTCGGAAACAAAACCGTGTAGTATCGTCGGAAACAAATCGTGACTAATGGAAACCTAGATCTTCGGATGGAATACTTTACATTGAACCTCTCTTATGCGTTCAAATTTCAGTGGATTTTTGGCACTTCCGACGAGTCAGTGCGGCAAACTGTGACAAATTAGCGAAATGAAAACAAAAAACCTTGAGTTACTGGCTTCCTCCGCCTGCGTTTCCTTTGGATATATTTAGAGATCAAAACTCCCAAACTCATCTTACTACAAATTTCGGGTATTTCATGAATGCGATAGTTTGCTTTGAGGTGTGTATCAACATTGTAAGTTCGGGGGAGGATTTGTGTACTGAACACTTCAGTGGCAAGCGGTCTATTGCAGAGCAAATTTGACGAGGCTATTCTTTCCCACTTGGAAAGTGACGCCACTTTCCTACAAAAAAATTGCCGGCTTCCGCTATGCAACTCCCCCTGATTGTATTGGACTGTCTATGTCGATGTCTGTTTTTTAAATAATTTTCCAAATTTCTCAGAGTCATTTCACTTGGAAAACAGTAATACTTGGATTTTCCCTGATTTCACCAGCCTTGGGGCTCAACTGTTGTCATTTTCAAACACTTTTCGTGCCACCTATCTTGTTTTTTTTTTCATCTACAATGACCTTAAATGCAGTGTCCACGATAAAAGCCATGTCTGATTTTTTGGTGAAGATCGGCAGCTGCGGGGCCTAGCGCAACCCTAACGTTGAAAACACTAAGAAAAATGAGCTCGGAACGGTCCCCTACGGAACGGCCCCAAAGTTGGACACCCGTCAGCTCGTCACACCCAGATGCACTTTCCACGCCCACCGACGTGAACAAATGAATGCTCGAGATTGTGAGATGAGCGATGGTTTCCGATCAATCGCCCCGTTCTTCCCTTCAATCTCAACTTCTCTTTACTCAGGTCAGCTCGCATACATTGGCTGCAAAAGACGGAAGTTACAAGCCTCGGACAACTCGTCCACCATGTTTCCTTAGCTCAATCTTTGAGGATCCGTAACTCCGTTCCCAGAAGGTCCTGTACGATTTCAGAGACATCATCGGAATCAGCATGGAGCCGTTTTCAAGAAAGGCGGAAAAACAGAAAAACGATTTTGATCGTGAACACTGCCTTTAAAGGCACAGTCCAACCTCAGGATCAATTTTTCGCTTTTCTGCCTATCTTGGGAAAAATTTCACGCTGATCTTACTGGTGTCTCCAGAATCGCTTAGAACTCACTACGAACAGAGTTACGGATTCTTAAAAATTTCAATTTTGAACGGCTAGAAGTTCGCGGAAGAGTTGTATCGAGCCTCTATTTTCTCGTTATTCGCAGCCATCGTTCTGAAGCAGGCCACAATAGAAGCCAGACCGAAAACAAATTGAAGAACATAGGTTTTGAATAAAATCATTCGCGCGTCTCTTCCCTATTGAGGTCGGAAACCTGGCAGTGGGCGTTACCCATTTTTTTCAAGGGGGCGTGGTCGAATTATTCCTAGCTTTTCTCGCTTATTTGAGCCAATCGAGATTTCGCGCTTGGCAGGGTTGCTATAGGCGGCTAGCGGACCATAATATCAAAAATTGCCTTTGAGGATGGACTGTGTCTTAAGAGGCAGTGTTCACGATAAATGTCGTTCTCGATTTTTCAGAATGAGACACTATACTGGCAGATGCGGGATAGGGGCTGATTAGAGTCCCGCCGCTGAGAGGCGCGGTCGCATGCAATGAAGGGGAATCGATCGTGCGGCGCCGCATGGACGATGCTCCTCCATTACCCTTTATAAAACGTCGAAATTCACATCGTTAGAGGCGCGAGCGGCACGCGCGACGCCTCGGCCTCCGTCTGCCTCCCGCTCTCTCACTGTCTCTAACCTCCGCTCCGCACCTGCATGCATAGGAACCATGTGAATTTCGAAGTTCTATAGCCTGTATATGCTGCCGCGCCTTTAAGCGGCGGGACTCTAATCGATCCCATAGGGTCGAAGAAAGCAGCGAAAACGGGCCAGAAATCCATGAAAACGGCCGCGACGTGAAGATTTCGTGAGCCGAGTACTCCTGCTAAGCCCGGACCGGCCCCTTTCTGACGATCTTGGGGCGTCGAGGATATTTTCTGTGGAAGATCGCCAAGCAACTCCGCCAAGTCCAACCTGATCCATTCGCGAACGTTTCGCCTTGCGAAAAGTTGCAGCGCGCGTAAATTCGTCCGCGCACTAAACCTTTGCGTAGGTTAGAAACCTTTATTTTAGCTTATTCTGAGCTCTTTTCTTTTCTGTTTCTTCACTATACGTTAACTCACGACCAAAAACCCCATTTTTGAGTAAATTCATTTGAAAGGCAGTGTTCACGATGGAAATTTCCCTATTTTTTGCAGAAAAGTAAGCTTTGGGTCCTTTTTAGAAGAACAAGCACGTTCGAGAAACCGCCAGGAAGTGGGTTAAAATCTCATGGACCACCCGACCTATTCAATCACCCTGGCCACGTCATACATATATGTAACAGCTGTCCATCGTTCGTTTCACGGAAGGAACATTTGCCGACCTTCATAATATTTTTTATCCCGAAAAATCCTATTATTCAAGCATCTTATTTTTAGAGCTTTCGGTACACAAAACAGAACACAAGGTCATCCATCTGAGAGTTTTGAAGCGCGTAATCATTTCCGACGTTTGGATAGGCGTTTTGTCCGCAGTGCTCAAATAGACAATAAACAGGCGTAATTCAATATTTGAGAAGTTTTTCTTAAAGGCAGTGTTCACGATAAGAATCGTTTTTCTGCTTTCCCGCCTATCTTGAAGACGGCCCCATGTTGATTCCAATGATGTTTTTGGAATCGTACAAGACCTAAAAAAGGAGTTGTGGTCTCTCAAAAATTAAGCTAAGGAAGCATGGTGGACGAGTTGTTTGAGGCTTGTAACTTCCGTCTTTTGCAGCGGATGTGTGCGAGCTGACCTGATTAAAGAGAGAAGTTGGGAATAAAAGGAAGGAACGGGGCTATTGATCGGAAACCATCGCTCATCTCACAACCTCGAGCATTCATTCGTTCAAGTCGGTGGGCGTGGAAAGTGCATCTGGGGTGTGACGAGCTGACGGGTGTCCAACTTTAGGGCCGTAGGGGACCGTTCCGAGCTCTATTTTCTTAGATTTTTTAACGTAAGGGTTGCGCTAGGCCCCGCAGCTGCCGATCTCCACCAAAAAATCAGACATGGTTTTTATCGTGGACACTGCCTTTAACATTTTTTCTGCGACATTTGAGTGTTTAATGGAGACTTTTCCTTACTTTGTGAGCTTGCCAGGTCAAAAACATCTAAATCTTAAATATGGCTTCTTATCGTAAACATTGCTTTCAATTTTACCAAAATAGGAAAATTTAGAATCTTAGGCTTCCCCAATCCTTGCCATCCTCTCCCTTTACCTTCAAAGTGGAGTCGATCTGTTCTCCGAAACCCTCCGCTATCGATTCTACCTCTGAATGGATGGTTTTTGCATAACTTGTATTGACACTCCGTCACTATCATCATCGGCCAATTTGTTTGCATTCGAAATTTTCCAACGGTACACTCACCAGCGCACCCCGTGGCCGCCGAATCATTGACGTGGCTGCTTTGAAACACTCTTTTCAGTGATAAGACTGAAAATTCATGCAATCGATTCTTCAATAATCAGATTCATATACTGCCCATAAGTCACTTATCAATTTTCAAACTTTTTTCTGATAATTTTTCCCTATTCTCAACATCTATCTATTGAAATGTGGCGTGTGAGAATTCACACTCCCCGCCTATATTTGATTCGCAACCAGTTCTGTTTGTGTGATATCATATCATATCATATCATTAAAACAAACGGACATGCATGACTATTGATTGAACTCGGAATCGATCCTTCACATGAATGTATCTTTCTTGTTTTATGCATATTAGCCCCGGAAGCTAGCGTGCACCCGTATATAACAATGAAAACCGCGGCCGGGGCAGTCGCTGAACACTGCGAACACACAAAAAGACTTCGATCTCGAAATGGTCCGCTATAATCTGCTGTCCTTACGGAAGATGAACTCATACGGATCAGTCGGTAGCCTCGGCGGCTCATTTGGAGATGACAGGCCAGTTGGACCACTCAGAATCCGTAGTTCGTGAGTGAATCCGATTCTTGATTCTAACCCAGAAGCGATTTATGTGTATGTAAATTCATTTCACTGGAATTCAGTTTGAATCAATTTTGTGGCTCTTCTTCCGTATTAGACCATTAAATATTTCGTGTGACGCATTGGTCTTGAAATCATCAACCAATCGAATATCCTATCAACTTGACAGTTTCAGAACATTTTGGAGTTTTTTTTCGGGCAGAAAGTTTCTGTCTCTGTTAAAAATGCCCCTTATTTTTTCAATGTTTCGTTTTTTAGCCTTTCTTCTTTTTATAGATCCTCATTTC